>CM035231.1:9119626-9719626 GCA_020226215.1 Sindora glabra
TCTTTGTTTAGGTATAGTTCACCTTTGTACACAACATAACAATGTACTTGACAAATCCCTCACCAAGCCAAAGTCATAAGTTACTTTTTATTTTCTAGTTTTATTAATCTTTTGAATTGATGCTTATTTATTGATGTGTAATTAGTGAAAATTAGATAGAAAAATGATAGGAAAGAGAAGGATAAAAGTTAGAAGCTATGTGAAAACTATATAAAAGAGTGAAATTTAAAACAATGATATGAAAATAAATTTAAATTTTGAAAAGAGATATAGAATACGAGATATAGAGAGAAATTTAAAAGAAAAAATAGATAGTAGTAAATTGAGGAAGAGGTATGTTATAGATATAATAACTAAGTTTCAATCTTAAAGTGATAGTTTTTCTTTTTTTCAAAATTCTATCCAGATAATAAAATCATGTAATTAATCTTTAATAATTTATGAAACAAATTCAAATAACAAAGATTCAAGCTAATCAAGATAAGCTACTATAAATTCAATGGGATATTTCCCCTATTAATTTAGATTTTAGGTTCATTAATTATTATTTGTTAGTGCCAAATCATAATTTAGTTAGATATGCTATTAGGGTAATTAGCCATACATTTAGTTGCTTATACAATCATAGTTTCATTAATTTATTTGTAATTACTAATCATAAGCTAATATTAAGGGGAAAGAAGGAAGTTTGAATTAGTTCATATTTATTGACATGTAATTAATGAAAATTAGATAGAGAAAATAAATAGGTAAGAGAAGTTAGAAGTTAAAACCTACATAAATAAACAAATAGAAGACTAGATAAAAGAATAAAACTTAAAAAATAATAAAATGAAAAGATAAAGAGTTATCTTTAAGATATGAAAATAAATTTAGATTTTGGAAAGGCATAAAGAATGTTGGAGAGATAGAAAGTAACTAAGAACAAATAATAATAAATGATGGAGTAGTTTTGTTATAGATATATTCACTCTATTTCAATGACCATTATGCTCTTTAAATTCTATTAGGATGACAAAATTATGTAATTAATTTCTAATAATTTATAAAAACAAAAATGAGATAACAAAAAAGCAAACTAATGAAGGATAACTTAAACAAATTCAAGATTCATTGATGGACAATAATCCCTAATATTGACAAATAAGCTGAGTTATTACTTTATTTATTTAAATATATTATAAGTTTTACCAAGCAAAATTGTATTGCTATCCAAACTCTACTATAACTAACCATTTTTATTTATTTATTTCTAAATGCCCTTACTTATTTGAAGCATTGAAGTCCACTTAATCATAAAAATTTATTATTTATAAAGCTTTTAAAATTTTTAGAAATGTTAGAACTATAAGTTAGCCTATTTGATATCATTCAATGGTCATAGTTTATGGTCACCAATAACCAAATTTGTGCCCCTTACGATCACTAGATAAATGTAATGCAAATTAGTGATGGCCACTTTAAATGATTCTCTTTATGCCGCTTATTGTTATTAAAGCCATTTAAATTACTGTGATTATCTCATATTGGTTGCTCAAAGAATGACACATTATTCTTAGCACTTCTTTAAAATTGAATTAAAAATATAAAAGAATACTTCAGTAAATTAAAATTTTAAGGTTTAGGATTACTAGAGGTCTATTAACTCTAAAACTATTTGTATTAGTTTCAAATAATTATAATTTTCTTATAACCTAAAATCATAAGCTAATATGAAGTTTGTTTAGGTAATATGTCAAATATTACTATTTGATACATTTTGAAAAGTTAACTTTCAAAATCTAGATTAAAAAAATGCAAGAAAATTTTTTTTTATGAATTTTCAAAAAAAAATTATTATTGGATTGAAAAGTAGTTAAGTAAGAATCAATTTACTAAAACTAGGAGATAATTACATGATCATATTACCAAATTTATCTCAAATAGTTATTTATAGTTATTTGAAGTTTGAGCACTTGATAAATATCTTAAAATTAAAATAAAAATGTTCATAATTTAATTTAAATTAAACATAAATAAAAGTCTATTTCAATTATAGGGTTTGAATAATTTTAGTATGCATTAGACTTATCAATCTAACAAGTCACTCAAAAAGCATAAACTATATATTATTCATGTCATGATGTAAATATGAACATTTACCTTTATTTTCTAGAATCTTTGCAAAGTAATGGTGGATAAGAAGTAGAAAATATTATATCAATTTTCTTAAAAAAATATATTGTTCATATACTCACTAAATTAGTTTATTTTGATTCTATTCTACATGTTCTCAATTTATAGGTACTATGTGATATATGCTAAGTTTATAGAAACCATGATAATATGTTATACCATGCATAATCATTTATACAGTTCTATTTTCTCTTTTAGTGCTTCTTATGAGAACTAAAGTGATAATATTTTGGAAGCATTATTTCACTATTATGTATTTTTTATTTGTCTTAAATTAGTTTATAATAAAATTTATTTCAGTCTAATTTCATAAATAAAATATCATACTTGAATTTGTTTATATCAAACAAATGATATTTTTTAAAATATTTAATTTCTTAAATTTTTTAAGAATGCACAAATGTACTGAAATTTATTCATAAATATACAATTTCTTTAAATTAAAAAATCTCTAAACACATGCAAGAGCGCACATGAAAAGACTAGTATAAAATAAATGGAATAAAATTGTAAGAGTTATTTATATATTGCATTGAATTGTTTATACTAAAAATTGGAAGCAACTAGAAAATAGCAAAAATAAAATTCCACTGAAAGTAAAAACTAATTATAATTAAAAAAATTACCACCAAAGTGTCCTTAAATAGCTTAATAGTTATAATAAATAAGAAAATAAATTAAAAAATAATTAATTAAAAACAAAAGGAAAAAATATCTATTTATTTTAAAGGATAAAAAACACAAAAAATACTTTAAATTCAATGAAAACAATGGAACAAAAGCTAAAACAAAAAATTGACAGAAGTGAAAAAAATAAATGTATAGTTTAGATTAATAAATGAGATTATTTATTTTGATATTAAAAAATTCCTCCCTAACAATGACACTAAAAACATGAATAGCTAAACACTACCAGAAGTATATGATAATTATTTAGTAGAATAGGGCAAGTAAGTATCATTCCCTTAAAAAGGAAATTGTAAATTACCAATTTTCTTAATCCTTTTATTATTTAAATATTTAAATTATGCGATATTGATAAAAAAATTTGCCAAAAACAAGAACTCCAAACTAGAAATTAATGATAGGTTGTTTTAGGATTTAAATGTCATCAATTGAATTATGAAATGATTTAAACCTATTTTATGATTGAATTTTTATTTTGTAATGATTCAATTTTATTAAGTATTTGATTATCACTTTAAGACTAATAGATTATGTCTATATTAACTATACATCTACTTTCCTGATTGCAAGACTTAACATAAACTCTTTAAGTATAATGGAATTATTAACCAATTTCACAATGATCTATATTTTATTTACAAAAAATGATGTTTTCATAAACTAATGATAGAAATTTTAATGTAGGCTTCATCATATTAATTTAATAAATAACAATTAATGTTAGTTTTATTTTATAAGCTAAAAATAAAGAAACAACATGTAAATGGGCCTTGTATGGTATTATAATCCGAATGTAGATTGGTAGGGCATAGATCCTATAATAGGTAGGATCTATAATCTAACCCAGTTTATTTAAAGGTCTCCTACCTTTAGTAACTAATTTTGTTAACTATCCTATCAATACATAGACCTAATCTTCTCATTCGAAAGAGACAGAGAAAAAGGTACTTACAATAAAGGCAACCCAAAGCTCAAATGGCTTTTTAGGAATCTAGAAAAGGTGAAGCTAGAGATTAAAAGAAGAATGCTTAAAGAATTTGAGGTATTGATTAAGAAAAAAAATCTCATACTTCAAGTATTTTATTACCTAATTCCTCTTAATTATAGTTTTAAAGTTCATTGACTTCATCTACCTTATGCTATAATTTAAAGCCAAGGTTTAGGAATAATAATTACATAAAATAATTTTTGTAATTAATATTAAAGCCAGGTTTGAATTCTAATTATAGTTAAGAATTTTAGTATTTTAATCCATTTTTATAAATTAAGTGATTTATTCTCCCTCCAGCAAATTTATATCCAATTAGTTTTATATTCAATAATATATGGTTTAATGCATTTGATCCAATAAGATATTGAATGATATCCTCATTTTACAAATATGGATGTTCTTAATTCATCAATCACATCCTAATGCTGAAAGTTATTGCCTATAAGTTTGATATAAGCTTTAAGCATATCATTATTCATGTATCTACTTTAAATTAAAGATGGCTTTATGTATTTGCTTTGTTCACTAACTAGTGTCTAGTTACTAATACAAATTATGCTATATCTACATATTTGCATGCTTATAATGAAATTTGTAGCATATGATATGCAAAAGTGTTAAAAGTAATTGAAACTTCATTTTGATATGTATATATATATACATTAAAAAAATAGTAGTGCCAAGAATTTAATATGATGATTTTGCCATGTTATTTAAAGTTTACATTTTTTGTGGTTTCATTACACTAGTTTATGTTATGTCTTTCCATTATATATATTAATGGATCTGTTATAGGAGTTAAATGCATGTCCTAGCAAATAGTTTCTATAGAATATTTCTTATTATTATTCTACAAATGTAACTATTGTATATGAAGGCACATATGCACATTTAGTATTTGGGCACATTACTATGTTGCATGTGGTTATGCACTTTGGAATTATTTTTGCTATTGTGTTTGTGCACATTGCATATGAACATTTCCTCACTTTTCCAGAAATGAGGAATAGTATCTTAGTGCATTTTAATTCTGCCTTTCATATCTTAATCAACCTCTATTTAGTATGTATGTGTAATATGCTATGAATATGAATGCACTTGCAATGTCTGGATATACTTAACTATTTTATAATACATGAAAGTAATATAATTATACTTCTAGGTATTTTATAACTTGGGTGCATGAAACAATAAGCATGTTTGGAAAGGTGTCTGGTGGCATTTTACTACATATTTACATATGCATAACACTAGCTATTTATAAGGTGCTTGCATTATAATGTTTTTTTTTCTAAATTTATACTTATATTGTGCAATTGCATTATGTTGGAACTAGTGGAGTAACCAAAAAAAGTGGGGAAAATGTTGTTATTTTTGGATGAAGTTTTTCTAATTTTTTTAAAATTTCTTATTAGATAATGGGTGGGATAACTTAGAAATTAGATTTTCCTGAATATTAGAATGATTTAAGGCCAAAAATAAAGCTAAAAATGCCCTTAAATTGGTGGCAAATAGAATCATATTTTGAGATTTTGGAAAAATCTAGAAATCTAACTTTAATGCATTTTTGGATGAAAACTTAATCAGGCTAATTGAATTTCGTATCTAAATTAAAATGGTTGCCAAAATACATGAAACTACCTAAAAAACAATTTAGGTTTGGTCATGAGTTGTAATCAAGTGAGGTCAATCTAAGTTGTAAACCCGCAGGAGGTAAGGGATTATTATTGAGCCATGCACACACAATGCCCAATCACACTAGAGGTACATGAGATACGTGTGCCACCCTCTAAGTGGCTAGTGGTGGTATTAAACATATGGTTGTACTCCACTCTCTCAGCATGTAATTTTAGCCATTTTTCTAGAATTTTTTGAAATAAAAGTATTTTATAATATTTTTGCCAAATTTATTTGGATATATATCTAAAATTATTTTAGCCAAAATTTTTCCTAGGTAATTCTTATAATGTTAGCTACCTAATATAATTTTTATTGCATTTTTAAGACTATTTTCATAATGTAATAATTTTTGAAAGATTATTATATTAAAAAAGAATTACTGTATACTCATATTATGCTACAAAAATTTTGTGTAACTGTGTACCCACCTTCTGAAACTAGTTACATGAAATTTTTTACAAAATTTTGAAAGAAAAAAATTATTTTTAGATTATATAAGGGAGAGACTATATTTTAATATTAAATACCTTTTGATATTATATTATTAATATAGTAAGTTAGTTATAATATGAGTGTAAGGTTGAATGTTATATTCTTAGGATTTTAAACACCCTTCAGTGTTGTATTATAATATAATACTAACTAAGGATGCATAGTGCATTTTGCAAGGAAAAATAATTAGCATGATTAAAGTTTGTTAACATGCACCAAATGTTTGAAATATTTTTTTGTATTGTTATGTCTATGCAATAAAATTTTTTTAAAATGTTAAATGGAATAAGTTATGATTAATGGGGCTAGTCCTAAATAATAAATCTGGTGATTCTATGTGTAGAACCTAATATTGGTATAAATTTGAGTGTAGGGGCAAAGTTTAAAACACAAAAATTGGTTATATTCTAATTGAGTTAATCTGATGATCATTTTTTGGACCAAACCATCAAATGGAACATCTTTGAATTAGTGAATATTTGACCTATTAATTTTTAGATAAGGAAAATCCATGAAATTCAATTAAGGAGGAAAGAGTTATCAATTGATAGAATGACTAAAAATGAGGCTAGTGGGATGTGGTAGCCCAATATAGAATTTGTTAATTATTTCAATTTGATGAAAATGTAAAAAAAGTTTGTTTCTTTCACTCAGCATGCAATAGATGTTTTCCACTTGATTTGTTAACTTTCTAAAAAATGTTTTAAAAACTAAGGATGGAATTTTATTTGTATTCTATATTCTATTAAAAATATAATATTTTTCACTATAAAAAATGAAAACTCTTTTTAGTTGTTGCATTTTAGACAAATAAATTATATTTATTTTGGTACATGTTATGATAAGGTTATTTTATGATTTTACAAAATCCAATTTTAAATATGACTTGAAAACCATCTCTAGGATTTAAGTGGACCAATCCATTTAGGGATATTCTGGGATAGTGGGAGACTATCAAAGTTTTCATAAAAAAAGTGGGAAAAGAAAATGAACATAACTTTATGTTTAAAAGATATTTAATTGAATTTTTAGGTTCAAGATCAAGTCGATTAGTAGTTAATAAATACTTTTAGGAGGAAGGTATATTTTATGAAGGACTTTTTTTTCTTGACATTTCAAAACTCACTTATGATTTAAAGAAACCCATTTTAGTGGGAGCCATGCCGGTCAAAGAAGAAAGTAGTCTTCTTGATTAGTGACCTGATAACTATATAGTCTTTGAGAGGGAGAATTAGAAATCTCCATAAAATTTTATCACATTTTGGTAAAATTATAATTTCTCTCAAATATCAAGAAAGTAAAGCAAACTAGTTAATGAGTTCAGGCATTTTGGTAATTTTAAATTTGTATGACAGTGACATTTTCCTAAGTCGGGCATAGTATGCATGTGTTTATTGAGACAAAGCACTCAAATCAAACTTAGTTAAGGTTTGAAAGTAAAAATGTGGTTGGCCTAGAATCACTTGTATGGTAGGCCATAATACATAGGTTCTATGAATGTTTAGCTTATCTCATTTTTTGGCACTAAAAAAGTCCAATAGTCAGTGTGCTCTTAGTTTTGTTAATCCAAAAGATTAAATTAATTAGGCCCAAGTGTTTTCTAAGTAATAAGGATTGTCCCATTTGCATCAATCATAGGTAGATTATTATTGATTTAAGTTAGTGGTTTTGGACTACAAATGGTATTGTATCTATATGGTACAATGAAGATCAAGATCTTATATGTATAGGTTACTTAGACTTATTTTATCAAATGTCCAAGTAATCATAAATATGTGACTGGACATATGTTAGGAAAAGGTGCATCATGGAAATTATCATGCAGTTAATTACATCAACCTTTATTAAAAGGTAGGGCATTTCGTTTGTTATAAATTTCCTTCTCAAGCTAAAAGGTTAAGGGTTTTCTAGCTTTGACTAATTTTATGTCGCAATAATAATACTACCATAAAATTCTTTCCTAATAATTATATATTTGCCCATGTAAAGGATTTCAAATCGAAATACTTGTTTGTGAGAGAGAAAATACTTAGGTGTATAAATTATTTTTCACAAATTATATGCTTATAAATCCATTAAGCAAAAGCTTAAGGATAAATATAAAGCATGATCATGTGAATAATGTGAATTTTCTTAAGCTTTTCTGATATCTTAGGTTAGTGGGAGTCTTCACGATATAGCTTATTGATATCTTGTGATATGCATAAACAAAATACTCATAATGAGATAATCGTAATGTCGCCATATACTGTGCATATTTTGGTTATAATGTGTATATGTAAAAACATTTAAACCCTATCTCATTATTATGTATATAGATATTTAGACCTTATCTCATTAATGTATTAAAAATATTAATTCTTATTAGGCATCTAGGGCTAATGCCGGGACCATTGTGTAGGGATTTACATTTAATCACATTAAAGTGATGTAAATCCCATTATACATATTATATTTGATCATTTAGTTAGCAAGGTATAAGCATTTAATATGTTTAATATTAATATCCCTTCAGACATAATATTTAGTGTCATTAGATATTCATAATCCCAATTAAACTTATAGGAGAAATAATATCATCTTAGTATTAATTCTTTCCAAGTGGTTATCATTTATAAATTAATATGAACCTAAGTAGGAGATTGTTAGAAATTTTAATGTGCTTCACATTTTTAATAAATGACATTTAATGTTAACTTTATTTGATGGGCTGAATATAAAATGATAATATATAAATAGACCTTGTATCGTATTATAGGCCAAGTATGAATTAGTTGAGTATGGATCTTATGATAGGTATGATCCATGATCTAACTATATTTATTTAGAGGTCCCTTATATTTAGTAACCAACCCTATCTAATTGTCTCATCAGTACACAGACTTAATCTTCTCATCATAGAGAGAGAGAGAGAGAAAGAAGGGTAATGACCATAGAGGTAGCCTATATCTCATAATAAATTTTATTAGATGATTTTTCAAATATCTAGAAAAGGTGAAGTTGGAGATAAAGAGGAGCACATTTAAAGAATCAAAGGTATCAAATTGAGAATAAAATCTCATACTTCAAATATCTAATTTCCTACTTCTTCTTAATTACATTTATTTAATTCTTTGACTTCATCTATCTCATTTTATAATTTAAAGCCAAAGTTTAGGAATAATAATTAAATAAGATGATTCTTGCAACTAATACCAAATTTCCATTTTCATTCCATCATTTGGCACCTTACACACATAAATAATGCCCAATTATTGATAAGAATTCAAATAAAAAATACCAATTTTACAATTGTAGGATTATTCAAGAAAACATAAATTTAATTCATAAACATTCATCCAATGAATCCATCAAAATCATAAAAAAGAAAATTAACTAAAATTTATAATAAACAATATAAAAATGTATAAAAAAATAAAATACAAAAAGATGATAAACAAAAGAACTCATGCATATGATTTTGCATAGAAAAAACCTTATATCCTTTAAGCCACAATTTTCCTCCTTTTTATAAGCTCCCAGAACTTGAATAAACTTGATTTCACACGCTTGAATTCAACCTTTTATCTTCTTGAATGAATGCCATTCAATTAAAAGCATTAAAAAAATACTAATTTTTAGTCAAAATTTTTGTCAATCATCTTTAAGGTTGATTTTGACCTTTAACATGACATTGAATGAAAAAGATCTTTTAGAATATTAAAAGGTTGGCTCTTAGGTTTCAAATGTACCTGGCCTTATTATCTTTAGGCATCTACAACTCCCAGGCTAGACTAGAAACTAAAATTGGTTTCAAAATTTGGACTTAATTTTTGTTCTAACTTTGGAGTTTTTGTTCTAACTTTGGAGCAAATTTCCAAGTGTAAAATGACTTCTTTAAGTTTTAGGCTTAAAAAAAGTTATAGCTTTATGTTTTAGCTTTCTAAAAAGGTAAAAAAAGCCTAAAATAAAAGCCTATAACTCTAGATGTAGGTAAAAAACCAAGCAAAAGTTAGGTATAACGAGAATGTAATTCCTAGCCCAATTAAGAATTAAACTCCAAGTATATCATTGAAATAAAAACCTTAAAGGCAGCATATTCAATCCAAACACCTACCAAACAACCATAAAGACCTGAAAGTTAAATGAATTATCAAGACACCCTAAAACTTTAATCATTTAGACTAAATGTTCTAAAAAAACATACAAAACAAGGTTGAATATGATTAAGAATGGGAAAAATAATTTAACACATCATAACCAAAGGATTTAATGGATATTGACATAAATATATATTTATAACAAAATTGAATAATTTTTTAAACAATTACAAAAATAGTTTAATAAATTAAAATGTTACAAATAAATATTGTAAAATTATAAGTTTTTAAATAAATTTATTTACTATATCATTTTTAAGATACATTTTGAACCATATACATATAGACTCTAAGTAAAACAATTCTTCCATACCTAGAGTAAAAATTAAAGTATGCATATCTTAACTAATTAATTAATCAATACATGACATATGATATGTGTAAATAATTAATTAAATATTAAATAAATTAAACTATTGCATACAAATCAAAGGCAATTAGATAACAAACTTACTTATATTTTTATTTTACGCCAAACTTGTCAAGCAATTATATTTTTGCCCCTTCCTTAACTTTTTATGTTTCATTAATCAAGCTAATTACTTTTATTTTAATTCTATAGACACATAACTAAGAAAATTCAATTCTATCTTTCATTCATTTTTATTTAATCTTATACAAAATTTAAATAATAATATATCAAATAAAATCTTTCAATTAATAAAATAAATATTGATTATTTAAAAATAAAGAAATTAAGTGTGTTGTTGCATAAATGAAATTCAAAACAAGAAAAAGTTGAAAAGAAAAACTTAAGTTGTAATTGCCTTGCCATTGATAGGTAATTTAGAATCATTATAGTGTAAAATATGATTAGATAGTTTTGATATGAACTTGGGATTATCTTAAATAGGCTTAAACCATTTTTTTCAATTTATTAAAAGAATTTAATTTGATTTATACTATTATTTGACTTAGTTTCACAAATAAAGTTTGGCCTATCAAAATTCAAAATTTTTTTCTAAATATAAGACACTTCCCTTAGAGGGTTATGTAAAATATGCAATTTTGGAAAAAAAATCCCAATATTTGTTCCCCTTGTATTTATACATCAAAGAGTGATTTTTAATGAATTTTTAGGAACCTAAAATGACCATTTTAAGAAAATGCTATCTTTAAAATTTTCTAAAATTTGACATTTTGAATTAGAACCTAAAATCTAGATTTTTATTCTTTGGAGTTTTGATTTTTTTTATGTTTTTTTAATCCAAATGAGGGATATTTCCTTATTTACATTTACTTAAATGATAGAAATATAAATAAAGTGCCGAGACCTAGAAACCCAAACTAACCAACACACAGACCTAACAGCCCAACACAGCACGACCCACAGACCTGGGAAGCCTAGAAACTAACTTGAACCAAAACAATAGAAACTCCTAGAAAACAAAACCAAAACAAATAGACTCAAACAAAATAAAGTAATCTAGAAAAAACGTCGAAACCTTAGCTCCTTTCTTCTTCTTCTCCCTATCCCACTTCTACCCACTCAAGATAACTTTTTTTCTTCATATTCCTACATATTTTCTTCCATTTCCACCCTGTTTTTCACTATTGCTCTTCTCATTTTAGGATTTTTTGAGATTTTGGAGATTCCAAAACTGCTCCTACTTACTTGCTATTTTTGTTCTTTCTTTTGCTTAATAAGGTAATTTCCAAGCTTCATTCTCTTATTCAAGAGTTAGATTAGCTTAAATTAATTAGTGGATAGCAAAGATTAGTTTGTTCTTAGGTTATGCTTAGAATGTGAAAATTTAGAGTTTTTGTAATAGGGAATTCAATGTTACAAATTAGTGTTGATTTATGTTTGAATTGTTATTTAATTGCTTGCACAAGGTCAAGGAACACTTCCTAGTGGCACTAGTAGTTCGTAAAATAGGAAGAAGTTAAACCAAGCATATTTGCTATTTTATGAGTAGATAATGTATATTTTCATATTTTTATATATTTTCCAACTTTCTCTATACTGTTGAATTATTAATTTTATTAATTTATTAATTATTATTATTTTTTATGCATTTTAATTCCATATATATGTAGAGCTCTAGGTACTCTTGAGATAAGCACCTTAAAAATTTTCTTGAATTATAATAATTAAGAATAGTACTAAAATGACTCTATGATGATGGAATTGATTTATATGATTTATTTTAAAATGGTGTATTGCTAGAATCTTATTATACAATGTTCTTTTGAAAGGTTATTATGGATGAAATGACAATATATCATATTTTTATGAATGCTTGTAAAGTTAATTATTTGATAAGTTTAGAATGATTTGATATAAGAAATGTTGACTATTAAGATTAGAGACCTTAATAAACTATTTATAGTTGAAAAGAGTATGGATTAAGATTGATTTAAACTATTGATATATGAAACTATTTATTTCTAATGACTTTCTTATATAATTGTTACTTGTATAAATGGTGTTTTGCCATTTTTATAAACTTATTTTAGGAAAAGACTGGTCAGAAACTGTAGCTAATGACAATAATGAAGTTAGCCTTGGTGTACTGTGGTTCCAACCTCAGTTAGCAAAGGAGTTGCTAACCTCATGTGTTAGCCAACATATGTAGATTAGTTTATGGTAACCTAATGGATTGCCTTAAAGTTGAGAGCTCTCTTGAGATTATTATTTCATGAGTAAATGCTCATATTTATTGATCATAACTAGAAATCTCCCACCAATGTAATTTTCATGGTTTATGTATTTTAAAATTTATTAGCTTTGATTTTGATTACTTATTTATCATGAATATATTGTATTGAAATTTTTTTCCATAAATTTATGTTCATGATGATTTCCTATACTATGATTAAAGAACATATTATTTACTTTTTGGCTTGGAACTTATGTTTTAGTATTCTACTTCTAATGAATATTCCAATAGCTATTTTATCAAATATAATTGTATAAATTTTATGATATCTTCTTGTATCGAAAAGCTATTTAATTTTTTTTAAGGAAAAATTCATGCTAGGGCTTGTCCTATTTCTATTGGAAATTCATATTATCTATTCACTGAGTCAATGACTCATTCTTTTTGTGGTAATATTTTTCAAATAGAGATTTAGCTTCGGATCCATCATCTATAACTCCTTAAAGAGAAAGGAATATTCTTTTGTGGTGAGCCATACTTTGTTCGCATGGACTTAATGTAAAACTTTTACATATTTTTGAAAGTTGTAAAATTTTAAATACTCTTAGATGTATTCTATTAAACCCACAGGTAAGGCATACTTTTGTTGATTTACATAAACATAATTTTGTTATATAGTGAAGGATTATCTTGTTACAAAATAGTATAGATATTTTGTTACTATATGGATTGTTCTGTGAATGTTGAGAAATGAGAAAGTCCATGTGGGACTATATGCATGTGAAAAATTAATGAATGTATAATGGTTATATATTCTTTTAAGTTTGCATCAGCTTACATGTTATCTTATAATATTTTAAGGTAGTATGGCCTATATGGTTATGTTTTTCCCTTAGGGTTATGCACCAGTTATAGCCTCTAGTTTCCAATCATGACATAAGTCAAGTATGTTACTAAATATCTAAGTTTAAAATAGAATTTATTATGAAACATAATATTATTCATTAGCTAGTTGAGTAGTTTTCTTTTAATTCTATAATAGGCAATCAAGAAAATCTAATTTCATTTCTTACTCTTTTTCTATTTGAACTTATACAAATTTTAAATACTTTCCATGCATCAATTGATAATTATCACAATTGATAATGATAATTATTTCTAATTAAAAATTACTACTTATTAATAATCATATCTCATTGGCTACAATCAGATATTAAATTAAACTTAAATCTAGAAAACTAATTGATAAGCAAAGGATTTGACGACTATTGACATAAATATATATTTACAACAAACATGAATAATTTTTTTTTGTAAAATTACAAAAATAGTTTAATAAGTTAAAACATTAGGAATAAATACTATAAAATTATAAGTTTTCAAATAAAATTATTTACTAAATCATTTTTAAGATACTTTTAAACCTTATACATATAGACTTTAAGTAGAATAGTTTTTTTATACCTAGAGTAAAAATTAGGGTATGCATACTATGATTGATCAATTAATCAATACAAGACATATGATATATGTAAATAATTAAATAAATCAAATTATTGGACACAAATCAAAAGCAATCAATTAAGAAACTTATTTATATTTTTAATTTTACATCATAAACATCAAGCAATTATATTTTCACCCCTACCTTAATTTTTTTTTTCATATTTCATTAATCAATTTAAGTACATTTATTCTAATTTTATACACACATAATCAAGAAAATTCAATCTATCAGTTATTCATTTTTATTTGGTCATATGCAAAATTTAAATAATAATATATTAAATAAAATCTTTCAATTAATAAAATAAAATATTAATTATTTAAAAAATAAATAAATTAAGTATGTTATTCCACAAATGAAATTCAAAACAAGAACAAGTTGAAAAAATTTTAAATTAAGTACATTATTCATTATTTAATTTGAAAACAAAATTTATTATAAAACATATTATAACCTATTTTTAAACTATCATGTTAGTGTAAAAATATTGACTAAACATTTTTACAAGCCTTTCTAACCAAATTATTTTGCAAAACTAAATTATTATCTAACAACATGCAATATGCAAAAAAAAAGTCATAGGTAATTATACAAAAAAAAGTCATAGGTAATTCTAACAACATGCAATATATATGCATAAATTTAATTATACATGTTCTACCTTTATACAAAAAGTTTATGGGTTATACCACAACCTATTTGTCAAAACTTTCATACAAAACTACAAAAAGTCAAGAACTAGTAACATTCAAATATCGAAACAAAAACTAGGGGGTAATTATTATCTGGACTAGCTATTCATCAAATCCTCAAAACATCCACATTAAATTCATTTGGGTCCTTAAGAGTTAGGACATAAGGTGGCGGCTCTCCTATTATCAATGTTGGCACTGTGTCAAGGAGTATAGGTGATGTAGTTAGAAATACAAGTGGTAAGGGCAAGAATACAAGGACTCATATAGAGAGAACATAAAGCTTGTAGTCATATGCAAGTACATTAACCACACTTACAGCAATCAAAAGATTATCTAGGATCAAATCCTTCTACCTAGTAGCAAAAGTCTATTAAGTGCTAGTCTAGAAATAGTTGAATAGGGTTAGGCTCTTGAGACTAAACGCTAACAAATCTCATATGTGCCCATTATTGAATAGTACCATCCTCATTAATCACAAGTGTAAAATAGAACTTCTACTTAAATATGTTGTGCCTCTTATTATAATGATGCTACCACATGTCTATAATCTTAATAGGAGCCATGAGGAAATGAAGTATCTGTAAAACATATACATAAGTACAGTGAGTAATAAGTTACTCAATGACATAACTACCATATAAAATTTCTAATAGGTTTTAATTATGAAAAATGAGTATATACAAGATATATATTAAATCATTTTCTTATTAGAAATTTTCACATTTAGTAATTATGTGTACTACATTACTAGAAACTTTGATCACATAATTTGACCATAAGCATAATATAACCAATCAATTAATAATTAAATGATGAGAAGGAATAAAAGGTTTCCTCCTTGTTACTTCAAACTAACCAAACTCACTATATCCTAACCTTGTTCCTCTAGGCTAACCTTATCCCATGCTTTATTTTGTGTGATTTGAAATATAAGGCACATGCTTAATTTCCTATCCTTTCCACAAAGGTCACATAATCACAATATTGTTACATTATCACATATGACACTTAAACTGATAATCACATAGGCATTCAAGACTTCTTCATAGGGAGTTTTCACCAACTTATTTCACATAGAGCTCTTTCTAACTCATTTTCACACAAGGCTCTTTCTAGCCTATGTGTCATATATAATAGGGTAATGTTAAAGTGTCATCCTTTAGCCACAACTATAATATAAAATAAAGCTTAATCTACTAAGAAAGGATTTACATTTACCTGGTTGCACTTCTAATGACCATATTAAGTATTCATGCTTCCATTTTCATATGCTAGATTACAATATCATGCTTTCACATAAAAGTTCATTATCATTCATAAATACCCTTGCATGTAAACTTATGAGTGCAAATATGATTTATAAAATAGCCCATAACAAGAACCTATAAACTAATTTATCATCTTAAATTCATAATTTCATCGTGGAAACTTATAAGGTACCATTTAATTTTTCATAGCATTTCCACTAATGTTCAAGCACCCTTTTAAGTTATTAACCTCATATAATTGCATGCTTTAAATAAGTAATATTTCATTTTAAAAACAAACATACTCCTCACAATTTTTACAATAAAATTATGAAAGGTATAACTTAAATTTACTAAGTTTCACAATTTCCAAATTCAAGCATATTCAACCCTAAACTTTGCACACCATTCTACTAAGTAAGAAAACAATTTTTCCTTACTTAATAAGCATATAAGCATGCTATTGAGTAATAACAAAACTCCACTTTTTCATGTTGACTTAATAAATGTTCAAGAATGAGAAAATGAGCCATTGAAAGACTTATTCAAAAGGTGCAACAAGAATTGTTTGAACATCAATGACCTAAAAAAAAGATGTCACTATACACTTTCTATTGGTTAATTTTTTAGATAAAGATTTTTCTAAATCTTTAGCTAAAAAATCGATTGAAAATCTAGCTAAATTACTTAAAAGGGCAACAAAATTCATAGTTATGGAAGAACTTGATGTTAGTGTATATCTTAGGAGCCAATCATAGAGATGATTGCAATATTACATAATGTATTACATTTCATTTTGGCAATATAATTATTATATTTATTTATTTTATTTTGCACAAATTATAACTTAAGTATAATAATTATCCTTGGAATAACTTTGCTATTCCTAAAATACCTTTAGTTAAGTATTATTACGAAAAGGATAGTAATAATGCATCGAGACTAGCATGTATAGTGACTAATGATTATGAATCATGGATATGTGATATCAAATCAAAACATGAGTACATTGTTTGTAAACAATGTATTGGACTGACCTACTATGAGAATACTGCATGGATAAACATGTCATTAGTTATTCTCACATGATCATAAATGTGCATAGTCATTTAACTTGAAGTCACTACGGTTCCCTACATAAGGAGTTACACACTTTGGTGTCATCCTATGTCACCTTTAATTGGGATAACGAATAGGACGTTGATTGAGTTTATCACAAATCATGCAGAAGGAAGTAAGTGATGTGGATGGGATTTTGCTACTCTTGTATAAAAAAGAAATATCCTTGAGCCCCTTAATTGAGTGAGACTCAGAAATGTATGGCTATGCTCAATTGGATCAATATGTGATATTGATTGTTTATTTCAAATCTACTCAGTATCAAGAAATATAAATTAAATATTGACGAGGATGACACACTCCACACCTCCAATTCGATTCGGATATTGTTACAAAAGGGATTATGATGCAAAATGTTGATCATATATTAGGTAGATGTCAAATCATAAATATTCTTACTACTTGAGTGGCAGTGATGTATTTCAAGATACTGCTCACTGTTTAGCCCAAAATGAATCATTATCAACGTAATAAAAACCTATAGGGTTACACAAAAGGAGTAGGAATGAGACAATAATTAATTAAGTTTTAGTTGGACTAAAATTCAATTAATTGAACTTATTTTTATGCATATATATTATTATTAAGATAATAATATATTTTTCATGTAATATATATATATATATAATATTATGTGATATTATTTGATATTAAAGTAATATCAAATAATTATGTTATTAGATATTAGATAATTATATTATGAGATAATATTATTATTATCTAATATTAGATAATTAATAGATAAGTTCTATCTCTCTTCACTCTCTCTAGGATAAGGATAAGGTAATAGTTATTTAGTGTGATTAGAATTTTTAAAGCATTATCCTAGTAGGACTAAAATTGTGATATGCCTTAGTTCTATAAAAGAACTTGAAGGCAGCACATTACACAACACACATTGGCTTCAATTAAAACCTAAATCACTCTAGAAAATGTCCAAACCCAATCCTAGTGAGAGAAGTGAATCCTAGCAGCTTCGTAGAAGGGAGAAGTCATTGTTCACTCCGTGTGGATACCATAGAGACGTTGTACCTTCCGATCGACGTTTGATTCATCTCGGTCTCTCAAGGATTTGTTCAGAAAGAACATGAGTACAAATATGGTAATACCCTAATATTGGTTTATGACTTTTGCATGGATTCTAGGAAGGTATTGGATTAAAATTTTAAAATTCTACTGCGTATGTTAATCCGAAACCTAACACTTGAAGCAAATAAAAGGCAAAATAAGGGTCATTTTGAAAAATCCTTAAGAAAGGAATATAACAGCTATCAAAGCCTTGATTTAATCAGCTTATATTCTTGAATACCACTTTAAAAAGGATTATGGATGATGTAAAAGTTGTAAAAATGATGGATAATATGTTACACCCTCCTTAATTATAAAAAAATTAGAAATTATAATATAAGAAAGAATAGTTAAAGCATCTGGTAAATTCAAGTGAATTAAGAATTTTATATGTGAATTATGGAATAAAATGAAATTAATAAAAGTAAGAATGTGAGAATATGATTTATGTGAAATTTTAATGGAAAAAATTTACTAGAATCCTTGAAGTATAAAGTTATACATTAATATAATTGAGTATATGAGTATGGAAAAGGTTTAGGAGCATTCAAAAATGCCCCTAGGGCCTTATTTTCCCTCTTTCAGCCCTAAAACCCTCATTCCCCTCTCATTTCTCCATTTCTTCCACTCTTTCTACATAATCTTCTCACTACTTCATCAATCAAGCAAGGAAGACTTTAAATCTTCTTGATTTCCTTGTTTAATCGAGTTACGAAAATGTTTTCATAAAAAATCCCTCCTATTTCTTCTTAATTGATGAAATATTTGAAATTTATTTAATTTTGTTGAGCATTTTAAATCCTAACTCTAGAAAGCATGGATTTTGATGTAGTTAAGGTTGAAAAATCTTCAAACTAGTCTTCTAGTGTCCTTTTTCATATAAGGTGAGTGGATAATCTAGCTAAATTCATGAATTTTGAAGTTTTATAATGATATTGATGAAACATGGGTTTTATGTGATCTTACTTGAATTTAGGTTATTTTGATGTAGTTGAAGAAATAAATGAGAGAGAAAGGTGATATGAGATGTTAGATAAATGTATTAATGATTATATTTGAGTTTGATATGCATTATATGTGATTATGAGGTGTTTTGGGTTAGTTGCATAGTGAAAAATTTATAGAAAACTGATATTTTCATGTGTGAATTAATTCTAGGGGTCCAAAGGCAAAATTGGATTTCAAAATTAAATAATTAATCAATTTTAGGGGTCGAGGGGTTAATGAATCAATTCATGAATTAACTTCAAGGGTACAAAAGTGAAACTAGGCCTCAAAATTGAGTAATGAATTGATTTTAGAGGTTTAGAGGCAAAAACTAGGTGGATGAATTAATTCACAACTGTAGAAACTTTTCTAACTTTAAAGGGGAATAATTTCTTCATATTATGTCTATTTTAAACAAATTACCTATTGTTTTAAAGGTAATTAAGTTTACTTTCAAATGGAATTAGTTTCAAATTAAAATATTGTATACATTTTATGATATCATCAAAAGAATGGACAAAGGTCAAAAACTTAAGATTTCAAAAGTGGACTTTTTACATTTATTTTCAAAACAGGCATAACCTTTTTAAAACTTATCCAATTTAGGCAAATGTCCAATATATAAAAAGCTAATTAAGTATATTTTCATATGAAATGAGTTTCATGGAATTCATTTTTATAACTTTTGAGTTATTTATAATAGGTCATTTAAAGGTCATAGATAAGAATACCATATAGTGATCCATGCTCCATCTATTTTATGTTTTCATAACTCACAATAGCCATCATAAGTATTTAGTCATTAAATATCAAAGATAGAGTGATTCATGGTAATGAAAGATGATTACATGAGTTAGATAATCGTGACAGAAAAAGGTACAAGCTATATGTTATAATATATGATGTGATGAACTTATTGCATTACTCATGGAATGAGATATATATATATATATATATATGTTAGAATATACTTTATAAATTGAGTATTATGATATATGTGAATACCGATAGCTGTACAAGAGACATAATGATGCTAATAAATGTTGTAATGCGTGTTACAATTGAATTGTGATTGTATTGAATAAAGCTTGAGCTTTAATGTTTAAATTGCATTGAGAATCATGCCACAAGTGGCATTAAAAGTAAGAAATGTGATGGGGTTGATGTTATGAATACCAGATGGGAAATTTCCAATAAGGTAGGTAAAGTATAAGGTTAGCCCGAGAGTCAAAAAGAGGATGAATATATTTTATTTGTTGTTTGTCCATTCAATGAAACATGATTTTGAGTGCATTTGTCATGAGTATTATTATATGATACATTAAAAATGAACTAACTATGTGGTAATCTTAGTGTCGATAGCTCTTACTTACTAATATGCTTAATTATGATATAATTTCTGATATGTAAGTTGTTATAAATCATTGTTGTTCCTATAGATTATTCACTCATTGAGCTTCAAACTCACTTTTTCGTATTTTATTTTACAAACCCCCAGGTTGAGCGTCCATCTCCACCTCCTCAGAGTTAGAGTTCATGGAGCTTATTGGTAATATTTTGGTAGCACAAGCTCATGTATATGGAAATATTTTAGGCCTTTTAACTGTCATAGAGTTGGATCAAGGGAACGTTGAACTAATTCCTTAAGAGTTAGTTCCTCATTTTGGGAGGATTATAAGCATTCCTAACTTTCATATTTTTTGTAAAAACCTTAGTGAATGCTTTCTTTGAAATACTATTCTCTTTTATAAATGCATCATAATGGGGTAAACTAGCATCGAGTTAATTATTTACAAATAGGCTGGTGAATATCGATAAATGGGTTTCAAGCCAATCAGGATTGGGTTAAAGTCATGACAAAGTTAATATCAAAGCATGGTCTAGGTTCCTAGTAGGATGAGGTCTTTAGGTTATATCTATATGCTACTATGATAAGTGTTAACTGAAACTGTACTAGTGGTATGTGTGCACTCAAAATCACATACCACCAATACCATTTCGATGGACCCTATTATACCATGATGGTGGTTAGTGAAGTTTGTGTGTGGTATAGTGTATTATGAGCTATTTGGTTAATTAATTGATGAATTACCTCTTAATGTCTAGATTGCTATATGATTGTTTAAGAAAATTTATGGATAATTAGGAAATGGTTAATATGCATAGCCAAGCAGAAGCCAATCGCCTTGAGGATGAAGAATCATCTAAGGGTCCTTAAGCTCGTAATGATAGGAAAAAGACTAGTAGGGAATTAATTAACAATTCCTATCTTAGACTACACCCTTTCTAGAACATGTCCTTAATCGAGTTGATACAGTCCTTACCCAATGGTTGGGGTATGATGCCTCAAAGGATCAAAATGAGCCTTCAAATAACCCTAGTGATCATGATGAAAGTCATGATCAAAGAAGAGAAAGTGAGTATGATCCTAACCTTTTTGCAAAGGAAAACAGAGATAGGTTTAAAATTATACATGAGTTCTTCGACTAAATCCATCCAGATACTCCGGTCTTGATCTAGCAGTAGATCCACATCAATTCTTAAAGCATATTACGAGGTTGGGTGAGATGTTACAAATCCCTGCCTCTTTATTGATTGAATTGGTAGGGTATTAACTAGATAATGTAGCCCATTATTAGTTCACTTATATAGTGACCAATAGAAATCCATAATTAAAGCCTTTGACTTGAGAAGCTTTTCAAGAACTATTCATGAATTATTTCTTGCCGCCAAGTGTTCGTTAAGGAAGAGTTAGGAAATTTGAGACCTTAAAATAAGAAGGCTTATCTATTGCGAACTATAACACTTAGTTCATTCAATTATCATGATATGTACCACATTTGGTTTCTACGAAGAAGGCTAAAATTGAGAGGTTTATACATAGCCTCAAAGATTTCTATTTTAAGAAAATCCATGTTGACCGTAATACCACTTATCAAGGAGTGGTGGATCAAGCACTAATTCTTGAGATGAAAGTTAATGAAAGGAAAGAGAGACAAGCTCAAGAAAGGAGTAGGAAAAGGACCCAATCTAAGGGAGTAAGCCAAGTACATTCTTCATAGGGGATAGCTCCTTAAGCTATTTCAAAGCATGGTGGAAATGGTTCCACTAAAGAACCTCCATCCTTTCAAGGCACACATGGTAGACATTCTTCAAGAATTAACCTTGAGAGGTAAAGAACTCATTCTAATCCTCTAAGTCAACAGAATCGACCCTTAAAACCTTAGTGTTCACAATGTTGTTGTCACCATAGTAGTCCTTGTAACCATTTTAGAGGACAATGCTTCAAATGTGGGATGATTAGGCATAAGGCAAGGGATTGCTTTGGAAATGTTGCAAGCCAAGGTGCAAGTCATTTTGTATCTCAACAAAATAACCTAAATCCTCCATCCACTTCACATCCCAGAAACCTTTCGACACCTTCAAAGAGTATTAATATCTTGGGCTCACGATGAGTGATAAATAGGAATCAAGATCGAGTGTATGCACTTACCTACCAAGAGGCTCATGCCTCAAATACTGTTGTAACAGGTACTATTTTTATTAAAAATTTTATTGCTAAAGTTTTATTTGATTCTGGAGCTACCCATTCTTTTATGTTAAAGAAATTTGCTACCACCATAAGTAGACCCGCCAAAAGAGATGAATACTCCCTTAATTACAATGTCCCCTATAGAGAAATTCCTTATAGTGATTCATAAATTAGAAGCTTGTCCCATAAGAATTTATAATCATGTGATATCGATAGATTTGATCTTACTTGATATAAGTGATTATGATGTAATTCTGAGAATGGACTAGTTATCTGAGTTCTATGATTGTGTAAATTATTTTGATAAATCTATGACATTCTCCATAAAAGGCTCTACACCCATTGAGTTCTAAGGAGATAAGTCAATGAATTATGTTATTATTATTTTAAGCATTAAGGCTCAAAGACTTATTCAGAAGGGAGGCACAACATACTTGGCATTAGTATGAGATTTAAATTAACTTGTTCCAAATGTTGATACTATCCTAGTAGTAAAAGAATTCCCTGATATATTTTAGAAGGAATTACTTGGATTACCCCCAAATCATGAAATTAAGTTCCACATTGATTTAATACCAAGCATAGGACTTGTTTCAATTCCTCCATATCGAATAACCTTAATAGAATTATAAGAGATGAGAGAGCAGTTGCAATATCTTATAGATAAAGGGTTCATTCACCTGAGCTCTTCACCTTAGGGAGCTCTGATTCTCTTTATAAAGAAGAAAGATGGATCTATAAGGTTATGTATTGATTACCGCTAGCTCAACAAAGTTACCATAAAAAATAAATATCCTCTTCCTCATATTGATAACCTTTTGATCAACTTCAAGGGGTGAAATACTTCTCTAAGATTGATCTTTACATAGGTTATCACCAGTTAAAGATCCATGAAAGAGATATTCCTAAGACTGCATTTAAGACTAGATACAACCATTTCGAGTACCTAATAATGTCTTTTGGATTGACTAATGCCCCTGTTGCTTTCATGGATTTGTTAAACTGCATCTTCAAATCATATTTGGATAAATTTGTTATTATCTTCATAAATGATATCTTAATGTACTTAAAAAATGAATAAGAGCATACTTAACATCTTAAAGTGGTCTTGTAAACCTTGCGAAAGCATCAATTGTATGTAAAGTTTTCCAAATATGAGTTTTGGACTACTAGTATTACTTTGTTAGGGCATGTAGTAACACAAGAAGGGGTTCGAGTGGATCCCCAGAAAGTCAAAGCAGTAAAAAATTAGCCGAGGCCATCATCAATTATAGAAATTTGCAGTTTCCTTAGGCTGACAGGTTATTATTAGAAGTTTGTTAAAGATTTCTACAAAATCTCTACATCATTAACTGAACTGACGCAAAAAGGAGTAAAATTTGAATGGATGAATGCATGTGAAAGTAGCTTTCAAAAATTAATGTTTGACATTGATATCAATGTTGGCACTTCTTTCAGGCACTAGAGGATATGTGGTGTATTGCAACACATCAAGGATTAGGCTTGGGTGTGTTCATATACAACACGCTAAGGTAATAACTTATGTTTCCCAACAATTAAAGAAACATGAACAAAACTATCCTACCCATGATTTGGAGATGGTTGTAGTGATTTTTGCCTCGAAAATACAAAAACACTACTTGTATGAAGAAACCACTAAAGTCTATACGGATCATAAAAGCTTGAAATATATCTTTGAGTAAAAAGATCTCAATTTGAGACAAAAGACATGGATGGAGTTAGTTGAGGACTATGATTGCTCTAATTTTTACTACTTTAGTAAGGCTAATATGGTAGTGGACACACTTAGTAGGAAATCTATAAGCAAAGAGATAGAGACACCAACTGAAGATTTTAGTGTGGTATTAGGCCATGTAGCCATTCAATCTGTTCTTATAGAAAAGATAAAAAATGCATAAAAGAGTGATCCGCATTATGCAGCTTTGGTGAAAGAGGCAATTGAAGAATAAGAATTTGATCTAACTATTATTGAGAAAGGAATAGTTTGCCATTAAGCGAGGATTTAGGTTTTGTTAAATGAATGAAATGAATTGTTGCATCAAGCTCACAATTCATTTTACACCATGTGCCTAGGAGTAGCAAAAATGTACCATGACTTGAAAGAAGTTTTTTAGTAGAAAGGGATGGAAAGAGATGTATTGAGCTATGTAGTAAAATGTCTCACTTGTTAGCAGGTAAAGGTGGAACATCAACTTCCAACTAGAATGCACCAGCCATTCCTAATATTGGAATGAAAATAGGAAAGTATCATAATGGACTTCTTAATCAGGTTGCCTAAGACATAAAAAGAATATGATTCCATTTGGGTTATTATTGATATGTTGACAAAATCAGCACATTTTCTTCTTCTTAGGACTACCGTCACTGTAACTCAGTATGCTTAGATATACCTTGATAAGATTGTACCATTGCATGGAGTCCTAGTTACTATCATATCAGATCATGGTACTCAATTCATATCTTACTTCTAGTAATCATTTCAATAAGCGTTAGGCACTCAACTGCAGTTTAGCACTGCCTTTCATCCACAAACTAATGGGCAATCTAAAAGAACTATTCAAATACTAGAGGATATGCTTAGAGCTTGTGCATTAGAATTTGAAGGTACTTAGGAAAAATGTCTACCACTAATAGAGTTTGCTTACAACAACAGTTATCAATCTAGCATTTAAATAGCACCTTATGAAGCCTTTTATGGTAAAAAATGTCGATCACTAGTAGCATGGTTTGAACCTCGGGAGGCACAACTCTTGGGATCGGAATTAGTGAGCGATACTTTGGAGAAAGTTCAAATTATACAGAATCGATTGAAAATAGCTCCAAATCTATAAAAGTCGTATATGGATAAGAGAAGGAGAGAGCTTAAGTTTCAACTAGGAGATATGATTTTTCTAAAGGTTTCACCTATAAAAGGTGTAATGAGATTTGAGAGAAAAGGTAAATTGGCATCACATTTTATTAGGCCATTCTTAATTCTCAAGCATGTTGGGGCTAAAGCCTATCAGTTAAAGTTACCAGATAGTTTATGAGTCATTCACCCTATATTCCATGTATCCATGCTTAGAAAATACTTGTCAAATGAGTCCATGTCATTCAAGATGGACCACTACAACTTGATCCTAAGTTATTATATGAGGAGTAACTAGTAGAGATCTTAGATCGCCAAGTTCGAAAGCTATCTAAAGAAGTTCCTTTTGTGAAAGTTCATTAGGAACGTTACGAAGTAAAAGAAGCTATGTGGGAGTTAGAGTCTGATATGCAACAACGATATTCTCATTTATTTAGTATGTGGTGAGTTTGATATAGTAATAATTTATACTAGCTTCATAATATCATATGTGTTAAGAATTCAAGAATGAATTCTTTCAAAAAAGGGGAAGTAGTGTTACACCCTCCTTAATTATAAATAAATTACAAATTTTGATATAAGAAAGAATAGTTAAAGCATCTAGTAAATTTAGGTGAATTAAGAATTTTATGTGTGAATTATAGAATAAAATGGAATTAGTAAAAGTAAGAGTGTGAGAATATGATTTGGGTAAAATTTTAATAGGAAAAGTTTATTAGAATCCTGAAGTATAAAGCTATACACTAATATAAGTTAGTATATGAGTATGGAAGAAGTTTAAGAGCATTCAAAAATGCCCCTAAGGCCTTATTTTCTCCATTTCAGCCTTAAAACCCTCATACCCATCTCATTTCTCCATTTCTTCCACTCTCTCTATACAATCTTCTCACTACTTCATCAATCAATCAAAGAAGACTTCAAATCTTCTTGATTTCCTCATTTAATCAAGGTAAGAAAATGTTTTCATAAAAAATTCCCCCTATTTCTTCTTGGTTGATCAAATATTTGAAATTTATTTATTTTTTAGCATTTTAAATCCTAACTCTAAAAACTATTAATTTTGATGTGGTTAGGGCTGAAAGATCTTCAAACTAGTCTTCTAACATCCTCTTCCATATAAGATGAGTGGATAATCTAGCCAAATTCATGAATTTTGAAGTTTTATGATGATATTGATGAAACATGGGTTTTATGTGATCTTGCTTGAATCTAGGTTATTTTAATGTAGTTAAAGAAATAAATAAGGGAGAAAGGTGATATGAGATGTTAGATAAGTGTATTGATGATTATATTTAGGTTTAATATGCATTTTATATGATTATAAGGTGTTTTAGGTCGGTTGCACAGTGAAAAATTTATAGAAAATTGAGATTTTCATGTATTAATTAATTCATGAATCGATTCTAAGGGTCTAAAGACAAAACTAGACTTCAAAATCAAGTAACCAATTGATTCTAGGGGTCCGAGGGTTGATAAATCAATTCCAAGGGTAAAGTCAAAACTGGGCCTCAGAATCGAGTAATGAATCAATTATAGGAGTCTAAAGGCAAAAACTAGGCAGATGAATTGATTCATTGACTGCAAAAAAATTTTCAACTTTAAAAAAGCATAACTTCTTCATATTATGTCTATTTTAAACAAACCACCTATAGTTTTAAAAGTAATTAAGTCTACTTTCAAATGGAATTAGTTTCAAATTAAAATCTTGTATACATTTTGTGATATCATCAAAAGAATGGATAGAGGTAAAAAACTCAAGATTTCAAAAGTGGACTTTTTGCATTTATTTTCAAAAAAAGCATAACCTTTTTAAAACTTAGCCGATTTGGGAAAATGACTAGTCTATAAAAGGCTAGTTAAACCTATTTTCATATGAAATAAGTTTCATGGAATTTATCTTTATAACTTTTAAGTTATTCATAAAATATCACCCAAAGGTCATAGATAATAAGACTAATAAAGATCCATGCTCCATCTATTTTATGGTTTCATGACTTACAATAGTTTCCATGAGTATTTAGTCATTAAATATCAAAGATAGAGTGGTTCATGGTAATGTAAGATGATTGCATGAGTTAGATGATCATGACAGAAGAAGGTAGAAACTATGTGTTATAATATGTGATATGATAAACTTATTACATTACTCATGGAATGAGATATATATGTTAGAATATACTTTATGAATTGAGTACTATGATATGTGTGAATACTGGTAGCTATACAAGAGGACATACTGATGCTAATATGTGTTATAATGCATGTTATGATTGAATTGTGATTGTATTGAATAAAGCTTGAGCTCTAATGTTTAAATTGCATTAAGAATCATACCATGAGTTGCATTAAAAGTGAGAAATATGATGGGGTGATGTTATGAGTACTAGATAGGAAATTCCTAGTAATAAGGTGGGTAAGGGATAAGGTTAGTTTAGGATGAACAAGAATGGAATAGGTGGGTAGGGTATAAGATTGGCCCAAGAGTCAAGAAGAGGATAAATGTATTTTATTTGCTATTTGTCCATTTAATGAATATGATTTTGAGTGCATTTATCATGAGTATTATTATATAATACATTGAAAATGAAATGACTATATGGTAATCTCAATGTTAATGGCTCTTGCTTACTAATATGCTTAATTGTGATATAATTTCATAAAGGAGGATAGTTCGATAGGTAAGTTGTTATAAATCATTATTGTTTCTATAGATTATTCACTCACTGAGCCTCAAACTCACTCCTTCATATTTTATTTTACAGACTCCGAGGTTGAGCCTCCACCTCCTCAGAGTTAGAGTTTAGGGAGCTTATTGATGGTATTTTAGTAACATAAACTCATGTGTATAGAAATATTTTAAGCCTCTTGACTATCATAGAGTTAGATCGAGGGAATGTTGAACTAATTCCTTAAGAGTTAATTAAGTTTGCTTATCCTCATTTTAGGACAATTATAAGCATTCTTAACTTCCATATCTTTTGTAGAAACTTTGGTGAATGCTTGCTTTGAAATACTATTCTCTTTTATAAATGCATCATAATTAGGTAAACCAGCATTAAGCTAATTGTTTACAAATAGGCTAGTGGAAACCAATAGAGCTGATCCACGCCGGTCACGATCGGATTAGGGTCATGACATAATTAACCTAAAATGAAACCACCTTCTAAACTTTCTTTACATCTAGGGGTCACTACCTCTACAAATATCATAACTATTGGTCACATGGCAATAAAGATTATGTAACTCTAAAGAATGAGATTTAAAAATTGATTCAGAGAGAATGTTTAAAAATGGTTAGTTTAAAAAAGACTAAGCTTAATAAAATAATGATCAAAGGAATAATTGGAATAATGGTAAGCATGATCAATTGCTTTCCTTAATAAACTTTTCCTTTAAAAGATAATTAAATAAAGGCAAGGAAGTTGAAAAACCATAAGAGCCTTTTAGAGTGGAAGATGTCATAATAAATAAGTTTACAAGTAGAAGACTATCAAAGAATACTTTAAACCATCACATAAGATCAATTATGAATGTAAAGTCTAAATAGATCATAAGGCAACTTTTTTAGATCATACTAAAGTATATTAGAGTATAGAAGTCCAGAGGCATATTTTATGGACCATACTCACATATATAAACAAGTATGAGGTTCTAAAGTCTCATTGGCAACTAGATACTCAAGTTCATACTTGAGTATGAGTTCAAATTTTCTATTTTATAGATAGTATACTTGATTATTTGGTAGCAAGATTTTAAAAACAACTAGCTATAAGTAAGTAATGATTCTTGTTCATTTCCAACACATATATAAATGTTTTAACCTTATTTTCTAAGTAAAAAAGACACACAAAAAATCCTAGTTCATCAGAGCTTCTAATTTACTTTAATCTTGGCATTTTCAACCTTATGATTTGAGCCTTTTCTTCTTTATGATTGAATTATCTTAGTTTTTTAATTTGTATTTGTGCAAAAAGGTGCACTAAAAAGCTTATTCCTTCCACTTAAACTTATATTGGGTGAAGGATCCTAATAGGTGCTATAGTGTATGCAACCTCTAAAAAGTATCTTGTATAAGAATAGCACAAGGGAAGGATTGTATCAATCTAGAATGATTGTAAGGTTTCTTAAAAGTTTTTAATTTTAAGAAATTTAGTGCATTAATTATGAAGTCGAAGAAAATTTCAAGTCTGAAAAGTTAAAATACACTAAAAGCATGATTTTTTTTCTTAGTGGAACCACTATATGTGTGTTTGCATCTATCTCTTGGTTACACTCTTTAAATTTTTGCAAATTTACAATTTGTTACATGATTAAATTATGTTATTTAAGTATTGAAACATGAGTTAAACCTTTTAAATGTTAAATTTTCAATTGAGCTTTTCATACATAGTTACCATGGTTTCATTTGCTTTACTTTGTTGTTGAAAAGTTTAGAATTTTTTTTGGAAATCAAAACATCCTAAATACCCAATTCAACCTTTTTAATGTATTTATATTTTACAATTCACCATATATTAACATTAAATAGTCAAGAAAAAAAACCATAGACCTTTAATAGGTTTTTAAATCTCCTTCATAATTGAAAATTTCATTTTAAATAGAAAACTTTTCTCAAATTTCTTGCAAATTTCTAGAATTAATTTGAAGATATTCAATGCCATTTTTCAACATTTTTCATAATGAAAACATGTTACACAAACTTCCTAAACAATCACCCAACAAAAATACTTTGTAAGAGACAAAATAATTTTTCAAAACCAAAGTTATTGTGCTAATTTACATAGCAAAATAGTGAGCTATAAGCTCTCTTTCCAACTTGATTTTGCTTCAACATCTTGATATAAATGTTTATTAACACATTTCAAATAGTTTCAAATATAGTGTAACAAATTTTTCTTACAAAAATACAAATGTTCCCATTGAATGAATAAGAAACCTAAAAGTGCTATGTATGTTTTAAGCATGATTTTTTCTTTAATACCTTGATGTAACTATCATATATCATTCATATATAGGTGTAAAATATTAATTTTATCATAAAAACTAAAATTTTTCTCCATATTTTTAAGGAAAACCTAAGAGTTTCTCATGAAGTTTTCAACCATAATTTTTGCTCAAAACTTTGATATAACTATTATATGGTATTCATACTAAGGTTTAGAGTGATGCACAATTAATTTTATCATAAAAATAAAAAAAATTCCCTATGATTCTAAGAAAAACTCATGAGCTATATTTATGATCTCTAGCAAAAATGTTATTTCTTCTTTGAATAAAAAATGTTTTATGAACATTTGCTACTTTTAAATGTTAATTAGAAAAGTCATTTTCACAAATCTTCTTCAAGAGTATCTTTTTCTACTTCTTTACAAATTGTTTTATAAATATCTTCCTTCTTCTAAAAGAATGAAAACCAAATCATCCTTCTCAAATCATTATTTTTAACATCTCAAACATAAGTTTCATGAACAGATTTTCAAGTTGATCCACCATGAATATCAAGATTTCAACAAACCATCAATCAAAGCATATATACATCTTATGCATAAAAATCTTCTTAAAAGAAAACCTATTAGAAAATAAATAAATCTCTACTCACTTAATTGATCTTACTTGCTTAATTTTCCCACACTTATGATTCAAGTTCCAATTTGCTAAAAATGATAAAATTAGTAAGAGAACTTTTGAAAGAATTATGAAAAGAAAAGAAACAACTAGAGTAGATGAGCTTCTACCTTTACTTTGATGAACAAGACAACTTAATCTCTAAGAACTTCAACAAAACTCTTAAGAACTCTCTTAGGATCTCATAAGAACATTCTAAGAAAGAGAAATATGTTTACAACAACATAAGAGACTCTCTTTCACTCTACTCCCTCTTTTTCTAGCTGTGGGCTTTGTGTTTGGTATGGGGAAATTTGAATTAAGTATTCCTATTTATAGTGGTAAGGTAAGGTGATTCAAAAGCTTCATATTAACTAAGACAACACTATCTCTTTGTGTCTCCAAGTGTAGTTACACAATTTTATCTTCAAAGTTAAAGCAAAATCTAACTAGCTTCTTATCATATCTCAAATGCTAAGAATATTCTTCTTCATTTAATATATGCTTATCCTTGATGATAACTAAGTTTATAATTATTCTTACTTCATAGATGCATTGGATACTTATTACTTGATCACCAAAAAATCATATGCTATAATACATAAAAATATTTCCTAATCCAAATCATTATCTTTTAATTTTTCTAATAAAACCATAATTTGAAAACTACATGGAAATTACACTAATGTCCTAAAGTCAAGTCATTATCTCCTTTTTACCACCTTGAAGTTGTGCACCTCCCTATAGTGTCCTAAAATTTTACCATTTTATCCTTTTGGGATTTCATAGAATGCTTCTAAGTAAAAATTTTAAGTTATTGCAAAATTTTATCAATCTTAAATCTTGAATAAATTCTAAAATTACCCTAATTTTTTCCAAATAATTTCTAATGAAGTTTTCATTTACTAAAATTGATAAGTACTTCTACTAATTACCTATTGATAAACACTTTCTAATTTAATTCTTTCAATCTTTATCTACTAGATTTTTACAAAGTATTACTAGATTTTTATCTAAGGCGGGCAATCAAGAAAATCTAATTTCATTTCTTATTCTTTTTCTATTTGACTTATATAAATTTTAAATACTCTTTATGCATTAATTGATAATAATCACTTATTGATAATTATCTCTTATTAGTTAAAATCAAATATTAAATCAAACTTAAATTTATAACAACTAATTGATAACCAAAAATATTCGATGGATATTAACATAAATATACATATACGAAAAAATTAATTAATTTTTTATAAAAATTATAAAATAGTAAAATAAGTTAAAACATTAGGAATAAATACTATAAAATTAATTAAAAACCTTTGGCTTAAGTGGTACTTGATATCCTTTAAATACATTATGCCTTTTGTTACATTCAAGATTTGATTCCTAATCCTTGCTTGTATGCATTCAATGGTTTAACTATTCCTCCATTTACCAAAAAAATTATAAAATTATTTATTACTAAATCTTCTTTAAGACACATTTAGAACCTTATGCATATAGACTTTTAGTGGATAATTCTTCCAAACCTAGAGTAAAAATTAGGATATGCATAACTTGACTAATCAATTAACTAATACATGACATATAATATATGTGAATAATTAAATAAATCAAATTATTGCCCACAAATCGAAGACAATCATCAACAAACATATATATATTTCATTTTACCCTATACTCATCAAGTAATTATATTTTTGCTCCTTTCTTAATTTTTTCATATTTCATTAATCAATTTAGTACATTTATTTTAATTCTATAAGTGCACAATCAAGAAAAATTCAATTCTATCTCTTAGTCATTGTTATTTGGTCTTATAAATAATAATAATAATAATATATCAAATAAAATCTTTCATTTAATAAAATATAATATCAATTATTTGAAAATAAATAATAAATTATTGCATAAATGAAATTCTTTTCAATTAAACACAAGCTTTCATATAAGAAATTAATTACATTATTCAAAATAAAATATCACACATAAATAAAAGTCCAAAACAAGAAGCTAAAAACAAAATATTTTAAATTCATGTCTCTTTTATAAATTATTATATTTGTTTGGTAAATTTTATTTTATAATTTTGATAACAAAATGAAGTTTGTAGAAAATAAATTGAATGATGAATTTATAACTCTTTTATAGTTTAAGCAATTTACTAAAATAAGACTAATTGGTTATCCTAAATTATGTAGTTAAGGAGTGAATTTTTTAGAAAATAAATCAAAGCATAGAACTTATGACTCTTTTATAATTTGAGAATTTTGTTTAAATAATATCAAATGATTATTTTAAATTGTATGATTTGTTAAAGGATTGGAAAGATTAAGTTCATTATTATAATAATTTTTTTATGATTTGTTTATGAGTACAACTAAAAGAAAAAATTTAAACGGATAATTTAAAAAATAAGTAATTAGATTTTTTTTACTCATTTTGTATTTCAAATGAGCCATGTGTTATATTTTGTTTGATAGTTTAGTATTGTACGGACTATGATTTGGGTTTGCAATATGCCCTAGTCGAATGCATGTGACCTATATATATATATAGGTTAAGAGAGCCTTTAGCTATATATTCTAGAAGTTTCTAATGGTTTCTTGTAATACCCTGAGGTAAATTTTAGGATTTTAATTATTTAAAATCCTTAAGATAATTATTTTCAAGTAGCAAGAAATTATACTTATTATTTTCAAAGTGAAGTAAGAATATTTTAAATTCTTATTAAATAAGTTTTATATTAATTTTACTTGATAAAAGCATTAATTACATATAATTGTATACAATTAATAAGTTTTAGGATACTTAGAAGTTGAGGGTGTGGAAATATATATATATATATATATATATATATATATATATATATATATATATATATATATATATGTTTGTATATATGTATGTATGTATGTATGTATGTATGTATTTGCATTGGTTTCAATGGATAACTTTGTTTATAAATTTACAATGATATTTTAGAAATTCAAAAAGTGATGAATTATTATATGTATATGCACTATAATTTGATAAACTATTTCTCTAATATTTATAGAACAATAAGTAATAAATCAGAATCTTAATTTAAGAAATTTATAAAAAAAGAAAATGGATGGCTAAGATAGGGAAATGAATTTTTATGAAAATGCATTTTTTTAAAGCAAATGGATGAATAGGATTTAAAGAAGATAAGCTTATTGTGTGCCAAAAAGAGTGGGATCATTACCTATAGCTCTTTTTAAGCCTCTCTTTCTTTATTTTCTCTCGTTCTTTCTATCTTTAACTCTTTTTCTCTCTTTTCTCTTTCTTCTCTCTAGTATCTGATAACTATCCTTATCATTTCAACCATTTGGAATTATCATGTAGCCACCCTCCTTCCCATAAACTTGTTGCTACTAGTAGTTGCTTACTACCATGACAAAAAGCACCACATATCATAACAACAAAGCAAAGAGCCTAGGCTCCTCTCTTTCTTTGGTGTGACCTATTTCCTTTTCGACTACCATCCTCCTCCAACTATGGCAACTTCTAGCAAGTGGATGGAGAGCCACGAAGTGTGGTGCTAATCTAGCAACCGGAGCTGTTGTCTCCCTTTATTTTGATGATGTCCTGGTGTGCCCTTACTGCCAATAAGCTTCAGCAAGCTATCTTAAAGGTAGAAGTGAGTGGATTCATACATTGAGACCTCTATATTCTTGATATTTTAAGCTTGATTCAAGCAAAATCCATCTATATATATTTGAGATATTTGATGAAAGCTTAGAAAAATATATTTTTTTATGTTATAAAATGCTAAAATATAACAATTAAAATGTATATAGAGCATTACATCCTATTATTTTATAAAATCCATGCATGATCTAGAAAAGCCATTTTCTATATATGCTTGAAATATAGAGTAATGACTCTAAAAATAAGAGTTTTATGATATAAAATGTTAAAATACTATAATTAGAGTAATTGTGAAGTGCTATATTTTCATATTTTGAAAGGTTTTAACTTAATCCAAGCAAAACCTATTTTATGTATAGTATGGATTCTTGTAATGCTTTTTGAAAATAATATTCTTTTGCTACATAGTGATAAAATCATGTGATTGAAGTTTTTCTGGAGTGTTATATTTTGATATTATGGAAAAATCTAAGCTTGATTTAAAGGACCCTTAGTTTATCATCCTATTTTGAGAACTTGATAGAACACTAATAAAATAAGGATAGAGCATGATTATATCATCAAAATCTAGTATCATGATGTTTGGAATTGATTTGAAAAGTTCCCAATAAATATGATTTTCTTCTTCTTTATAAAAAGTGATGATCTAGGATTATCAAATGATAGAAAATGATTCTTTTAAAGTTTCAAGTTCTAATATTCCTATTTGTATAACTTCAAACTAAAAATCTCTAAATGATGGTATATTTAAGTTACAAATTAATATAAAAAAAAGAGGGAAACAAATAATAGGGAATCTTATCATATTATGATTGGAATATAGATTTGTGATGTATGGAAAGAAAAAAAGTAACGTCCATGTATTCATAAATTATCATATAAATTATAAAGTAGGAAGAAGAGGTGAAAGAATGAGAATGGATACCTAGAACTTTTAGAAGTGAACAAGCATTACTAGGTGTCTAAATTAATGTCTTAATATTAAAGTGTTTAAATGCTATAATTTATAATTCTCCTTATAAACAATATGGATCATATGTCTATTCATTAGTAAATTTTCTATAATATAACTGTGAATTATTATATATTATGAAATCATTGTTGTGGCTATATATGAATAACTTGAAGAGGATACATATGATGAGTCAGTAATTATCCATTTGAGAGAATGTTGTTTGAATAGACTTGCAAGGCATGGTGATGATACTATTGATTGTTAATTAATCATGATTGAAATACGATGGTAAATAATACTTGTAATGTGATTGAAACTACATTGTTACTTATATGCTAGAAAGTGCAGTATGATCTACATTAGAATGTGAATGAATATTAGGGATGATTATGCATGCGTAATGCATTAAAATTAGATTAAAAACTAGTTTGCTACAAAATAATGCAGTATAATGGTATAATCATGTCATACACTTAGTGATCCCTTGATATTATCTTTTCTAATTGAATTTCTAATAATGTTTACACAATTATTAAATTATTTATACACTAAAAATGAAAGAAACTAATGTAAACAAGATAGAATGCTATAATAGAATGCAAAATGTAGAAATATGCAATATATAGAATGCAAAACTAATACAGAATCAGAGGTAGGGGTTTTGTGAATTTAAATTGAACTTAATGTATTAAATAAAATAAAAATGCAAAGAAAATAAAAAGAAGGAAAATCAATATAATGAAGTAGCTAATTCAAGGAATTGAGATACTTTAGTTGGATTAATCATAGATCAATTAGGATTTAATTTTTTTAATTAATTCTTCAACCTTGAATTATTTGAAACCCCTACAATAATTCATGAATCCTATACTAGATTACCATCTAGAATTTAATTGATTAAGATTAGTCTAATTAAATAACTATTATTATCCTTAAGCTAGATTAAAATTGATTTAATGATAGAATTTAGTTGAATTAAGAAATTAAATTAGAAACCTCCGGATTAATCCTTTAACCCTCTACCCTTATGTGTAGAATCGTGATTTACCAACCACAATTCAACATCAAAATAGCATAATATTAGAAATTGCAAGGATGAATACCTATTATACCAAATCAACATCCAACATATGCAATTTCAAGAAATTAACACATAAAATTAGGGAAAGAGAAAAATTAATTAAAGAAAATTAATATTACAAATCATGATCTCATAATCTAGAAAAGGAGAGTCTCAAACTCCTCAAATTAACTCCAAATTTAAGCTTCCATTGATGAAGAACAAAAGAGAAACAAGAAGAAGAAGAGAAAAACTATCTGCTGAGTGTGTCTAAAGTCTCTCAAGTCTAATGAGTTCTCTCCCTTTATTTAACCTAATTAACCTAAAACCCTACTAGAATTGGATTGTATGTCTTTTAAGATTTTATAATAATAACGCCTTCCTAATTTTTAGAAGCCTAGACCTATTTTTTATAAGGCAATTAACTCTGATAGTTACAGTAGTAAATTCTCGCAAGTCTGGCTTCCAACTAGTTTAAAACCACTAAAAAAAAGTAATTTAAGTAATCTATAAATACAAAAGTTGTAGAGCTAGGTTTTATGTAGATTTAGGCATTAGTTCCATGTTAATTGAATCTTTGTAGCTCAAGATATGACCCAAAAGAAAAAATGAGGCTAGCTCACCTATGATAAAGATAAGGCTTTAGCTTCTCAACCAAATAAGAGCTTGAAAAAGCCCAAACCAAGCTTTAACCAAATTACCAAAGTTGTAGATCATTCTTTAAGCTTTCTAACAATATAAAGATCACTCTAATCTAACATCTAAAGTCTAAGAGATAACTAAATAAAAATAGTGTCAAAATTTAATATTAACCAAATAAATTCATAATATAGTAAAATTAACCTGAAATTATAAAACAAGGCCAATTTTGTGAAATTAAGAATGTATAACTCATTAAGAGATATGAAATAGGAAAAAATAATATAGTAAATATTTTTATCATTAAATTGCCCCACACGTAGCTCTTAGATGTTCTCAAGTAAGATATAACTTTATTCAAAACTAACAAATAAAAGAATTTAATTTCCAAGAATTTCAAATTCATAAGTTCATAAGCAAAAGGCATATAAAAGCTAGCAAGAAACATAGTACATCATAAAGAAAAATCTTGACAAGCTTGAAACTAACCAATATAGTAACTTCACTTAAAAAAAGTAAATCAAATTGGTAGATTCCCACACAATTCACTCTCCAACTCTCAAGTATTTAGGGTAAGTGTTTCACTTAAATTCTTTCTATAAAATTGCTTTCCCATTAGCTTGCTAATCATTTAATCTCCATTACTTAAATCACATGCACCACACAAATCAAAAGGACTTTATTCTAGGTTGTAATGAGATTAGGGAAAAAGGGAAAGAAAAATAAGGACATGAGAGGTTAGAAATCAAATAAATCAATAGAGTACTTGAATTAAAAACATATGAGCAAATCATAAACAATTATAACTCAACATAACAAGTCAAATTCAAATTCAAATTTAAACATTCATCAACTTCTTTCTTTTTCCTTTTTCCTTTCTTTCTTTCTTTCTTTCTTTTTCCTTTTTTATTTTTATTTTTTTACTTTTGTTCTTTTATTTTCATTTCCTTCTCTTCTTTTTTTTTCAACTAACTTTTAATGAATTTTCATAATAAATAAACTCACACACTCCTACACTTATTCAAGAGCCTATCTCATAAAAATTCAAATGGTCTACTAATCCCTAAGGTTAGATAAAGACTTTTATTTTTCATTTGAAAATTGTTAGGTTAAATAACAAAAAAAGGACAATTAAAGCTTAAGGGGACTTAACAAAGATAAAAATTTAAGGTTGGCTACATGGCTCTAGCTTAAACAAAGAAAGAATGCTTTTATCATTTTTATGCATGCATGTGCAAAATGTAACCTCAAAAAAAAATTAAAGCAAGTTTTAAAGAAACAAATCATGGAATAATCTCACATAAGAAGAAAAGAGAATAGTATGAATGTTCAACTTAAATCTCCAAATCTCACAAGGTAAGTCATGCTACTAAGTTCAATCTACCAATCTAAAATCTATCACTACATCAACCAATTTCATGAAGTAGAATCATTTTATTCAATCATGTTATGAATCCTATCTAACTTTAATTGAATCAACTCATGAAAATGTAAAATTTTTCATTAACACAAAGCAACTAAAATGACTCAAAAAAACTTAAAAACTTAATTTTTTTTTGAAGAAATTCTATTATTTGTTGAAGCATAAAGACTTTTAAAAGGATGAAAACATAAAAACTCAAAATAAATCCTAAAAGTCTTCCTTTTACACTTAAATTTTACATTTTTTACAAAATAAAGCATATCAACATCATCAAGAAAGATCATTAAGAGATATAAAGAGAGATAAAAGACAAAGAAAATAAAAAAGAAGGATAAGAGAAGGCAAATCTCTAAAATGGCTTGAATTGCCTCCTAAGAAGCTCCTTTCTTTAATGTCTTTAACTAGATCATAGCTTCAATTGTTTCAACTAAGATTTACATGAGGATTAGCTACCTTCATTGCTTCTATATGGCTAACCTTAGAATCAACTATTAAAAAGATGCTTTAAAAATTTGAACCATCCACCATGATTTCTTCAAGTGTTATTCTTAAATTATTTTTGCTTGAATGTTCAAAATCCTCTTAAATAACAAAATCAACATGATCAATAAAATATTTAGAATGGTCAATTGCACTTTTTTTCCTCAAAAGTTAGGATGTCCTTATTATCATATTTTTCTATAATTTATAAAAATAACATTGTTGTTTTCATCACCTTGAAATGTAGAAATTTTAGCACAAATATCACATGGAATAGCATTATCTTTACAAGGACATACTTGGCTATCAACACAATGCATAAATTCAAGAATTTTAGGGAATTCAATGAGCTTGTCATCATGGACAGCATTAACACGTAATTCAAAATCAACACATGTGGAACTAGTAAAATAAAAAATAGAAACATCAAAATTAGAAATAAAAATAACAAACATCAAGTGCTATTCTTAAATTATTTTTACTTGAATATTCAAAATCCCCTTGGATAATGAATTTAACATGATCAATAAAATGGTTAAAATGGTCAATATGAAAGCACTCTTTTTCCTTGAAAGGTGGGATGTCCACATATCATGTTTTTTTTGTAATTTTTCAAACAATATTATCATTTTCATCACCTAAAAATGGAAAAAATTTAGCATAAATATCACATGGAATAGCACTATCTTTACAAGGACATTCATGACTATCAATACAATGCTTAAATTCAAAAACTTTAGGGAATCCAGCAAGTATATCATCATGGACAGTATTAACATGTAATTTAGAATCAACACATGCAAACTAGTAAAATGAAAAATAGAAACATCAAAATTAGAAATAGCAAAAATAACAACAAAAATAGAAAAATCAACAACAGTAGAATGAAAACTAAAAAATTCAAAATAAAAAATAACAACATTAAAAGGATTAGGAGGAGGAATATTATGCAATAAGGACTCTGAAGTTTGAAAAAATGAATAGAATTATCTTATATGGCCTCAGAAATGTCAAACTTAACTATGACACCATCAAACTCTATGGTTAATGTTCCATCTCAAACATTAATTATGGTTTTTACTATCTTAAGAAAAAGCCAACCAAGAATGATTAGTCGAAGAATGTTAAAATCCTCATTTTCCATCCTCAAAATGTAGAAATTTGCTAGAAAGATTAGTCCATCAACCTATATTAGAATATCCTCAACAACACCTAGGGGATAAATATTAGATTTATTTGCTAATTGGACAACTACCTTTATTTCTTTGAAAGCTCCTAAATTCAAGGCATTAAAAATAGAAAGAGGCATGATATTGATTGATGCTTCTAAGTCTAACATGGCATGCTCAATTTTAGTTTTGCTTATAATATATGGAATAGTAAATGTGCCTAGATCTTTGCATTTTGTTGATAATTTTCTTTGAATAATTGTAGGCACATTTTTCCCTACACTTACTTTCTCATCATCTTTTAGTTTTCTTTTATTGATGCATAAATTTTTTAGCAACAAGATTTGAAGAAAATTAAAAAATAGCAAGAAAAATAACAAAATTAACAATAATAGAATGAAAACCCAAAAATTTAAAATAAAAAATAACAACATTAAAAGGATCAGAAAGAGGAATATTATGCAATAAGGGCTCCAAAGTTTCAAGAAAGGATATAAAATTATCTTATATGGCCTTAGAAGTGTCAAACTCAACAATGACATCATCAAATTTCATGATTAATGTTCTATCTCAAACATTAATTATGGTTTTTACTGTCTTGAGAAAAAGTCGGCCAAAAATGATTGGTGGAAGAATGTTAGAATCCTCATTTTTCATCTTCAAAATGTAGAAATCTACTAGAAAGATTAATCCATCAACCTACATTAGAATGTCCTCAACAACACTCAAGGGATAAAATTAAATTTATTTTCTAATTGGACAACTACATTTATTTCTTTTAAAGCTTCTGAATTCAAGGTATTAAAAATAGAAAGAGGCATGATATTGATTGATGCTTGTAAGTCTAACATGGCATGCTCAATTCTAATTTTAACTATGATGCATGGAATGGTAAATGTGCCTAGATCTTTGCATTTTGTTGTAATTTTCTTTGAATAATTGTAGACATATTTACCTTTACACTTACTTTCTCATCATCCTTTAGTTTTCTTTTATTAATGCACAAATTTTTAGAAAGGTAGCATGCCTTGGAATTTATTTTATTAAATTTAACAAAAGGCATGTTAACTTCTACTTCACTAAAGGAATTAAAAATCTATTTCTATTCCTTAATTTTCTTTAGAGAAAGAATTCTTCTTGGAAAAAGAAGGGAACTAGGAAAATTAATGAGAGATGAGATTATAGGAAAAGAATTTACCACTATTTCACTATGCTTGATTTCTTTTTTGGTTATTTTTTATTGGTATCTTTTGTTTACTATTTATTTTTGCTTGACTACCTACTGGTTCATTAGCTACTAATTGATGTCTTGGATCTGGTTGATTGCTTGCTAGTTTAGTTGATTCTAGTTTTGTAGGTTTGTCAATTTCCTTATTAGTTTTTAGCATAATAGAATTCATCACTTCGTTATTCTTTGTGTTGCTGGAAGATGGTTAACCAAAACCTTTTGCTTTAAGCCCATTAATGGTTGAAGTTAATTAGCTAATTTAAGTTTACAAATTCATGATGGTGGCCTTGTTCTTTACTAGAACTATAGGTTACTAGTTACCATTTACTTGACTAAATCTTCAAATGATGATTGAGAAGAGGATAAAGTCACTTCTAGTTAAAGAGCAGGATTTTATTGTAATATATTACATGAAGGAGGAGGATCTTAAATTAGACCAAGATTGGTGTTATACCTAAAATTTTAATTTTCTCTCTAATTAAGATACTGAAACAACTATTGTTAGTAGAATTAGTTAGACTACTAAAATGGGTATTGGTTTTGCTGTTGGAATTGAGGCTTAGCAGGATAAATGGCTGCCGCATATGTTGGAAAAAGACAGCACTAATCATCTTGTAATATGTAATGGGAATCTATTGGATGATTTGGATATGAGCAAATGCCATAAACTCTAGCAAAAAAGGTAGCTACTTGCTATTATCTAATAGTCATTTGTCTAACTAAAGATGTTAACTCATCTAGCTTATTTTCTAGTATTTGCTAGTTTGAATTAGGGATATTTAGTTCATGCACACCTCTAATTGCAACTATAACTCTAATTCCAAACTGTTGCAAATTAGCTGCTATATTTGCAATTAAATATTTGGTTCCTATAGGAGTCTTGTCTACCAATGTACCACCATTTGCTGCATCTATTATACTCCTATCCATTAGAAGAAGGCCTTTATAAAAATATTGGATAAGGAGTTGCTCACTAATCTAATGATGGGGATAACTTGCACAAAACTTCTTAAACTTCTCCCAACACTCATATAAGGTCTCTCTATTCATTTTTCTGATTCCACAAATTTCTTTTCTTATTGTAATAACTTTAAATGCAAGGAAGAAGTTCTCTAATTGATAAAGCCAAAACTAGGCTAGCTTATTGTAGCCTTTTCATGTCATTCCAGCATATAACAAAACCAGGATGTAATTAATAAAGCCAGTCTTTGGCAATATTAGCCAGTGAAAAAGGAAAAGCCTTTAGCTTGATGTGATCTTCAAAAATTCCTTAAAGCTTCATGGTTGAATAGACCATATGGAATTCTTTTAAATACTTATGAAGATCTTTACTTGGAAGATCATGAAATCTTGGAAGCAAATGTATTAAACTAAACTTGAGTTTAATTTCAGCATCTAACTCAAGATATGGATGCCTAATCGTTAGTATGTAACATCAAGGGCAACCAATTCCTTCACAAAGTCCTATTATTATTAGTCATGGTTTCTAAGTTATTTAAGGGGTTAAAATAAGGAGTGGGAAGGCCAAAACTATTTTTATTTCTATTCCTACAAAGAGAATGAAGAGCCATATCTATTTCAAAATTAAACTCAAGTAACTTTGTAGAACTTCTTTTTGTCATGCACTGTTACCACACAACATTACTATAAAAGGGTTATGGGAACACAAAAACACCAAAATAGGAATGCACAATGAAAAATCACCCTAAACAAATATAATTAACCTATCTAGACATTTTTAAAAATTATGAGACAACCACATAATGAAAGCTATAACTGTGTAAAACCTAAAAATATAATAAAATTTTTTTAAAAATTAAAAAAAAGGTCAAAATAGTAGAATTTGGCAAAAAAAATAGGACACTTCACAAGCAAAGCTAGTGACTTTTGATGAGAAAAAAATCAAAACTAACTTCTATAAAAATTTAGCTTAATCAAAGCTAGTGAGCCTAGTACAATTACAAAGGGGTGAAGGTACAAATTTGTATAAAACTAGTTTTCTTAGGCTAAAAATCTCTATCTCAATGTTGAATGATGTAAAATATGATATAATATAATTAATTAAGGTGAAGGAACATATAGAAATCAAAGAACATAAAATAATGCAAGTATATACAAAAAAATTATAGCTACCGTAAAATGTAAATAAAGCAATAACAAATACAACTATTAACTAGAATGCTTGAATAATTATGTAATACATGACTGGAAATATGTAGGAAAAGATAAATTCAAAAGGATCTAAAGCAATAATGCAAAAAAATTTTATAATGCATGTTAATACATCAAAATTAGATTAAAAATTGGTTTACTGCAAAAAATGCAATATAATGGCACAACTAGGTCATACCCTTAATGATCCCTTGATATTATCTTTTCTAATTGAATTCCTAACAATGTTTACACAATTATTAAATTATTTATGCATTAAAAATGAAAGAAACTAATACAAATAAAAATGAAAATGCAAATTAGACAAAATGTTGTAATAGAATGTAGAATGTAGTAATATGTAATATATAGAATGCAAAACTAATATAGGATCAGGCTCGGTGTTTTATGAATTTAAATTAAAATGGACATATTAAACAAAATAAAAACATAGAGTAAACAAAATGAAAGAAAATTAATATAATGAAGTAACTGATTCAAGGAATTGAAATGCTTTAGTTGGATTAATCATAGATCCATTTGGATTTGACTTTTCTAATTAATTCTTCAATCTTGAATTATTTGAAACCCTTGCAATAATTCATGAATCCTATACTAGGTTACCATTTAGGATTTGATTAATTAAGATTAGCTAAATTAAGTAACCATTATAATCCCTAAGGTAGATCAAAATTGATTTAATAATAAAATTCAATTAAATTAAGAAATTAAATTAGAAACCTCCAGATTTATCTTTCAACCCTTTATCCCTATGTGTAAAATTATGATTTATTAATCATAATTCAATATTAAAATAACATAATATCAAAAATGACAAGGATGAATACCAATTATACTAAATCAATATTTAACACATGCAATTTCAAGAAATTAGCACATTGAATTAGGGAAAGAGGAAAATTAATTAAAGCAAGTCAATATTACAAATTATGATCTCATAATCTAGAAGAAGAAAGCTTTAAACTCCTTAAATCAACTTTGAATTTAAACTTTCATTGATGAAGAACAAAAGAGAAATAAGAAGAAGAAGAGAAAAGCTATCTATTAAATGTGTCTAAAGTCTCCCAAGTCTAATGAGTTCCTTGTATTTAACCTAATTGACCTAAAACCCTCCTAGAATTACATTGTATGTCTCTAAGGATTACAATAATAGGGCCTTCCTAATTTTTAGAAGCCTAAACCTATTTTTTACAAGACAATTAACTCTAACAATTATAGTAGTGAATTCCTGCAGGTTTTACTTCCAACTAATTTAAAACCACTAAAATAAGGTAATTTGGATAATCCATAATGCAAAAGTTATAGAGCTAGTTCTTATAAAGATTAGGGCACTGATTTCACATTAATTGAACTTCTATAACTCTAGATATGGTATGTAAAAATGAGGCCAACTTAGTTGGAACAAAGATAGGATTTCAATTTTTTGGCCAAATAAGGCCTTAAAGAAGTTCGAAGTGGGTTTTATATCTTTTTTTAAGCTTTCCAATAGTATAAAGATTACTCCAATCCAACATCCAAATCCTAAGATATAGATAAAAAAATAAAAATAGTGTCAAAATTCAATATTAACTAAATAAATTCAAAATATTGTAAAACTAACTTGAAATTATAAAATAAGGTTAATTTTGTAAAATTAAGCACATGTAACTCGCTAAAAGACATGAAATATGAGAAAATAATATAGTGAATATTTTTATCATCAAGGACCATGCAATAAGGCATGGTAGTGTTGTTATATATATTATGTTATATGCTTTGATTTGTCCCACAATAATTGAATAATTCCTTTGTATTGATATTGTATTGAAATTATGATATATAAAGTTGAGCTCTAGTGTGTGAAATGTGATAGGGCGGATGATCTGAATATTAGGTGGGAAATTCTCGGTGATATGTTTGTGAAGGGTATAAGGCAGACTTTAAAAGGATAAAGATGGACAATTTGTGAAGGGTATAAAGTTAACTTAAGAATCAAAAGGTAGATGCATGTGTTGGTGCGTGTCCTAGGAGCTAATAATATAGATGATTGTAATATTACACAATGTATTATGTTTCATTTTAGAAAATAATTATTATATTTTGTTTTATTTTATTTTGCACAAATTATAACTTAAATATAATAATTATCCTTGGAATAGCTTTGCTATTTCTAAAATATTCCTAATCAAGTATTATTACGAAAAGGATAGTAATAATACATTGAGACTAGCATGTATAATGACTAATGATTACGAATCATGGATATATGATATCAAGTCAATACATGAGTACATTATTAGTGAACAATGTACTGGACTGACCCACCGTGAGAATATTGCATGGATAGATGTGTCATTAGTTATTTTTATATGATCATAAATGCACATAGTCCTTTGACCTGAAGTCACTACGGTTCCCTACATGAAGAGTTACTCACTTTGATGTCGTCCTATATCACCTTTAATCGGGATGATGAATAGGACATTGATTAGGTGTGTCACAAATCATGCAGAAGGAAGTAAGTGATATAGATAAGATTTTGTTACTCTTGTATAAAAGAGAACTATCCTTAGGCCCCTTAATTGAGTGAGACTTAGAAATGCATGGTCATGCTCAATTAGATCAATATGTGATATTGATCATTTGTTTTAAGTCTACTCAGTATTAAGAAATATAAATTGAACTTTGATAAGGATGACACACTCGATGCCTTCAGTTCGATTTAGATATTGTTACAAAAGGGATTATGATGCAAGATGTTGATCATATATTAGGTAGATGTCGAATCATAGACATTCTTACTACTTGAGTGATAGTGATGTATTGTTAGATACCACTTACTGTTTATGGCCTAAAATGAGTCATTATCAACGTAGTAAGAACCTACAAGGTCACATAAAAGGAGTAGAAATGAGACAATAATTAATTGGGTTTTAGTTGGACTAAAATTTATTTAATTGGACTTATTTTCGTGCATATATATATATATATATATATATATATATATTATAAGATAATATATATTTATTAACGTAATATATATTATATAATATGTTATATTATTTGATATTAAAGTAATATTAGATAATTATATTATGAGATAATATTATAATCTAATATTAGATAATTAATAGATAAATCATATCTCTTCCCACTCTCTCTAGGATAAGGATAAGGTGATAGTTATTTAGTGTGATTAGAATTTTTGAAGCATTATCCTAGTCGGACTAGGATTGGGATATGCCTTAGTTCTATAAAAAGGGCTTGAAGGCAGCACTTTGTATTCACGCACTTAAGCTTCAATCAAATCCTAAATCACTCTAGAAAATGTCCAAACCCAATCCTAGCAAGAAAAATGAATCCTAGCAGCTTTGTGGAGGGGAGAAGTCATTGTTCACTCTGTGTGAATACTATAGAGATGCTGTACCTTCCGACTGGTATTTGATTCATCTCGGTGGGGAGAATCCCAGCGAGACCGCTGTGCTAACTCTGCATAGCGTTCAAAATTTATTTTTGTTCTTAAGGCACTGTTTTAAAACATGATTTTTATGATGATTATGTTATAAAATATATATGTCAATCATCCCGTTTATCTTGGTTACATATATATTTGTTAGCAAGTATTACATATGATGCATGAATGTATTGCATAGTATGGCCTTTAGAGTTTTTATGGAGGGATTTTAAATACGACTTGTGTGTCGTGTCTTCCTCTAATTTTCTAATGTACATTCTCTTCTTATCTCACTCTCCTCGAATGTAACTTAGGGTTTCTGTTATAAAATTATAATCATAATAGAGCAACCTTTGCTTGGAATGAAGAGAAGCTCAAGAGCTATAGGATAAGAAGAAGCTAAGGAGTTAGTTTAGGAATATCATTAGAAAATAAAATTCTGGGCCATACTATGTGACATTTTGATTTCTATATTATGTGATGATATTGATGAGCATGCATTTACTATGTGATAGCATATGTTCCCGCTATATGATAGTTTTATCCATTGCTTAATATGTGATATGCAATAGTCTATTTTATCCATTTACTTTATATGATGTATGAGATATGCTAGATATATTGCATGAATAGATAAACTAGTTATGGTGAGATCTAATAAAGATTAAGTTAAAATCCCTCATCTGAAATATTAAGCCAGTAATAATTAAACGATGCCTTCCAATGCTTGGCACTCGTCAAGGCCTCAATTGATAGAAGGTAGGTTTGCCAAAGTAAAGTACCTCGTTTATCTTGGTGAGACACGACTGGATAATAGTGATATCTGAATGTCAAGCATTGGGTCTAACTTAATTAGGATATTTCAATAGGATTGAGACCTAGAGGCATAGAGTTAGGTTTTAGTTCATAAGATGGACTAAAACAAGTATTGTTCACCCAACTATCCAAGAGTTGTATATGATACAATTGGCAAGTGTTGCCTATCTAAATAACTAAGTTTTAAGTGATTAGCCAAAGCTAACTTAAGGCTTGGTGAAATATGGATCTTGGCTCACTAGAAAGCCTAGACAATGTGACTTTTCGAATTAATAGTAAGGGCTATTAATTTGAATAAAATAGTGGGAGGTACATTTAATAAAATACCTTATTAAATGTTTGAAACTTAATACTTACTTTGCATATTTCTATCGTAGATAACTAATGGCTAATACATCAAATAATCTATCACTGCGATCAGTCCTTGAGAAGGACAAATTGAATGGGACAAACTTCCTGGACTAGTATAGGAATTTAAGGATAGTCCTCAAACATGAGTGAAAAATGTATGTCCTAAAGGAACCTGTTCCTCAAGAACCAGAAGCTAGTGCCCCTCAAGCTCAAAAGGATGCTTATAAGAAGCATCACGATGACGTGTTAAATGTCGATTGTCTTATGTTGGCTACCATGGACATTAAGCTTCAAAAGTAACATGAGAACATGAAAGTTTATGACATGCTTGAGCATCTTAAGAAGTTTTATCAAGGTCGAGCTTAGCATGAAAGGTTTGAGGTGACAAAAGCATTGTTTCAATGCAAACTAGCAGAAAGAAACCCTGTTGGGCCTTATGTATTCAAAATGATTAGGTTTATTGAGAACCTTGAGAGTTTGGGTGCTCCACTAGGCCAAGAGTTGGCCACTGACTTAATTCTGCAATTGTTGCCACAAAGTTATGGTCAATTCACCATGAATTACAACATGAATGAAATTGACAAACCACTGCCAGAATTGTTAAGCATGTTAAGAACTGCTAAACAAAATTTGCAAAAGACTAAACCCAATACCATAATGATAGTTCAAAAGGGTAAAGGCAAAGGAAAAAACAAGGATTCCAAATCCAAAGGCAAGCTCAAGTCTAAGTCTTCTACATTGAAACCAAAAGGGGGTGTGGTTAAGGAAGCAACATGCTTCCATTACAGTCAGACCGGACATTGGAAGAGAAACTGCAAGGTCTATCTAGAAGATCTAAAAAAGAAGAAGGGAAGTAAGACTTCCACTTCAAGTATCTATGTTATAGAAATTAATGTTTCTGCTTCTACATCTTGGGTATTAGATACCGAATATGGTTCTCACATTTGTACAAATGTGCAAGAACTACAAAGGAGTAGGACTCTAGCTAAAGGTGAGGTGGACCTACGAGTTGGTAATGGAGCAAAAGTTGTTGCCCTAGCTGTAGGAACATATCATTTATCTTTACCTTCTAGTTTAGTAATTGAATTAGAGAATTATTATTTTGTTCCTGCTATTAGCAGGAATATTATTTCTGTTTCTTATTTAGACAAGAAAGGTTTTTCATTTATAATAAAGAACAAAAGTTATTCAGTTTATTTAAATGAAATATTTTACTGCAGTGCATAAATGTTCAATGGACTCTATATTCTTGATCTTGAAATATCTGTCCATAACATAAACATCAAGCAATTTAAATCAAATGATTTAAATCTAACCTATCTCTAGCATTGTCGTTTGGGCCATATAAATGAGAAGTGCATATCTAAGCTTTATAAAGATGGATTCTTGGATTCATTTAATTTTGAATCATATGAAGTATGCGAATCTTGCTTATTAGGTAAGATGACTAAAGCTCTATTCACTAGACACAGTGAAAGGGTTAATGATCTATTAAGTCTTATACATACTGATGTATGTGAACCTATTAGTTCACCTGCTAGAGGAACTCTCCAATACTTCATTACATTTATTGATGACTTTAGTAGATATGGATATGTGTATCTTATGAAACACAAATCAAAATCCTTTGAAAAGTTCAAAGAATTCAAGAATGAAATGCAAAATCAACTTGGCAAAATAATTAAAACACTTCGATCAGATCAAGGTGGAGAATACTCAAGCTAAGAATTTGATGATTTTCTAAAGGAGTGTGGTATAGCATAACAACTCACTCCACCTGGAACACCATAATGGAATGGTATTTCAAAAAGGAGGAATCGTACCTTGTTAGATATGGTACGATTTGTGATGAGTCATACAGATCTTCCAAATTCCTTTTGGGGACATTCTCTAGAGATAGCTGCTTTTATGCTCAACCCTATTCCCTCTAAAATGGTTCAAAAGACTCCATATGAGATATGGACAAGAAAATATCCCAGCTTGTCTTTTATGAAGATTTAGGGTTGCGAGGCCTATGTAAAATGTCAAGTTTCAAATAAGCTTGGACCCAAATCAAATAAATGCTACTTTGTAGGGTATCCTAAAGAAACTAAGGGATACTATTTCTACAATCCTAGTGAAGGTAAAGTGTTTATCGCACGAACTGGTATTTTTCTTGAAAGAGAATTTATCTCTAAGAAAAATAACGGAAGCAAAGTAGAAATTGAAGAAGTACAAGACTTACAAAGTAACAATGAACTTGTAATAAAACCTGAATAGAGACCACAAAATGTTATGACTCAGGAACTAGCCCAAGTAACATAAGGTCCATGTAGGTTTGGTAGGATACGTTATGAGCCCAAGAAATATGGATTTCTTAGTGACTTAAAATGGCGATATTTTGCTCATGGATGAAAATGAGCCCACAACCTACCAAGAAGCTATTAAAGGGCCAGACTCTGAGAAGTGGCTTGAGGCCATAAAATTTGAAATGGATTCTATGTATACTAACTAAATATGGACTTTGGTTGATCCACCTGAAGGGGTAAAACCTATTAGGTGTAAATGAGTTTTAAAAATGAAAATCGATATGGATGGTAACGTGTAAACCTTTAAAGGGCGATTAGTCATAAAAAGTTATAAATAAGTTCATGGTATAGACTATGATGAGACCTATTCCCCAGTTGCCATGCTTAAATCCATTTGGATCTTACTTGTTATTGCACCTTTTTATGATTACGAAATCTGGTAGATGGATGTCAAAACTGCTTTCCTTAATGGAAAGCTTCTTGAGGATGTGTACATGACATAGCCTGAGGGTTTTGTCACTCCTAAAAATGCTAGAAAGGTATGTAAGTTACAACAATCCATTTATGGATTAAAGCAAGTTTCACGGAGTTAGAATCTTTATTTTAATGAATCAATAAAAGAATTTGGTTTCATAAAAAATTAAAATGAATCCTATGTTTACAAAAGGGTTAGTGGGAGCATAATTGTTTTCCTCATATTGTACATGGATGACATACTACTCATCGAAAATGATATCTCTACACTGCAGACAGTAAAAACTTGGTTAGGAAATTATTTTTCGATGAAAGACTTAGGTGAAAGTGCCTATAAATTAGGTATTAAGATCTATAGAGATAGATCAAGAAAATTACTTGGCCTAAGTCAGAGTACATACATAGATAAAGTGTTAAAATGGTTTAACATGCAAGAATCTAAAAGAGGATTTTTGCCTATGTCACATGGCATAAATTTGTCCAAAGCTCAGTGTCCTTCGACACAAGATAAAAAGGACTGCATGAATAAGATACCATATGCATCAGTAATTGGATCTATCATGTATGCCAAAATATGTACTCATCTTGATGTTTCGTATGCTTTAAGCATGATGAGTCAGTACCAGTCAAATCCAAGTAAACATCACTGGACTGCCATTAAGAATATCCTTAAATACTTGTGAAAGACTAAGGATTCATTCTTAATATATGGAGGAGAGGAAGAACTTGTTGTAAAAGGTTACACTGATGCCAGTTTCCAATCCGACAAGGATGACTTTAAATCGTAGTCAGGTTATGTATTTAGCCTAAATGATGGTGTTGTATGCTGGAAGAGTTTAAAGCAGGAAACAATGGCCAACTTTACTATAAAAGCCGAGTATATTGCTGCATCTGATGCATCAAAAGAAGCTGTTTAAATTAAAAAGTTCATTACTAAACTTGGCGTTGTTCCTAGCATTGCAAACCCAGTAGATCTTTATTGTGATAATAATGGGATCATTGCACAAGCTAAGGAACCTAGATCTCACCAACGATCCAAACATATACTTAGGCGCTTCCATCTCATTCGTGAAATCATTGATAGAGGAGATGTGAAGATATGTAAAGTACTAACTAATGATAAAATCGCTGACCCATTAACAAAGCCTTTAGCGCAGAAAAAACATGATGGTCATACTATGTCCTTTAGTATTAGATACATGAGTGATTGGCTCTAGTCCAAGTGGGAGATTGTTGGTGTGTGTCCTAGGAGCTAATCATAGATATGATTGCAATATTACACAATGTATTATATTTCATTTTAGCAATATAATCATTATATTTTATTTTGTTTTATTTTGCATAAATTATAACTTAAATATAATAATTATCTTTGGAATAGCTTTACTATTTCTAAAATGCCCCTAGTCAAGTATTATTACAAAAAGGATAGTAATAATACATCGAGACTAGCATGTATAGTGATAGATGATTATGAATCATGAATATTTGATATTAAGTCAATACATAAGTACATTATTAGTGAACAATATATTAGACTAACCCACTATAAGAATACTACATGAATAGATGTGTCATTATTTATTCTCATATGATCATAAATGCACATAGTCCTTTAACCTGAAGTCACTATGGTTCCCTACATGAAGAGTTACTTACTTTGATGTCGTCCTATATCACCTTTAATCAGGATGATGAGTAAGATGTTGATTAGGTGTGTCATAAATCATGCAGAAGGAAGTAAGTGATGTAGATGGGATTTTGTTGCTTTTGTATAAAAGAGAAATATCCTTAGGCCCTTTGATTGAGTGAGACTTAGAAATGCATGGCCATGCTCAATTGGATCAATATGTGATATTGATCATTTGTTTTAAATCTATTCAGTATCAAGAAATATAAATTAAACATTGACGAGGATGACACACTTCATGTCTCCAATTCGATTTGGATATTGTTACAAAAGGGATTATGATGTAAAATATTAATCATATATTAGGTAAATGTCGAATTATAGACATTCTTACTACTTGAGTGACAGTGATGTATTGCTAGATACCGCTTACTGTCTATAGCCTAAAATGAGTCATTATCAACGTAGTAAGAACCTACAGAGTCACACAAAAAGAGTAGGAATGAGACAATAATTAATTAGGTTTTAGTTGGACTAAAATTCATTTAATTGGACTTATTTTCGTGCATATTTATATATTATTAAGATAATATATATTTATTCACGTAATATATATGTTATATATTATGTGATATTATTTGATATTAAAGTAATATTAGATAATTATATTATTAGATATTAGATAATTATATTATGAGATAATATTATTATCTAATATTAGATAATTAATAGATAAGTCCTATCTCTCCTCACTCTCTCTAGGATAAGGATAAGGTGATAGTTATTTAGTGTGATTAAAATTTTTGAAGTATTATCTTAGTGGACTAGGATTGTGACATGCCTTAGTTCTATAAAAAGGGCTTGAAGGCAACACTTTGTATTCATGCACTTAAGCTTCAATCAAATCCTAAATCACTCTAGAAAACATCCAAACCCAATCCTAGTGAGAAAAACGAATCCTAGCAGCTTCGTGGATGGGAGAAGTCATTGTTCACTCTATGTGGATACCGTAGAGATGTTGTTCCTTCCGGTCGGCATTTGATTCATCTCGGTCTCTCAAGGATTTGTTTAGAAAGAACATAAACACAAATAAGGTAAAACCCTAATACTGGTTTATAACTTTTGCATAGATCCTAGGAAGGTTTTGGATCAAAATTTTAAAATTTCGTTGCATATGTTAATCAGAATCCTAACAGCATATATATTATTTATTGCAAATCACTAAGCATTTGTGATGTGACTTTAAGATCTATTTGTGCTTGAATATTGCTACTTGATTGAATTTAGAGACTTAATATGATTAAGCCTTACTAGCTAGCTATTTGTGAATATGATAACCATTTGGAATGAATTATGTATGATATGGTGTTGATATTATGTTCCAAAGGATAGTTAAGATTACTATAACTCGAGATGTGAAGTATGGAATCTAAGTTGTGTATAGTTAAACACTCAATTTGAAGCTTAGTTTCATATATTTCTAAGATCTAGGGGATTTGGATTGCATTTATTTCTTTAGACAAATACTTAATTAACATGTGACCACTTAATATAATTGAATTAAGGTTTCATAGTGGTAAATATATACTCATTGAGTTCTCATAACTCACTTTATTTTAGTTTCAATATTTTCAAATAAAGATGAATGCCCTTGTTAAAGGATTTTGATAGTTAGATTAGAATCCATATAAGAATTAAGATTATGTTAATTCAATATTTGATGTGTTAAACTATTTATTTGTGTATATATCTTGAGGTTGTGAAATATCATAAGTATATGTGATACTGTTATAACTATAAAAGAATACAAGTTTTGTGATTTAAGGAGTGTAGCCCTTAAAAAGTGTTTGAAAATAGGTGAAATGCTATTTGATTTTTCATAAAATCTAAAATAGATTTAGTCATTACAAAAATAAGGAGATTTTTATTGGATAGAATTAGAGAAATCAGTGTTAAGGTTAGTGAAAACTAGGTATCGAGAGCCACATTGATCACAATTAGGTTCAGGTTGTGATAATTCTAGTGACATTCTAAGAAGGGGTTGAGCTCATATCTAATTAGATGTTGAGACTGATTTAAGAGAAATTCTCTTTGGAGTCTAGGCCATTGAGGTTCATTAAATATCAAGGTAGGCTAAACAAGATAGGTCATATTTGCTATGTTATCCATTTGAATTAAAAAGGGTTTGATTGAATATTCATTATCACTTATGCCCTCATCTCTATGAATCACATCATTTCATGTATCAAGGCCATTAAGTGCCTCTAATAATCATGATAATTTTGGTTTCCAAATGACTATAAATCATTCAATCTACTCAATCTTGGTTATTTGATTTGCATTTTTTTAATTTCATTTTAGTCTTTTTGGTTTCTAGATTGCTTTATTTTCTCTTCTCAACTTCCTCCCTCATCCTTGGTGCACTATTGTCATTTAAGTTTTGTCTAATATGCATAAGGCATATTTAAGGATAAATCTATTTAGAGATTAATTATTGTTTTTGAACTTGTCATAATGTAGTGATTATTTCTTTCTTCTAATTTTCCTTTTCAAATTTAAATTGTAATAACTTCTATTAGGCTTTTGATATCTTTATTTTCCATTTGGATTATTACTCAAATGACCTATACTTTGTATTTTAGCTTTAGCTTCTAATGGGCCTTTGATACCTTTATTTTTTATTTGGATAATTTCTTAGGATAACTCATTATTGACTTCCAACGACCCATTGATATGTAAACTTGAATGATTCTTTTTTGGTTCTCATTTTGCATCTATCATCTATTTGGATGAAAGTATTGATAGATTGGATCCATTCAATATCAAGGAAGTTCTATTGTCTTAGAAGGATTACGCTAGAAATTTTTTGTTGTGCCAAGAGATTTATCTTAGGCTTGATACCAAAAGATTATCTCTTGGACTTTTGGCTAGGAAATTTATTCTTAGCTTTTTAGTGATGTTAAAAGATTATCTTTTGGACTTTTGCATTATAAACTCACAACTTATTTATCTAATTCTAAAAGTACTATTTTTATTCTAATTTTCTTTACTTTAACTTAATTAGTTGATCATTGCCAAGAGATTCTACACACTTTAATAGCAAAGTTAGTAATCTTTCAAAATGAGTTTAAATTAATGTATAGTTTAAAAGTAAGATAATATCTATCATATGGATTTTTCCCCTTTTCTGTAGGGACTAAGTAGTAAATTGTCTTTTAGGTTGATCAACTTATAAAAAGGAGAATAATGAATTAGTGTAAAATTTCTTAAATTAGCTTTTAATAGTGAGTCACATTGCTTAATTTGATAACAGATAATATTTGGAGGATTGTCTTATTTTTCCTTTGGACACCACCAAAAACTTTCAATGAACCTTGTTATGATCCAAAGTAATTATCGGTAAAAATAATTAAAATTAATAATAATATTTAGTTGTTTCATGAATAATTATGTTAGGTATCTTACCAATATATATATGCGTTATTAATGAAGATTTAATACATGTTATGTTCCAATTCGGCCATAAGAATAACTTACACAAAAATTTTGAGCTATAATGTAAGAAATAAAATGTGATAATATTTTTCTTACAAGTATATGATAATTATGTAGCAAGATTATGACAAGTAAAAAAATCATGATAAGTATATATTTAGAATCATCTATAATGTGAAAAAGAAAACATATATTTTAAATATAACGAAAGAATCATATTATAATCTTCCAAAAAATAAAGAATCATGTTATTTGAAAAAAAAATTCAAATATAATATAACATGAAATAAAGTAATTTTTTAAGATAATAAAAAATCATATTATAATCTTTCAAAAAAAAAGAAAGAATCATGTTATTTGAAAAAAAATTTGAATGTAATGTCACATAAAATAAAAATAATTTTTTAAAAAATAATAAAGAAATTTATAATCTTTCAAAAAGAAAAAAATCACATTATTTGAAAAAAATTCAAACATAATATCACAAGAAATAAAGATAATTTTTTAAGGTAATAAAAGGATCATATTATAGTCTTTCAAAAAAAAAGAAGAAAGAATCATGATATTTAAAAAGAAATCAAATGTAATATCATGTGAAATTTTTCAAACATAATGAAAGAATCATATTATAATCTTTTAAAAAGGAAAGAATTATGTTATTTAAAATAATTTCAAATGTGATATCACATGAAATAAAGATAATTTTTTAACCATAATTTCACCTGAAAATAAGGTAGTCTTTTTTAATGTGATATCATCTAAAAACATTATTTCCTAGCATAAAAGCTTTGTAATGCAATCTCATGTTATAAACAAAGCATATAATCGTGACATATTTTGAAATCTTTGATTTCAAAACAAAATCAAGTAACAATGTAAGCGTCTAACTAGAATTGATTCATTCCTAACTTTTTCTTACATGATAACATGATCATGATAAATAGGAAACACCAAGTAATAATTTAAAGAGTTATCAACCTTCCAATTGCAATTGATGATGCAAGAAGTATGCAATCAAATTTATCAAAGCCATTATGTTTTCTAACTAAAAAAACAAGAGTTAAATAACTATGAAATTTCCAATAACCATATGTTTTATTTTCACAAGTCTTCTAATATAAGCAACACTATAAAATAAGATTCAAAAGGAAGATTATAAAATGAATATTATAAGTGCCAAATATAACTAAATAGATTATGAATATTATAATGGATAGATTATAAGTAGTACTTATGAAATTAATATCATAATGAATAGGGATTATAAGCAATGCATATTTAACATCTTGTGTTAGAGTGATGGACTTACTTTTCATCAAATTGTTTGCATAAAATTAAATTTTCATTATAATTGATGATCAGCTTTAATGTTAAGTGCAAGAATAGATTTGGGTAAGAGTTTGTTTAAAATAGCAAAAAGCTTTTTTAGATGTCTTGTTAAACAATTATTAAGGGTGCTTTAAAACATTAATTCCAAGCAAATGTAATTTTTAAGTAAAATTAGAGTTCAAAAGGTGGCATTAATCAATTAGGAGAATTCATAACTCATGAATAAAAGATTAAGGCAATACTTTTCAAAAATGCCAAAAAAGTGTATTATGTTGCTTAATCCTTAACTTGTAAGGGATTCATAAGGCATTATAATAATGCTCTTCATAGAAATTGAAATAGAAGCACCATTTATGCTTTCCATGCTTAAAGAGATTTCACTCTCTTTCAATAAATTTCTAAATTTTCTAGCTTTAAACTTTAACAACTCAAAGAATAGATTATAATTACCAATGATAATGTTCCTATCAAAACCATAAAGAAAAACATTAACCATTCTGAAAAAACTTATTTAGATCTTTCTATTAGAGAAATCTAATTTTTAGGCTAAGAATAAGTGTTAGTTAAATGTAGCATCACTTATCCCTAAAAAATAAGTGATGGTAGAGACTTAAGGTCAAATCTGTTTTCCCTATGTTACTACCATTATCGCTATGTCCTACACAAATGAATAAAGATTAATTATTCATTCTCAAAATAATGGATTCACATTTTGCTGTTGATCAAATGTGATAATTAGTATTGTATCAAGTAGGGTTAAGGATTCTAAATTATCCTAGTCAAATGACTACGACCTCTATATATAGGGTGAGAAAGCCTCTAATTATATGTTCTAGAAGTTTCTAGTGGTTTCTATTAATGTTCTAAGAAAGGAGTACACTTATATCTAATTAGATGTTCTAGGCTATTAAAGTACATTAAACATTAAGCTAAGTCAAGCAAGATGGGCTAGATTTGCTATATTGTCTGTTTGCATAAAAGAGGTTAGTTGAATATTCATTATCATTATTGCTAATTTTTTTATTAACTAATCAAAAGTATTTTCAATCTTATACAAAATAATATCAAATAATATGTAAGAAAAAGTCAAAATGTCCATGGACTTAAAATTTAATATATTTATAGAATACTTGATTTTATAATATCATCATGGATTTAATATAGGTTTAAATATGCTTTTGGTCCTTTTAAAATTCAAATCGGGTGATCTTTGCCCTCTTAATTCATTTTGTACAATTTTAATCCTTATAAATATCTAATTTATTTAATTTTGGTCTAAAGTTAACTTTCTATTAAGTTCATAACTAAAGATGCTAACATGATGTCAATATATCCATGTGGCCTAAATTAGTTGATGTAGTAAAAGATAATTTCCTTCCTTCCATTATTTTGAAACTTGGATCAATTTTGCTAATTCAACTGGTTGGATTGGCGATCGGGCTTCAAAATAGGGTGAATATACCCTCAAACTTGGTTTAGGTAAAAACTTGAGTTAGCTTAGTCTAACTTGGTAAAAACTAGAGTTAAACTAGTGACTTAATCAATTTATCCACTAGTTTTGGTTTTTAACAAAAAAAAACAAAATGATATATTCTAACTTGAAAGCCTAATTTGAAAAAGACAAAAAAAATAAAAAAAATTAAGGAAGCCTTAACTAAGAAAATATAATATAAAAAATTATTGAAAATTAATTTACCCTATATATATGGCAAGATAAATAAAATACGTACTTTAAGATATTAAATTTAAAAGGTCAATAATTACAATTTTTCTTTTTGAAAAATTTTAATTGCTTTAAAAATAAAAAAAATTTAAAATTTTCTTGTAAAAATGGGTTAACAAAGTTTTGAAATTTTTAAATTTATCTAGGAATTTTAAAAGGAAAAAAATCTTTCTTGATTCTTGATAAACTACAAGGATTAAGATGAATAATTTTTGTTGTAAATTAATATTTCTATGATTTGTAATGATTGCTAAATGAAAAGTATTAAGACTTATGTAAAAATGATTTAAATTAGAGAAAAAAATTGTCATTTGTTTTTTCATTTGAACTAAAATTATGTTAGATAATTATTGTAATTGCAATAAGACCAACATATATTTATTATTTTAGAAATACAATAATAAAGTTTATGCATATATATATTATATAGTTTATCATATATAAAAAGAAGATAGCCAATAATTCATTTAGTTGGACCAATCTGATCTTGATCTATTCGCCTTACTAACTCGATGGTCGAGCTAGGTTTTTAAGACACTACTTTCTTTTTAGGTTTCTTCCTCTCAAGAAACAATGCCATTTCCTTGTTGTTTTGCTTCATGGTGGAAAACCTCAAATAATCCATCTACTATTATTGCCTCTTCTACCTTAGCATCATTTGAATTTCCTAAGGTCTAAAACTCCAATTCATCACTAAAATCCAAAACAAACCCATGCAAATATAGTACAATAGTTAATGACTAATTCAATAACCTAAATAAAATTAAAAAAATACAACTCAATAATCGAAACAAGCTAACTTAATTTCTATCTCACATCACCAACCTCCAAAAGCAATAGCTTTTACATTAAGTAAAACTGTCATCCTCTAAATCGAAACAAACTAGAATTAGATTTAAAACTAAAACTCAGCTTCTTCAACCCACAAATTTTGATGTAACGAAAACATTAAAAAATAACAACCTAATGCTCTACACTATCAAGCTTAAATCAAAAACTACTTTGAAATTTGAAACTTAAAGTTTAAATCTTTATTGAGAAAAATAAAATTCTTTTGGCTAGAAACAAATGCCATTGTCACAAAAAGGAACAAAAATCTAGAAAACTATAAGAAAGGGGTCTTACGAAAGAGTTTAAGAAATTACAATTTTAGGCATACTTTGTTGAAGTGCTGAGCTATTTCACTCATTTGTGCAAGGCTTTTCCTAAATTTTCTTTTTCCTTTTGTCAAAGGTAGTGATGTATTTTCAATATTCGGATATAAGAAAGATTATGGAAGAGGAAGAGAGAGAACAAAAAAAAATATCATATTTTATTAAAAGATTGGATGAAAAGTTAACTATTGTTGAAAATTAAATAAATTAAATATTTTAGTAATCAAAATTAAGAAAAATGATTCAATTTATACTTTAAAGGAATAAAAAATGCATTTAAGGCTTAAATATGTAATGGTAAGTTAAGTTAAAGGTTTACATCTATACTAATAAAAAGGAGATTGAAAAATAGAAGTGTTAAAATGAGTTGAGTTTAACGAGTTAACTTGAAATTGATATAATTTTGTTTTGCTTAGAACTAGGACTGGGATAGGAACTAATACAAAAAATAATAATAATAACTCAAGCTAGTAAGTGATTATTATTAGTTAACCCGACTTAGTAAAATATTAGAATTAGTAAATGATAACTCGTCGAGTTATTAAGTTAGTCTATTAGTTTGATAATAGTATTAAATAATAAATAATTAATTTAATATTATATGTTTATATGTATTAAAATAACAATTTTGGTATATTCAAATTATACTTAATATTAAATAATTTTTAGTATCAAAATTAATAAATTTATATATTTAATATTATCAATATATATTATATAAGTTTATTAAAACAAATAATTATACTAAAATTAAAAATTAATCAAAATTATGTGAAAATTTTGATTCATCATCATAAAACTTAAAAATTAATAAAAACAATTATACAAAGCAATTATTATAATTAAGTGTACATAAAATAATTACTAAAACTAAATAAATATATTAATTAGAGTAATAAATTATTGTTAGCATAGTAAAATAATGATATATTTATATATATGTTATGAATTTAATTAATAAAATATTGTATCTATTTTAATTAATAATAAATTTTTTAATCTAGGTCTTGTAATTTTTAATTACTCTTCTAATTAGAAGTTTTTCATATTAAAAGAATATTGTGCTTTGATTTATTTTCTTACTATTTTAGTTATTTTCATTAATAATAATTAATTTTAATTAATTAAAAATATAAAATTAATAATAAACAAACAAGTGATATAATAATAATAATAATAATAATAATAAAGAAGTATGACGAGTTGTAAAACCTTCTTGAGACCATCTGGTAAAAGTCGACTTAAGACAAAGATTAGTATTATAATAATTTAGCTTGACCTACCATGATGAAAAAGTAGCCTAACTTAGGAATGACTTGATGTATAATTTTGGCCTATTGGATTAGCTTAACAAGATTGGATTAATTCATTTTGATAATTCTATTGAAAAGGAATGAACTCTTTTTTTTATTTCCTAAACAACCCATATATATGTTTTAAATTTAAAAAAAATAAAAGATAATTATATGATTTTAATTATATTATTATATTAAAAATTTTTAATATAAATTTGAAAAATCACCTACTAACTCTTCTCTCTCCCCATATTTTCAATTTTCAAATGCATATTATCTATCTATCATTTAAAATCACTTCTTTTTTTTTCTCTCATGCAACCATTTTCATCTCTCTTTCTCACATTATCCAATCTTAATTTTCAATTTTTCATAAATATTTAATTCATATGTCACAAAATTTATAAAAGATAATTTATTTGAAATTTTAGTTACTTTAATTGATTGTTAAATAAATAGTTCAATCTTTTTTGGATTAGGTCCCCATCTATTTACCAAAAAAAAATACTTCAATCATTTTTTACATTTAAAATTACTTAAGTAAATACAAATTCTATATCAATTAATATTTAAAGATACTAATCAATAGAAGTTAAAATTCAAAACTATATAATCACTACTAAGAATATTATACATTTTTTTACTAACTTAAAACTATCCAAATTCTACCAAATGCATCATTATTTTCAATTACTTAAATAAAAAATTGTCTTTGAATACATGCAAAAATGTGTGCAAAGAGACTACTAATTTATATATTTATATAAATTTCTTTTTTATGTCATAAGGGGATTGGTAAGTTTTTTACTCCACTTTTCTTTTTTTGAAGAAAATCAAATATAAGTTACATATATTTAATAAGTAAAAGTATGATAGAGTAAATTTTACTCACATTAAATAAAATAACTACCCAATAAATGAGAAGTAATGGATAATTACTTTATTTGAATATATAAATTACTTTTTTATATGTTGCTATTAAAATAATAATTAAATTCATAATTGAAAATTACTTAAATAGTAATAGAAAATAAATAAAATTAATACAATCTTTAGAAAATTGAATTTAACTAAAAGTATTATTTTATACGAATCTCTAAATTCTAAAGATAGAATTGATTAATATTTATGGAATTAATTTTTTTAAATATTATATTATTTATTTTTAATTTATATTTATTTTAATAATTTTTAAAAAAAAATATAAAAGGATATGAATCAGATTCATACATACCAGAATATCAAAAGTACGTAGTGAAAAAATTTTAGATCTAATATTTGCTTTTATTGATCGTATTGACAATCACTCAAAAAAATAATTTTGTTCACAACCTAAATCTCCTTTTATATGTAGAAAGAAAAGAGAGAGAATTTCTTAAGAATTTTGAATAATAATGTTAACTAACCCAACAACTACCTTTCTTCTACTTATTTTTAGGCATTTCTTGGGTCAGGGTATAGATTGAATTATAAACTCATTTTAGGTGAACCAAATATATGATCTAACATCTCCCACTTGCACATAATGGGATTCATATTCTCTCAGCATTTCATAAGATAACATCATCTCTTATACTTTGTAACAAATTATACAAGAAAATAGGTCATGTGACTAACATGCTTCGAGAGCTCTTTGTTATACATATATTAGGAATATATAAACTTTTCCATAAATAATGGATCTTGAATAAAGTTTAAGTATGTTGCACCCTAAATTATTTTATCACATTTGAATTTCTCAAATGATCTCATTCATATGCATCATATACATTAGATATTGTATTCAAAATTATAGACACACTATAAATGGTATACTGGTGAATACAAATGCAATTTGATACGTTTAATAATCTTCTTCTTTTCTCAAATTTATAAATTTTAATTTAATTTGCTTTTCTAGTAATGCCTTCTTAGACTAAATCTCTCATAATCTTTTGGTAACATTCTAAAATAATAATCATTAAATTTAAATCTTAAGAAATATAATAGAGTCATAAAGGTACAAATATAAGGTCTTTATTCCCTCAAAGGTCTCACACATCAAAGCTAAGATCTAAACTCTGATCATCTATATTGTTCAAAATTTGCACACATGGTATGAAACATGTGTTATGATATTCTCTCTTTTTCCATGGAGCATATGTATTTACATAACGTATTAATAATGTACAGATAATGGTTCAAACATACTTAATGTCTAACTTGATTCACTAATGTACTCTTTCTTATTTCTATAAGAACTCATATCTGGCAATTTAGACAGATGAAGTGAATTTCCTATTAATTCACTTACAGTCTTACATAAAACATCATCTTATTTGTTAATAAGGAAATATTCATATTTTAAGTTAGCTCTCGATTATCACTTAAATAAAAAACTTAAAATTATCTCATTTCTTATCAATTACAATAAATTAATGAGAGGTGATTACCCGTGTGAGTGGGTTAATCTTCTATCTGTCTAACATACTTTTCAATAACTTAAGAATGTTTTAAGAAACATTCTTACATCTATATATGTAAGCTTATAATAAACACAATTATTATTCAAACATTGATATTCTATGAATATTATAAAATTACAATGATTGTATTAACATCTACACAATCCTTAGAATTTCACATGTTTTATTAATACATCTTGAGGAATAGGCTTAGTCATAGGATTTGCTACCATCTTGCATGTAGAAATGTATTTTATATTCACTTCTTTACGTGCAACCATATCTCTCACAAAGTTATACTTTATATCTATGTACTTAATTTTACAATGATATTTGGGGTCCTTTGTGTATACTATTACTATTTAGTTGCCACAATTTACTAAAAATGGATTAGCAATGTTAGCATTTATACCTAAATGATCCAAAAATCTTTTAAGCCATATTATTTTTTGTACTATTATTAAAAATGCTACAAATTTAATTTCCATTGTGGATAAGGCTATGTATGATTGCTTCTTACTACTCGAAGATATGATGCCATTATTTAGTAAGAAGATGTACCTAGAGGTAGACTTCCTTTCATGTAAGACTCCTCCCCAATCAGTATCACTATAGCCTTTCAATTGCAGATCATTTCCTTTATAATATAATGAATAGTTAATAGTACCTTTTAGATACCTTAGTATTCTTTTGATTGCTTTCTAATATGTTGGGCCTAGGTTAGACTAATATCGACTTACCATGCTTACAACGAAACAAATATCTGACTTTGTGCACATCATTGTATACATCAAACATCTAACTGCACTTGCATAAGGAACTCTTCTTGTATATATATCTTCTTGTTGAGTTTTAAGACACATCCTTTAGCTTAGACCTTCACTTTTAACAATAGCAATGTCTATGGGTTTACAATATTTCATTTAGAATCATTCAAGAATTTTGTAGATATAATGCTCTTGTGATCGAGACAATAATTTCTTTGAATGATTTCTTATAATTTTAGCTCCAAGAACTTATGCAACATCACCCATATCTTTTGTTTCAAAATTAGATGATAACCATCCTTTAATTTTGTTGACATACTCTTTTTTATTTCTAGCTATAAGTATATCATCAACATATAATGATAAAATTATAAACTTATCCTTGGACCTTTTTGTATATACGCAATGGTTTTCATCAATCATGATAAAATCATTTGGCATTATCACATCGTGAAAGTGAATATACCATTATCTTAAAGACTGCTTCAAGTTATATATAGAATTCAAGCTATATGTAGACTTCAAAAGTCTATAAACTTTGTTTTATTGGCATTCTTTGATAAAACCTATAGGTTATTGCATGTAAGTTTCTTCTTCCAAATATCCATTGAGAAATATGGTCTTTACATCCATTTGATATAATTCAAAGTCCATACTAGCAACTATAACTAATATTAAATGGATTAAGATGAATTTGATAATAGGTGAAAAAGCTTCCACATAATATATCCCTTCCTATTGTGTGTAACCTTTTTCTACTAGTCTAACCTTGTATTTTTCAACAATGCCATCAGCCTTGCACTTAATTTTGAGAACTCATTTATTCCCAATGGCCTTATGTGTGTTTGAAAAATTAACAAGTTCCTAAATTTGATTTGATCTCATAAACTCCATCTCTTTTTCCATTACTTTTGTCCAATATTCCTTATTAGGGCTAGAAAGAACCTTAGTCTTATGTAGTGCTTCACCACCTTCAATGTTGAAATGATGATGAGGAATGCCTTTTCTACCATTATGTTGTAATTAAGGCTTTAGAAAAACATATTTCTCAAGGATCTCAAATTACTCTTACTCAAACTAGGATCGTTAATCATTTGAGTACTCCTATTTGGATTACTACTATGCTAATTAAGATCATTATCATTCGTACTTAAAATTGGAAATATATTACCTAAAATTCTCCTACTCGAAGGAAATGAGTCTTGAATGCTTATATCCATGATCTCTTATAAGGATAAGTCCTTATTTATATTGCCCCATTTAGGAAAATCATTCTCTAAGAATGTGAAATCTTGTGATTCAAATTTTGTGGGACTCTCACAATCATGTTCACTAATGAACATATAACCTTTTGAATATTTTGAGTGTCTAATAAAGATACATTCATTTTCTTGAGCATTTAATTTGCAATGTGGGTGTGAGATATCTAGAACATAGGCTATATATCCCCAAGGTCATAAAATACTTAGGTTAAGTTTTTGCTTCATCCATAACTCATATGGCATAATAAAAACTGATTTAGTAGGCATATGGTTAAGAATAAATATGGTAGTTAAAAGTGCATAATCCTAGTAAGTGATAGGCTGACCGCAATCCCGCAAGTGCACGAGTTAAGTCGAGGTATAGTATAAAAGATTATCGTCTCCACAGGGATTGCACGTTGAATACTAACTGAATTTCAAGTAAAATTATCTAAGCGTATCAATTGATAGTGTGAATTAAGGATAAAATGTAAAACAGATCTTAGTTATCAAGAAAAGGTTTAATTCAATGAAATGAAAGCGTACTCAGCTTAAGGTTCCCTTGTACATTTCATTATGGAATGAATGTAATCCTCTAACTTGGTTTACTGTTAATTTAGACTGCTGGATTATCTAAATTAAGCTATACCTCATTGCAAGGCTACTAGCTACTAACCAAAAGATTAAGTGCCCAGAATTACTCTAGTAATCACTCATCTAGGTTGCATTAACTTGCTTTAGAATCCATTTTCAGACATTTCATCCTGTGCAAAAGAATCCAATTAGCTTAATTCCTAAGTCTAATTGATATTCCCAATGATCATGCAAGGTCCGATTAATTAATTAGTCATTTCAACCTAGAATCAATTAATCCATAACACAAATCCAATATTCCGGATATATTGGTTTGTTCCAGCACAAACAACATAATCAAATCATAAATCAACAGTAAATCAAGCTAGATTATATAAAATTCAAATCCATAAATCCATGAACAAGTTCACCCAAGCTGAGCACAAGGGTTTAGTGTGAAAACATTACAAAATCAGAAGAAAACCAGAAAACAGAGAGGGAATTCAAATAATTCATGAAGATCTACAAATTCCTTGCTTGAATATTCAATTCCTTGCTCGAATCCACGTTAGAAGGTGCCATTGGTGAGTTTGGGTCTCTCCTAGGGTTTCTCCCAGCAGCTCTCCTTGTTAATTCTTGATTTCTCCTCCTCTTTTCTTTTCAAAATTTCGCGCAAAACTTATATGGGAAATGTACACGGGATGCGACACGTCCCGTATTTCTCAGCAAAAGTTGAGCAGCATGATACACGGTGTGCGACACGTCCCGTGTTCTTCTCCAAAGTGTCAAGCAATAATGTACACGGGGTATGACACGGCCCATGTTGTACCCCGTGTTCTTCAACGAAGGCTGGTCAACATGTTACACGGGGCGTGACACTCCCCGTGTCTACCTCAGAAGTGAATAGCAGTATGATACACGGGGTATGACACGTCCCGTGTTTACCCCCGTGTTCTTCTCTGAGCAGCTCAGTGAAGCCTCGAAGCAATCCAGAAGAATACACGGCCTTCCACACGGGGTTCCCATACCCCGTGTTCTTTGTCAAGTGAGCAAATTTGCTTCAATTTTCCACTATTTGCATGGTTTTGCTTCCGGATCCTTTTCTAATGCTCAAATGTGTCCTTTCAAAGCCTGAAAATAAAATATCGAGCATCTAAGTATCCTTTTTCAATCAATTTGCACAAGATACTAAGTAAATAAGTGATGAAACACATAGAATTTAAGTGCAATTGTGCATTTATCATAGGCAAATTTGCTTATGCCATCATAGATCTAACCATTTCCAAGAGTGTCTAGTTTTGTCTCTTTGCAACACCATTTTATTGAAGAGTGCATGGATTCATCAACTGATATTGAATCCCTTTTCATCATATAGTTATTCGAACTAATCGAACAAATACTCATGACCACGATCAGTTCATAGTGCTTTTATTTTTCTATCTAATTAATTTTTTACTAAGCTCATATAACTTTGGAAGCAACTCAATGCTTTAGATTTGTGTTTTATCAAATAAACAATGCCAAATCATTTATAAATGTGATGAAATAAAAAGTTCCATGCCTAGCTTTCATATTCATTAGACCATATATGTCAAAATGGACTAATTACAAAAGGGAAATTAGCTCTAGTTCCTTTTCCAAATGATTTTTTGGTACTTTTGCCAGCTAAGTAATACTTGCAAATAAATAGATCTACTTTATCATAATTAGGTAATAACCTTTCTTTAGCTCACTTATCCATATGATGTTGAGTAATATGGCCAAGTTGAGCATGCCAAACATTTGCATCAATTTTAGAATTATGTGATAATGTAAATATGGAATAACTAAGATTACATTCATAATGATCAATATCCATCACAATAAAATCATTTATTATATAACCAGATCTATAATGAGTTGTTCCTAAAGATAATTCAATATTGTCGTCAACAAGATACAAATTAAAATTAAGTTTTAACAAAACTAACATAAAGATTAAATTTTGAGAAATTTAAGGTGCATATAAAACATCATGCAAGAATAGAGTAACTTGCATGTGCCTAGTCCTTGAACTACAACTTATGCATTATTTCCTATATAGATCCATTTTGCTTTATATAGTATTTATCGAAATTCGACAAAGGGGTTTCAATGCTTCGCTACATAGTCTATTCCTCTGATTCTACAATCCACAAAGGATGAGAATTTATTAGAAAAATAAAACTAGCTACACAAAGTTCACTAACTTGAGTATAACTTAATACTTTTTTAGGTTCAAAATAGTCATGAACAAAATACCCTTTCTTATTATAATTAAAATACTTGACCTTGACCATATTTTTCTTATTGAAATGACATTTTCCTTTCCTATATTAGTTATTTGTTAATTTCTTATTGAAATAAGCCATCTTCTTTCTTTTATCCTGGGACCTATTTTTATGTTTATGCTTTCACCTAAAAACTCTTCTTAACCTGGATGAAGTCATATACATGTCTATATTAGGCTTAGTAGCCTCAAGCCTTTCTTCTTCTAGCTCAAGGTGGTGCATAATATCATCCATCATTTAGATATTTTCATTATAAGTTAAATGCATCTTCATATGCTCTCAAGAATGAGGTAAAGAGTGAATTATAGCTCAAACTTATTATTCATTAGTCAACACATGACTTGCATCCTTTCATTTATTGATTATATTTGACATTTCTTGTAAATGCTTTTTCATTGAATGTTCATATTTCTTTTTATGAGTATCAAATTTGATCATGAGAGATCTTAGTTTAGTTACAGATGTTCCACAAAACTTATTTTTCAAAGTAGACGGCATGTTTTTAGCTAAGTTGTAATTCTTGAATTCTCACATGATGTCATTCTTTATGCTACTTAGCATTGTAATGCAAGCAAGAGAATTCTTCCTTTTCTAGGCTTCATAAGCCTTTCGATCCCTCCTATGTTAGGTCATGTTTCCTACCTCAGACTCTTCTAAAACAATATTGTTTAAAGCTTCTTGCTTTTCTAACACGTATTAGATTTTTATATTCTAAATTTTATAATTGTCACCATTTAGTTTCTCATCCTTATTAAGTTCAACAATAATATTTTTGGAAGCAATAACCATTGTGTTTGTAGAAACACAAAGTTCTATATATAGACAAAATTACGCGTAATTAATGTCTAGCCATGCATATATGTCTACTTTGACTCTAATTAATTATGTTAAGACTAGTTCACATACAGGGTTTAGAGTCAAAAGATCACTATATTTCCAATCATTATCTAAATTCCTAATGTGAGGCTAATACTAAAATAATTAGGCAAAGTGTACTAAATAAAAGAATTCATAGATATACAATTCCAATTAAAAAAATTACACAAATTGAAACATATTTCATTAATATAATACATAAAAAAGTACATATAATATCAAATATCAAAATCTACCTAAAGTTTATAATGTTTTCACATGTTTGATTCTTTATAAAAAAAAAAGCTAACGAACCTATCATATAGATCTTAGGAAAACTTGATTTTGGTATTAGATTTTCTGTCTAACTGACAATACTAATAAAAATTTAGGTCACATATGTGATTTTTACACTTTAAATAATCTAATACAAATCTATAGACGATATTGTTATATTATTTGTGTCCATTTGTTCTTTCTAATAGAGATCTAATATATTCTTTTAGTAATCAGTACGTAAGGCTTTTTGAAAGGCTTTCAATTTCTTCGAATTCCAATTCATCTTTAAAACACTAGCTCATATCAAGTTTTGAACTTTTTCATAAAACTTGATAATATGATTTACAAGATGTACAAAATTATCTTTATAAACCTCTAGGTTAGCTTGGAGGTTTTGGAGCTTGGTAGTTAACTTATTAACTTCTTGTCTTTGTGTTACAAAACTATATGACTTTTGGTATACATATGAGTCTCACTATTTTTCTATAACATATATAGAAAAAAACTTAATTAGATCTTCAAATCAATAATTTGCATATGCTTCAAAAAAAATGTTCATAAAAATATTTTTTAAGAAAAAAATTTTACATCATGTAAATAATATGTAAAAAAAATCTCACAATAACTATAAAAAATAATTCACAGTGTGAAAAAATGAGAATTTTTTTTTTCCATATACCAGTATGGTATATTAATATTATTAGGGGGAGTTTTCTAACATAACAGAAAGGGTGGTTGAGTGGTCTAAATTGCTAAACTTAATTTTTGGGTTATGGACTCAAATCCCACTTCAGACAAATTTTTTTGGATAATTTCCTTTTTTTTGACAATTTTTTAAACTGCCTTGTTATATTTTTCAACTATTTTTCAACTAATTTTATTTATTTATTTTTTTAGTTTTTCAATTATCTTACAATTTTTTATAATTGTATAGTATTTTTTTTTTAACAAGGATGATATGTATAAAAGCCATCCAATGGACATTGGATTTTCTAATTACCAATTCTTGATTGGATTGTTTGGAATCACTACAATAAGATTATCGTAAATGGTGATGAGCATTGGTAGATGCTCTCCAATTTTCTTTGTTATATTGTTAAATTGTAACAAACTCTATTTTTCAAAGGAAAAATTTGAAAGCATTTATAATGCTTTGGTCATTGATTATTCCAAAACAAAGGAATTTGTTAATACTTAAAGGCATTTCTTCAACTTCATCCTATTACTACTAAGTTTGAAATCTCAATTGGATGGATCTTTTTTAGTGGTGATTGGTTGGTTGTAGGCGTGCTTTTTTGTGACAACTCTGGTAATCGGTTGGTTAATTTAAGGAATTTTTTTTTTCAATAATAAGAAGTGATAGTACAAATGGATTTAAAATATAACCAAAGTGCAATACCAATGGGTTTGGTGTGGAAAGTTAATATTGTCAACTGGGTGCAAATTACGACAATTAGAATAATAAAAATTCACTTCCTTGGAAAACAAGAATTAGGACAACTATATGATATGGCAAATTACCCATGTATTTTCATTTTAGAGAGAAGTTTCTCACATTACAATAGTGTCATTTACACATATAACCATATGATATTGTTAGCAAAAAAATAAAACAAAACATTGCCAATAATAAATGATGGAATTTTAAAAGAGGAAATCAACACCATATTACATCAAACAAAGTACCATAAAAAAATGGTACATGCATATATATACCATTGATCAGAAAAACAAACATTTGAAAAGACAAAAGAATATGAATCGAATTCATATATATTAGAATATCAGAAGTACGTAGTGGAAAAACTTAAGATCCAATGTTTGCTTTTACTGGTCGTATTAGCAATCACTTGAAAAAACAATCTTATTTATAACTTTTTTTTTTTTTTATAGAAAGAAAAGAGAGAGAATTTTTTAAGAATTTTAATAAATAATAATATTAACCAACTCATCAACTACCTTACTTTTATCTATTTATAAGTATTTTTTAAATTAAAATATGAATTGAATTTTAAACTCATTTTTAAAAACTCAAATTCCTGATCTAACATTTTTGTTAAATAATAAATAGAATAAAAATACAAAGAATTTTTAATTTCTCCAACTCTATGTACAAAAAATATATAACAAAACATGATCAAAGATATTTTTTTCATTAAAAAATTATCTATTTTAACTAAAATATTACATTTTCCTATTAATTAATAGTAAAGGTGAGTAAGATTAAACAAATTAAATTATATTAATTGTGTTATCATAGATTTAATTTCATATTTAAATATAATTTAAAATGATTTTAAATTGAAATAGTAGTTACATACATTTAAATTCTAGTTATAGTAAAAATTATAAATATGGTTTCATATAATGCAGTTTAAGAAATAAAAAAGATACAATTGCAATATTTATAAATCTTATTTATAAAAGCTAGTCTTTTTATATGCGCACCGCCACGCAAGTTCAAAGCAGTGCTCAAATAATCGGACCGGATCGGTCTGCTTAACCGAAAAAACCGGAAACTAGCCACTTGTCCGGTCCCGTCCTACCCCAAAATCATTAAAACCAGGCACAGACGCAGAGCCACACATAAAACTGTTGCAAAGGCTAGAACTAACCGCCATTCTCACAACGCTGCGTGATGCATCCTCTCTGGTTGCTATCCTTTTATAATAACACTGCATTTGTTTCCTTTTTCAACTCGCCCGATGTGGGACTTCCTTTGAAGATTGTTTTCTTGGAATTACTTCTAAATTTAATAATTTCATAATAATAAAATCATTTATTATTACAAATTAATAAAATTGTAATGTTAACACTCAATATAATTTTTTAATTTTATTTAATTTAAATTCAAATAAAAAATAAAATAATAATAATAAATTATATATGAAATTTTTTTATTGAAACTTCAAAATTTGGTATAAAACTTATACAAATAAAATATAAAATATAATAATGAATATTAATTACATATAAATAGTGTTGTATATTAAAAATATTATATTATCTTATATTCAATATATTATATATACTATATTTTATACATACAATATAATAATATATATTATATTTAAAATTTCAGTTGAACCATGATTGAACCACGGTTTAACCATTAAATTTTGAACCGCTCTTCCGATTTTTAAAACATTGATTCAAAGGCTGTTTTTCACTTAATTTATTTATTTTTTTATAATTCTATCATTTGTTATTGCATTCAAACTACATTCAATATATTTGTTTCATATTTCTTTCTAAAACCATACTTTTTTTACAACGTTTTAGCTTCTGTGTCGAGGTGGTTAATTCTTTAGCCACTATGGACATAGGTTCAAAGATTGGTACTGGTTGTTTCATAAATGCAATTTATAAACATTACAAATGTATTTTCCTTTTTCTTAAATTGTATTATATGAAACCATATGTATAAATTTTTTTAGTCTAAAAATTGTGATTATAATTTAAATATATGTAACTATAGTTTTAATTAAAAATAATTTCAAATTATATTTGAATATGAAATTAAATCTATGATTACCTTATAATGCAATTGATGCAATTTAATTTGTTTAATCCTACATGCCTTCATTATTAATTAATAGGAAAATATATTATTCTAGTTAAAGTAGATAATTTTTTAAATGAAAAAAATATCTTTAAACATACATTGTTATGTATTGTTTTACACATAGTGTTGGAGAAATTAAAAATTCTTCGTATTTCTATTCTATTTATCACTCAACAAAAAATTATTAGAATAAATATAAAATAAAAGTAAACAATATAACATTTAAAAAAATTAATTCCATAAATATTAATTAATTCTATCTTTAGAATTAAAGGATAAGTTCAAAGCAATACTTTTAGTCAAAATCTAATTTTCTAAAAATTATATTAATTTAAATTAATTTTATTTTTTATTACTATTTAAGGAAATTTCAATTATAAATTCACTTATTTAGTAATATATAAAAAAATATTTATATATTTAAATAATATAACTATCCATTACTTCTCAACTAGTAGGTAGTTATTTTATTTAAAGTAAAATTTACTGTATCCTACTTTTACCTATTAAATATATGCAATTTATATTTGATCTTTAAATCCCATTAATTCCCTTTTGACATTAAAAAGTAATTTATATTGATTAGTAGCCTTTTCGCATTCGTTTTCACATGTGTTCAAACGGATTTCTTTTTATTTAAAAAATTAAAAATAAAGATGTGCTTGGTAGAGTTTGAATAGTTTCAAGTTATTGAAAAAAGTTATAATCCGCTTAGTAATGTTTATGTAATTTTAAATTTTAAATTGATATCTTTAAATATTAATTGATATAAAATTTGTAATTATTTGAATAATTTTAAATGTAAAGAATGATTGAAATATTTTTTTGGTAAATAGATGGAGCTTTAGACTGAAAGAGATAGAAATATCTTTTGAATTGTCAATTAAAGTGATTAAAATTTCATGTACATAGTCTTTTCTAACCTAGTGATATATGAATTAAATATTTGTGAAAAAAAATTAAAATTGAGATGGGCAATATTAAAAAGAGAAATGAAGATGGTTGCATAAGAGAAAAAAGGTAATTTTAAATGGTGGACAAAGAATATATATTTGAAAATTGAAAAGATGGGAGAGAAAGAGAGAGAAAGAAATGAAATAGAGGGTGATTTTAAAAATCATATTAAAATTTTTAAGTTTAATAATTGAATTAAAATTAAATAATTATCCTTCTTTTTCTTAAAATTTGAAAATATAAATACGGGCTACTTAGAATATTAAAAAAATGGAGTCAATCCCTTTCCAATCCCTTTTCTATTAGTACTAGCCTCTGTACTTCTACGCATGTTTAGAGGTTTTTTTAACTCAATTTAAAACTGTGTTTTTTATAATTTTATCATTTGATAATGCATTGAAATTACATTACATTCAATATATTTACTTTATATTTCTTTTTAAAACCACAATTTTTTAAACCTTTTTCATTTTTTTCTCTTTCCTTCTCTTTTTCATTTTATGTATCATTTATTAACTTTTTTTATTTATGAAAATATTCAATATCATAATTTGCTAGTAATTTTAATTTCCATAAATGCGTTTTATAGATATTGCAAATGTATATTTCTTTTTTTTAAATTGTATTTTACAAAATTATGTTTATAAATTTTTTTAGTCTAAAGGTTGTAACTATTATTTAAATGTAGTTAACTATGAATTTAATTTAAAATCATTTTAAATTATATTTAAATATGAAATTAAATCAATGATTAATTTATAATACAATTTAATTTGTTTAATCCTATGCGTTTTCATTATTAATTAATAGGAAAATACATTATTTTAGTTAAAGTAAATAATTTTTTTAAATGAGAAAATATCTTTGAACACACTTTTTTAGATATTATTTTGCACACAATGTTAGAAAAATTAAAAACTCTTCATATTTCTATTTTATTTATCATTTATAAAAAAATTATTGGAATAAATACAAAATAAAATTAACAATACAATATTTAAATAAATTTAATTCCATAAATATTAATTAATTCTATTCATAGAATTAAGAGGTAAGTTCAAGACAGTACTTTTACTGAAATTCAATTTTCTAAAGACTGTATTGATTTTATTTGTTTTCTATTATTATTTAAGTAATTTTTTATTATGGACTCAATTATTATTTTAATAGCGATATATAAAAATCTAATTTAAATATTTAAATAGAGTAACTATCAATTATTTCTCATTTTATGGATAGTTATTTTATTTAAAGTAAGTAAAATTTATTATACCGTACCTTTACTTATTAAATATATATAATTTATGTCTAGTTTTCTGTGAAAAAGAAAAGTGGAGTGAAAAAACCCACCAATCTCTTTGTGATATATAAATGTAATTTATACATAGATTAGTAATTTCTTTGCATGCATTTAAAGGGATTTCTTTTTATTTAATAAATTAAAAATAAAGATGCATTTGGTAGAGTTTGGATAGTTTTAAGTTAGTGACAAAAGATATAATATGTTTGGTAGTGCTTGAGAAGTTTCAAATTTTAATTTCTATCAATTGATATATTTAAATATTAATTGATATAAAATTTATGTGTACTTGTATAATTTTAAATGTAAAGAATGATTGAGGTATTTTTTTTCGGTAAATAGATGAGACTTAAACCCAAAAAAATTGAACTACTTTTTAATCATTAGTTAAAGTGATAAAATTTTGACATAAATAATATTTTTTTAATCTTTTAATACATAAACTAAATATTTGTGAAAAAATGAAAATTGAAATTGGAGAATATAAAACCATAGGAAGAGATAGAAATTAGTTATTGGATGGTTTTAAAAAATTATATTAAAAATTTTAAATATAATAAATCAATTAAAATTACATAATTATCCTTTATTTTCTTAAAAATGGGAACATGTAAATATGGATTATTTAGAGAATAAAAAAAATGTATTCCATCCCTTTCTAATCCTCTTTCTATTAGTAAAATAGATTAAAATTAGATAAAAATTATAATATTAAGTATTTTTATATAACGACCCTATCATTAATAGATAACATAAAATCATTATAGCGTAAAATATAGCTAGATAATTTTGATATGAACTTGAGATTATCTTAAATAGGCTTAAAATATTTTTTTCAATTTATTAAAAGAATTTAATTTAATTTATACTATTATTTAACTTAATTCCACAAATAAAATTGAGTCTGTCAGAATTCAAATTTTTTTTTTTTAAGTCTGAGGTACCTCCTTTAGAGGGCTATATGAAATACATATTATTTGATAAACAAAAATCTCAATGTTTGTTCCCCTTGTAATTTTACATCAAAGAGTGATTTTTAATAAATTTTTGAAAACCTAAAATGACCACTTTGAGAAATCGCTATTTTTAAAATTTTTCAAAATTTTACATTTTGAATTATAACCTAAAATCTAAATTTTTATTCTTTAGAGTTTTATTTTTTGATAATTTTTTGAATCCGAATGGGAGATATTTCCTTATTTACATTTATATTTTAAGTAAATGAAGAATAAAATGTTAAATGGGAAACGAGGACATTTATTTAATAAGGTGCTGCAATCGTGACTCAATAACTAAACTCAGAACCAGAACTCGTGACTGACCTAGTAACCTTGACTCAAAACTAAAACTCGTGACTGACCTAGTAACCTTGACTTAGAACTAAAACTCATGACCTATGAACTTGAAATAGAAAATAAGACTAGACCCGCCCTAAAATAGAAACAGAGCCAGAAATAGAACCAACATAACCTAGGTGTTGAAACCCTCTCTTTTTAGCTCTCTTCTTTTTCGTCTCCCTCTCCCACTTCTACTCACTAAAGATAATTATTTTCTTCATATTCCCATATATTTTCTTTTATTTCCACCTTGTTTTTTGTTGTTACTCTTCTCATTTCGAAATTTTTGAGATTTTGGAAATTCTAAAACTTCTCTTACTTATCTATTATTTTTGTTTTTTCTTTTACTTAATAAGGTAATTCCCAAGCTTCATTCTCTTATTTAGAAGTTAAATTAGCTTAAATTAGTTAGTAGATAGCAAAGATTAGTTTGTTCTTAAGTTATGCTTAAAATGTAAAAATTTAGGGTTTTCATAATAGGGAATTCAATGTTATAAATTGGTGTTGATTTGTGTTTGAATTGCTATTTGATTGCTTGTATAAGGTTAAGAAACACTTCCTAGTGGCACCAATGCTTCGTGAAATAGGAAGAAGTCAAACTAAGCATATTGGCCATTTTGTGAGTAGATAATATGCATTTTCACATTTTTATATATTTTTCAAACTTCTTTATACTTTAAATTATTAATTTTATTAATTTTATTAATTTATTAATTATTATTATTTCCTATACATTTTAATTCCATATATATGTAGAGTTCTAGGCACTCTTAGGACAAGTATCTTAAAAAAATTCCCTCAAATTGTAGTAATTAAGTTGTAAATGACTCTATGATGAGGAAATTATTTTTTGTGATTTATTTTGAAATGGTGTATTGTTGGAATCTTATTGTATAATGTTCTTGTGAAAGGTCATTGTAGATGAAATGATAATGTATTAGATTTTTATGAATGCTTGTAAAGTTAATTATTTGATGAGTTTAGAATGATTTAATATGGGAAATGTTGACTACTAAGGTTAGAGACCTTGATGAACTATTTATAGTTAAAAAAAGTATGGATTAAGATTGATTTAAACCATTGATATATGGAACCACTTATTTCCAATGAATTTCTTATATAACTGTTAATTATGTGTATGGTATTCTATTGTTTATAAACTTGTTTTAGGAGAAGATTAGTTGGGAACCATAGCTAACGGCAATGATGACATTAGCTTTGGTTTACCTTGGTTCGAACTTTAGTTAGCACGGAAGTTGCTAACCTCGTGTGTCGGCCAATATATGTGGATTCATTTATGTTAGCCTAATGGATTGCCTTAAAGTTAAGAGCTCTCTTGAGATTGTTATTTCATGAGTGGAATGCTCATATTTATTAATCATAACTGGAAATCTCTATAATTTTGATGGTTTATATATTTTAAAATTTATTAGCTTTGATTTTGATTATTTATTTATTATGAATATATCGTATTAAAATTTTTATCATGAATTTACGTTAATGAAATTTTCCTATACTATGATTAAAGAGCCTACTATTTACCTTTTGGCTTGAAACTTATGTTTTAGTATTTTACTTCTAATGAATGTTCTAATTATTATTTTATCAAATATGATTATATAACTTTTATGATATCTTCTTGTATTAAAAAGTTATTTAATTCTTTTTAAGGAAAAAAACTCATGCTATGGCTTATCCTATTTTTGTTGAAAATTCATATTATCTATTCACTAAGTTAATAACTTACTTTTTTTGTTGTAATATTTTTCAGAGAAGGATTTAGTTTAGGGTCCATTGTCTACAACTCCTTAAAAAGAGAGAAGTATTCTTTTATAATGAGTTATACAATTTATTCATGTGGGTTTGATGTAAAACTTTTACATATTTTTAAAAGTCGTAAAATTTTGAATACTCTTAGATGTGTTCTGTTAAACTCACAGGCAGGGAATGTTTCTATTAATATACATATACATATATATATATATATATATATATATATATATATATATATATATTATAAATTACAAACAATTGTCTAGTTACTAAATGATATAGATTTTTTTTTGTTAATTTATGAATTAATAGGTGAATTTTTAAAAATGAGAAAGTCCATGTGGGACTATTTGCATGTGAAAAACTAGTGATTGTGTAATGGTTATATGCCTTCTAGAGTTTGAAATAAGTTACAGGTTATCTTATAATGTCTTAGGCTAGCATGACCTATATAGTTGTGTTTTTCCCATAGGGTCATACATTGGTCATGGCCCTTAATTTCCGATCGTGACATTTTATATATTAAAAAAGTTAATAAATGATATATAAAATTAAAGAGAAAGAGAGAAAGAGAAATAAAGAGAGAAACAAAGTAAAAAAATTGTAAAAAATTATGGTTTTAGAAAGAAACATAGGCTCTATTTCACACAATAAATAACTTAACTTATAACTTATTGATTTGGTTAATAAGTTATAAGCTAACCTTTAAAGATGTCTCTCGTACTAATTTATTGAAAAAAAATAAGCTTTGATTTAACAAACTACTTAGAATAACTTCTAACTTATAAGCTATCATCCCTTTAAATTCTTTTCAAATCTATCATCATTCTTTTTATTAATTTACAACCCATGCCCTTTCTAATATAAATCTAAATATTTTTCATAAAATATAATTTAATTTAATTTTAATATAATTATATCTTAATTTTAAATTATAAATATATAAAAATATATGTAAATAAATAATATCATAAAATATAATTAATTATATTTAAAGTAATTATAATTTAATAATAAATAATAAAATAATATTATATAAGTAAATAAATATATAATTTTATAAAATATTAAATATTATATTTTTATTTTAAACTTCTAAATTACATTAATATAATTTAATTTTTAAATAAATATGAATTATTTTAATTATATATCTATTTCTATTAATATATTCTTTTATGTTATTTTATAATTTTAGCTACTTCAACAGTTAATTTTACGAAACACTTTAATTAACTTATTAACTATCAGTTATTAATTACTAACTAACTTATCAACTACTTGTGTAAAAATAAAGCCTTAGTAGATGGTTTTTAAAAATTACATTAATTTTTTTAAATATAATAATTAAAATAAAATTACAAAATTAATCTTTATTTTCTTAAAATTTAAAATATGTAGAAATGAGCTATTTAAGAAATAGAAAAATAGAGTCTGTCTATTCTCAATCCCCTTTCTATTTGTATAGCTTTTTCACATGCACTTCTGTGCATATTTAAAGACTTTTTCACTCAATTTAAAAAAAAAAGACTTTTTCTCTCTTGCCCCCATGTTTTTAATTTTTAAATATATCTTTTTTGCTCACCATTTAAAATCACTTTTTTTTCTATCTCATGCAACCTTTTTTATCTTTCTTTCTTATATCGTCACATCTCAATTTTCATTTTTCAGAAATCTTTAATTTATATATCAAAAGCTTAAAAAAGACTACTTATATGAAGTTTTAATCAATTTAATTGATAGCTAAAAAAAAGTTCAATATTTTTTGGACTTAAGTCTTATCAATTTACTAAAAGAAAAAAAATAGTTCAGTCATACTTTATATTTAAAACTACCCAAATAAGCACTAATTTTATATCAATTAATAGAAGTTAAAATTTAACACTATATAAGCACTATTAAGTACATTATACCTCTTTTATAAACTTAAAATTATCCAAACTCTAGTAAGAAGATTTTTATTTTTCATTTCTTAAATAAAAAGAAATGCATTTAAACACATGAGAAAATGCATGTGAAGAGACTACTAATTTATATATCCATATAAATTACTTTTTTATGCCATAAGGGGATTGATGGATTTTTTTACTCTGCTTTTTTTCCTAGAAAATCAAATATAAATTACATATATTTAATAGATAAAAGGATGATATAGTAAATTGTACTTATTTTAAATAAAATAATTACCCATTAAACTAGAAGTAATAGGTAGTTACTTTATTTAAATATATATAAATTATATTTTTATATATTATTATTAAAATAATAATTGAATTGATAATAAAAAATCAATTAAATAGTAGTATAAAATAAATAAAATTAATACAATCTTTAAAAAATTAAATTTAACTAAAATTATTGATTTGAACTTTTCTCTTATTTCTAATGATAGAACTAATTAATATTCATGAAATTAATTTTTTTGAATATTATATTCCAATAATTATTTTGATAAATGATAATAAATAGAATAGAAATATGATAGATTTTTAATTTTCTCTAACACTATTGTAAAATGATATATAATAATGTATGTTTAAAGATATTTTCTCATTTAAAGAAATTTTCTACTTTAACTAAAATAATGTATTTTTCTATTAATTAATAATAAAAGTGTGTAGGATTAAATAAATTAAATTATACTAATTGTATTATATATTATTCATATTTTTAGTTTCATGTTTAAATATAATAATTTAAAATGATTTTAAATAGTTTTTTGCTTAAAATGTAAAATTTGTGCCTTAATAGAGTTCTCATTGAAACTGAATGGTAGATGCTAATGGAGACCTGTTAGAATCAGTTTAGGAAAAAGATCTGTTGGAGAGAAGCAAAAAGAAAGTTCAGACAGGTGACCATGGATTTGTTGGAGAATCATCCCTATTAGAAGCTTATGTTAACCTATTATTCAAAGAGGATTAACTAATCGAAAAAGCCAAATGAAATCTTGCTAAATCTTATAGAGCAATTCTCTTAGGGGCAAATGAAGAGCATAATGAGAGGGAAGATGAATTCAATGCAATTTTTTTTCAAACTAAAAAGGCATGGAGATTGATTTAGATGAAAGGACAATTGAAAGGGATGAGAGGAAAGTAATAAGGGGAAGAAAACAAAACCATGAACTGGGATAAGAAGAAATAGAAGGAATCCAAGTGTTGGAAAAAAGGTGGAAGTAATCAATGTGCTTTATAATTGTCATTTCAGAGGAAAGAGAAGAATGATTATAGAAACCTTAGAAAAATACAATTATTGTGAAACTTATGGGCTGTCAAATCAAATATAAACTACTAGAAAGAAAATTGCAAGCTCTCTGGAATCCTATTAGTTGTATGACAATAATAGACCTTGGTAAGGATTTTTATTTGATTAAATTCTCTAATTCTAATGATTTGTACTTTGTACTTATGGAAGGATAATGGGTGATCTTTAACCATTACCTAATGGTTAGAAAATGGACACTAAATTTAAATCTTAGCAAGGCGAGTATTGATTCAGTGGTGGCATAGGTGCACATGCTAGAATTGTCCATCCATTATTATGACAAATCTATCCTTAAAGCTATTGGTGACCAAATAGGGAAGAGTATCAAGGTAGATCTAACTATATTCTACTAGAGTAGAGGAAAATATGCACGTACGTGTGTAAAGATCAATCTCCATCAACCTTTACTATCTCAATTCTGCATAAAGGATAATATTTATAACATCATGTATAAAGGTCTCCATCTAATATGTTTATCTTATGGGATGTATGGATATTATGTAGAAGGATGCCCTGATATAACATATAGCAAAAAAGAAAAGAAATTAAACTCAACTAAAAAGCACCTAATTAATAATACTCATACTGATGGCAAAAATATTATAACATTTAATGATACCCAGGGTTATGGCCCATGGATGATTACCCAAAAGCCTCACTAAGGTAAAGGAAAGGGATAAGCATTATGCATAAATAATAATGCAAATAAGGAGGGGAAATTTAAAAAGACCAATGAGACTAAGGGAGAAGGTTCTTATTTTGTAGCATTAAATGCAATATAAGAAGTAGATATAAAGAAGAGAATAATAATAGTCCTAAATACCATAGAGTCTAGAAAACAAATGACGAGTACAATCATTATCTCAACACGTAAAGACTAAAAGTATGCATATAAGGAGAAACACTATAGAGTGATTTTGGATACTCTTGCTACAACCAAATAGCCACTAATTAACTTAAATGTTGATATGAAAAATGAGATCACAAGAAGCTAAACACCAACAATATTATATAAAGACAGGGTTGGCATCAGTAGTCCTATTATGAGAAGGATAAATAGTTAACATGTTAACAAAATGAAAATAGTCCACGGGAAGGAGAATGTTAACCAAGATAATTGCTTCATAGTATAAGATGGTGGTCTCAAAAATAAATCACTAGATTCTATCTAGTAACATGTATGCCTTGATGAGGATAATATCCTTGAAGACTCATTTGAGTAGAAAGGCAAATAGATTGACAAGGAAGAGATAACTCTAATAACATGACACATGTTATGATTCTAACAGCTATCCATGGTTTGTTACATCTTCCTTTCTTTCTTTTTATCATGATTAATCGTATTTTTGTATGGAACTATAAAGGAGTAGGTGATAAAGCTTTCATTGAACATGAAAAACAACTATTGAAGACCACCAAATTAGAAATAATAGTCTTGGTGGAAATAAAAATAATAAAGCATGAAGCAATAAAAACACTTGAGGTTATTGGTTTTCTTTACTTTGCAATAGTGGCAGGGTGAGGTAAGGTTGGAGCAATCTAGATTAGTTAGAAGGACAACACTTAAATATAACTATCATTTAAAAAAATATTGAATTTATACACATGATGATATAAGAGGGACACTATTCATGGCCTTTTATAGTTATGTATATTAGCCCAATGTTAGAATTGAAATTAGAAGCTCACAACCATTTATAAAGAATATCATATTTAGTATCTAAGTTATAGCTTATTGCTGGAGATTTTAATAACATAAAAAACTTTGGTGAAAAAAAAAGGAGGAGTGCCATGTAATGTCAATAGATATAATAAATTTAATGACCTAACTGATCATTGTAGTTATATTATCTTTGGCTGTCAGGGTTTAAAGTTTAAATGAATGGCTTAAAATATCCAAATTATGATAGAATCTTTGAAAGACTTGATTGTGCCTTTTGCAATATGGATTGGAAAATATTCTATGGAGAAGCAATGGTATGGACTTTCCCTCAGATATACTTTAACCACCATCCTATCTTAATAGATTGGGAAGAAGGTAAAGTCTCACTAAACAATCGCTCATTCGAATTTGAAGCAATATGTCTCAGACATAATACTTACAATGAGTTCTTATAAGAGGCATGGGACTCCCATAATGATATCACAATGGTAATTAACCAATTTGCCCTTAAAATTAAAGATTGTAACATTAATATCTTCAGCTACATCTAAAAGAAGAAAAAAAATTACTAGCTAGAATTAAGGGAGTACAAAAGGCTATAGAGAGAAAATGATTCCCAAACCTTGACAAATTAAAGAGGAAATTATAGACTAAACTATAAGAAATCCTAATTCAAGAAGAAATAATATGGCATCAGTAGGCTAGAATTAAATGGATTGAAGATAGGGATCATAATATTAAATACTACCATTCTAAAATGATTATTAGACATAGAAGGAATAACATCACTAGCTTATGAAACTAGAATAGTCAATAGGTGAAGAACTAGGAGCAAAATTATGAAATGGTGGTCGATTTCTACAAGAACCTATTTAAGGAAGACAATTACAACATTATTACTATAGAATAAGCATTGCAATACCTAGTAATTCATAAAAAATTTCTAGAAAATTTGATGAAACCTATCACAAATACAAAAATTAAAAGAGCTATGTTTGATATAGGAGCGACCAAAGTGCCAGGTCCAGATGGTCTTCCAAGTTGTTTCTGCTAATGTAATTGGGAAATTCTAGGATTAACAATATACAAACTAATGAAGGAAGTCTTTGAAGATAAAAATAGTATAGTCAATATTAATACTACTTTGATAACATTTATCCCAAAAGTTGATAAGCTCAAATTTGTTACTCAATTCAGACCCATATCCTTTTGTAATATAAATTACAAATGTATAACTACGGTACTAGTGAACTAAATAAAACTTTTTCTTTCTAAACTAATCTCACCATATCAAGCTAACTTCATTCTAGGACAATGTATTTATCATAATATCATTATTGCTAATGAAGTTCTACACATTATAAAGAACTCTTATTAGGATCAAGGCTATATGGTTATTAAAGTGGATCTAGAAAAAGTTGATGACAAGCTTAGATGAGACTTCATTCATTCGGTCTTTAAAAATATAAATATATGGACTAATATTTCTTGTATTATCATGAAATGTGTTACCTTAACTTCCATGAAAGCTCTTTGGAATAGTAATCAAAGTGAAACATTTTTAATATTTAGAAGAACTAGACAAGGTGATCCTTTATACCCATACCTATTTGTCCTTTGTATGAATGTACTGTCCCATATCATTATAAAGGTAGTAGGTAATGGAAAATAGAAATGTATAAAAATAGGCAGGTAGGGACCACTAATCTCCCACCTCCTATTTGTAGATGATTTATTACTCTTTGCAAAAGCATCAACTGATCAAATTCGTTGCATTAATAACTATTTAAATAAATTCTGTGCTATAATAAGGGAAAAAGTCAATGAATCTAAAATAACCATATTTTTCTCCAAATCAGTAAGAGAGGCAACCATCAATAACATACTAGAACTCAGTGGTTTCACTAGATCATAGGATATGGAAAAATATTTAAGAGTTTAACTGAGATGGAAGACTAGGAAGACTTAATTTCAATGACATTATTACTATAATGGAAAATAAACTTACGAGATAGAAATGAAACTATTTATCTATGGAGAAGAGAGCAACCTTATTTCTTTTATCACTTTTGCTTTACTTATTTATACTATGCAGGTGGAGAGGATCCCTCTACAAATATGCTTCAAACTTGAAAAACTACAGCAAGCATTCCTATAGGGCTATGGCATGGAAAATAAAAAATACTATACTATCAATTCGAAAATAATTTACTAACGTAAAGCACATAGTGGTTTAAGCTTTAGAAGAATAAATGACATGAACAATGCATGCCTCTTTAAATGGACATTGAATCTCATTTTTGGTACAAATGCTTTATGAAGTCATATATTGAAAGCAAAATGTACATGAGGAGTAGATATATCATTGACAATAATAGCCAAATTGGGAGACTCAATTCTATAGAAAAACATAGCTCGATTATAATTATTCTTCAAAGCAAACTCCTAGTGGCTTCTTATCAATAAAAAATAGGTATCCTTTTAGGATGATCAATGGGTAGGAAATGGTCAACTGCTTTGAAATTATGAATTTGCAAATATCACCTCACTAATCATAAAATGATGATTTATAACGCCGCCACAGTTGAAAGAGAGTGGAATTGGATGCTTCCACAAGACAAAATCACATAACCAAGTTGTGATTTAGTGAGAGTAATAAAACCCCTAAATAACCATCATGGGAAGGATAGATTGATATAGAGGCACTATGGTTGTTAGTTTAATGTTAAAAGCACCTATATTGCACTATGTAGTAGTACTTGGAATTTTGCTAATCTAATTTGGAAATTAATTTGGAAATGGCAAAGAAAAGAATGTATGAAATTTCTTTTATAAAGAGTTTCACATGATAGACTTCCAACCAACGACTAGAGAAATAAAGTATTTCAAGCATCCCTATATTATGGCAAATGTAATTAGTAGTAGGAAATGACAATGCAAGTATTGAAAGATTGCTTGATAGCATAACAAATGTGGCAAAGTCTTATAGCCTTAGAACATTTAGCCAACTTTTTCACTAGGGACCTTTATTAATTATTCTTACAAAACTTACAAAGGCCACTAGGAATTCATACTAATATACATTGGGACATAACTTGGGGGATAACCATTAACACTTTATTGGAATGGCAGATTAGTCTATCTACTAGAGTAACTTCCTAACTCCATGCAACCTTAATGCTATCATATACAAATAATATAGTGAAATCTTTGCCACACAGTGCACACAAATGGGACATTCAAATGTCTACCATGAAGTAAAGAAAGCTTGGAACCCTTTGGAAAAATAATGGGTCAAGCTAAATATGGATGACTCATGGAAAACTAACATACTAAAAGCCAATTGTGGAGGTATTCTTTATGATAATCATGGAGAATGGCTACATGGTTTTATTATGAGTGTAGGTAAATGTAATGTAGCCAAAGTTGAATAGTGGGGGATATATGAAGGTATTAAAATGGCATGGTCCCTTAATTTAGACAGGTGATCCTAGAAAGTGACTTATAATCTACGATCCAAAGAATTATTATAGAAGATAAGAATGAGGACCTTGACTTTGTACTAATCTAGGCAATCCAAAACTTACTAAAGAGAGATTGGAATGTCCAAATTTGCCATACATACAAGGAAGGAAATAGATATGCTGATTAGCTAACCAACCATAGGACAACCCTGAAGAATAAAAAATAAATGTTTTTAAACCCCTTTCTTGACTTGCAGATCTTAGTTCGAGCTAATATGCTTCAAATTACTCTAATTAGAATAGTTCCTAGTTAGGGGTTATCTTGTGTCTTTTTTTTCCTTGCTTTTCTTTCTTAGGCTTTTTCCCCTTGGATTCACAAAAAAAATGTTTTTAAATTAAAATCATAGTTACATGCATTTAAATTATAGTTATAACCATTAGACTAAAATTTTTTTATAGGCATGGTTTCGTATAATATGATTTAAAATAAGAAAATATATTTGCAATATTTATAAATCACATTTATGAAATTTGAGTTTAAAGAAAAATTATAGCATTATGCACTTTTATCTATACTAATAGAAAGGGGATCGAAAAAAGATAGATTTTATTTTTCTATTTCCTAAATAGCTTATATTTACATGTTCCAAATGTTGGGAATTCGGATTATCACATGCAGCGGAATTTTAAATTTTGATCCGAATTCTACCTAGGATCCATGCAAAAAGCATGAGTCAATGATTAGGGTTTTACCTATTGGGCACTCGTGTTTCTACTGATCAAAACTTGAGAGCGGATGAATCAAACGCCGGCCGGAAGGTACAGCGTCTCTACGGTATCCACACGGAGTGAACAACGACCTCTCACCCTCCACGCGTCTGCTAGGATGCGTTTTTCTCTCTAAGAATTAGGATTGGATGTTTTTGAGTGATTTAGGGTTTATATGGAAGCTTAAAACGTGATTATTAAGTGCTGCCCTCAAGTCCCTTTTTATAGAACTTAGGCAAGCCATAATCCTAGTCCTACTAGGATAATGCTTCCAAAATCCTAATCACACTTAACAACTCATCTTATCCTTATCCTAGAGATAATGGGAAGAGATAAGACTTATCTATTAATTATCTAATATTAGATAATGATATTATCTCATAATATAAATATCTTAATATTAGATAATTGCATATAGTTATCAAATATCAAAATAATATTATCTCATAATATATTTATCTAATATCTGATAAGATAATTACTTGATATTACTTTAATATCAAATAATATCACATAATATATATATATATATATATATATATATATATATATATATATATAAAACGTGAATTTATTATTCTTAATAATATATATGCACGAAAATAAGTCCAATTAATTGGATATTAATATAATTAAAGTCCAATTAATTATTGTCTTATTCCTACTCCTTTTGTGTGACCCTGTAGGTTCTTACTACGTTGACAATGACTTATTATTGAGCCATAGACAGCGAGCGGTATCTAGCAATACATCACTGCCACTCAAGTAGTAAGAATGTCTGTGATTCGACATCCACCTAATACATGATCAACGTTTTACATCATGACCCTTTTGTAATAATATCCAAATTGAACTGGAGGCATGGAATGTGTCATCCTCGTCAATGTTCAATTTATATTTCTTGATACTGAGTAGACTTAAAATAAATAATTAATATCACATATTAATTCAACTGAGCATGGCCATGCATTTCTAAGTCTCACTCAATCAAGGGGCCCAAGGATATTTCTCTTTTATACAAGAGTAACAAAATCCCATTTACATCACTCACTTCCCTCTGCATGATTTATGACACACCCAATCAATGCCCTACTTGTCACCTGATTAAAGGTGACATAGGACAATATTAAAGTGAGTAATTTCTCATGTAGGGAACCGTAGTGACTTCAGGTCAAAGGTTTATGTGTAGTTGTGATCATATGAGAATAACTTATGACACGTTTATCCATGCAATATTCTCATAGTGGGTCAGTCCAGTACATTGTTCACTAGCAATGTACTCATGTATTGACTTGATATCACATATCCATGATTCGTAATCATCAGTCACTATACATGCTAGTCTCGATGTATTATTACTATCCTTTTCATAATAATACTTGACTAGGGGCATTTTAGGAATAGCAAAGCTATTCCAAGGATAATTATTATATTAAGTTATAAATTGCGCATAATAATAATAAAAACAAAATATAATAATTAAATTGCCTAAAACATAATACATTGTATATAACTTCAATCATCAATATGATTGGCTCTAGGACATACACCAACACCAAATTTTAAGGAAATGAAGGATAATTCTATAATTTCAATTCAATTATTAAATTTAATAATTTTAATATAATTTTTAAAAATCACTCACTAATTCATTTCTTTCTCTCTCTCTCTCTCCCCTCTCATGTTTTCAATTTTCAAATATATATTCTCTATCCACCATTTAAAATCATTTTTTTCCTTTCTCATGCAACCATCTTCATCTTCCTTTCTAATATTGTTTGATTTCAATTTTCATTTTTACATAAATCTTTAATTCATATATCGCAATTTTAAAAAAGGCTATTTACATGAAATTTTAGTTACTTTAATTTGTAGTTAAAAAAATAGTCTAGTCTTTTTTAGATTTAGGCCCCATCTATTTACTAAAAGAAAAAAATGCTTCAATCATTCTTTATATTTAAAATTATCCAAGTAAGCACAAATTATGTATTAATTAATATTTAAAGACATTAATTAATAGAAGTTAAAATTTAAAACTACATAAACATTACCAAGCTCATTATATCTTTTTTTACCAACTTAAAATTATTTTAAATTAAAACGATAGTTATGTACCTTTAAATATAGTCACAACTTTTAGACTAAAAAAATTTGTAGATATGGTTTCTTATAGTACAATTTAAGGAAAAAAATATATTTACACTGTTTAAAAATTGTATTCATAAAAATTAAAGTTAGAGACAAATTATAATATTGAGTGTTTTTATATATAAAGAATAATATATAAGACACAAAAAGGGAGAGAGAAAAACAAAGTGAAAAAAGTTGTAAAAAATTGTGATTTTGGAAAAAATATAAAATAAATATATTGAATGTATTTTGATAAATTGAGTTAAAAAAAGCCTCTAAACATGCACAATAGTGCATGTGAAAAGGCTAATATATAAAGAAAACTAATAAATAATATACAAAATCAGAGAGAGAGAGAGAACTAGAGTGAAAAAAGTTGTAGAAAATTATAATTTTAAAAAGAAATATAAAGTAAATATATTGAATGCAATTTAAATATAACAACAAATGATAAAATTATAAAAAAAAATTAAATTGAGTGGGAAAAAAAACTCTAAACATGTGCGGAAGCACATATAAGAAGAGGCTAGTGTGGCATAATATAGATAATTTAGATTATTTGCTTTACACATGGTTGAAAATAGAATAATTATATAGAAATTTGGGATTGCTAATATAAATATTATGCATTAACATTTCACTAGTTTTACAAGTCTTTTACCATCCAATATTAACCGATATTATTAAAATCTTATAGTTATCATGTTGTTATGTAATCAAGATATTAATACTCAAAATTTAGTTGGATATATAATTATCCTTCAAAGTACTCCTAAACAATATAATATAATTTTTTATGAAAAAGATTTTATGGAAATTGTCCGACAGGAGGTTTAGATATTACAATCTTGGTTGTTTTGAATCAATTAGCTTGCAGTATAAATATTTAAGATTATATTAACATAAATACATATATTATCCAAATCAAATAAAATATTCTCTGAACGAAGGGAATTAAAACGAAGTTATTTAATTTAAATTTAAATTTCTCATATTTAAAATGTCATAAAATTTTGAAATGACTCGTTCAAATACACTATTAACTATCAATGTCAATATCCATTATGACTGGACTACCATTTGAAACCTGTGTAGTTTGTTTTTAGTACATGTGTTTGGGTAGGCTTTGGGCCGTCATAGTAGTCATGGTCCATTGTTTCAGCCCACTTACCAGCAAAGACATCTTAGGGTTTTCGTTGGAGTTGCCCAACCAAACACTCCTAATCTGGTTTAGGGTTTTTGTTCCCAACACCTGCTGGCTCCTGCATATTCCTCCGTTGCTTGGTCGTTTCGTTACTTCACAAACATTCAACAATGGCAAACCGTACGTACACAGCGATCTCTCCTGCTCTTCTTTGTGCACTTGCGCACTGATAAGCTCAATTCTGCGATTTGCTCTGACCCATTGATAGTGCTTGTTTTGCAGCCATGCCTAGGTCATTCTTGCAAGTCGCGGCAACGGAGGAGGCTGTAACTCCTCTCAGAGTGGTCCAGATTGAAGGACTGGTATTTTTTTTTTTTTGAATTTCTGAATTGCATTTATTTTTCAATGTGGTTTTATTACTGAGGATGATGAAGAAAGCAGTTTTAGGAAGATTTTACCAGCAAAGAACTTTCTGAAACTTTGTAGTATGCTGCTTGTTATAATTTGAGGGCTTCAATTATTTTGCGAATGGATATTTGAATTTGTATAATAGCATATAGTTGGATTACAATATTAGTGTTAAGTTTTCGCTTATATACTGGTTATCCTCTTTGTGGATGCAATGGGTCTCTGAATGTTTATATCTATGAATTCCTGTTGGACAGGTTATTTTGAAGATAATCAAACATTGTAAGGACCACTCACCGGCTTTAGTCACCGGACAGCTTCTTGGGCTGGATGTTGGCAGTGTTCTTGAAGTTACTAACTGTTTTCCTTTTCCGGTATGATATGGCTATTTCTTTCCACATGCAGTTATAATGCCCTCTTGCAACTATTACCATTTTGCTTAAAATTGCAGATTAGGGAAGAGGATGAGGAAATTGAAGCTGATGGTGCTAATTACCAGCTTGAAATGATGAGATGCTTGAGGGAGGTTAATGTTGACAATAACACCGTTGGATGGTATGTTTGTTTTAAATGTCTCGTACTATGTCCACTGTCAAGTCAGTCTTTTATCCCCTCCTCCCCCCCCCCCCCCGGCTTAAAAATCTAAGGATTTTGAATCTGATTTTGATAAAATCTGGGTTATATCATCAACATTGCAAACCAGATTGGCCCAGTATCTATTTATGAAATTTCTGAATGCACTGAGCTGTGACGAGCTGATATACTAGAATTTGAGTAATTATGTTGGTTTTAAATTTCATGTTATGTGAGCTTTCATGTGCTACATTCTGTGTTATTGGTATGCTAGATATCAACGACGTTATACTTGAATTTTTTGTAATTGATGAATGTTATTAAAGTTTGGCCTATTATAAGTGCCTTCTCATTTCTTCTCCTATACATGGGACAACTCAAACTTCCTAGGTACCAGTCTACATTGCTAGGCTCCTTTCAGACGGTGGAGCTGATTGAAACTTTCATGAATTACCAGGTAATGGCTCAGAAATCATGGTATGTATTTATGACTGTAGTTCATTCTTCTTTTTGCATATGTTTGACTGTAGTTATCAAGAACATGCTATGTATAAAATTTTGGTATGGAAACAGAATATGGTACTACTTACACAATTTCTTGAAAAGTTAACATTTTCTTTTTTATAGTAGTATAGGTACGAAAAATGTAAGTACCAAAGAGTAATAAGTTGATCAAAATATAATTTTCAGTAATTGTGTTGTGATAGTGTGGGATAATAAAATTTTAGGATTCTATTTGTGAATGGATTCTATTAGAAAATTGTTTTGAGACTTTATAAATGATGAATTCAGTTTATCCATGGTTTGTGTTCGAATTATGTTATAGGAAACTATCATTGTTTGATTATGATTGATTTTAGGCTATATTATGCTTGATTCTGGGGCTTGGGCTTGCTTGTTTTGCACCATTGTTAAGGGTATTAGATTCTTTATATTTCTTAGGAGCTCTATATAAATAGAGCATTGGAATCTTTAATTATCTTTCAACATGATATCAGAGTGATATCATCCACCTTGGGGCCTTGTGGGTTGTATCACTCTCTACCCAGCAGCTTTCTCATGTTATTGCATTTCTGCTTCTACTGTAGCTTACCCTGCCATTCCTTCATCCATTCAATAATTCTGTCTGTTTCTGATTCTGCCATTGTGCAGCCACCTCTGCCATCTCTGGTTGATCCCTTCCCTCCCATCCATCGAACTCTCTGCAGGCACCACCATGCTCAGCAGCCTCTTGCTAGCCAACCATGGAACAACTATCTAATTCTGGCCACCCATGTGCTGCTATAGTTTGCATCTGTTTCCTGATTTCTGGCACTGATTTGATCTTTTTGGCTCCTTTGCCTTCTCCTGCTGGCTTATTTCCCAGCGTCAATTCATCTCACTGTTGGCACCATCAAATTTGTCAGGTTCCCATTGGCCACCCACTGGAGTGCTGCAATTTTGTATCTGTTTGGCCCTGATCTGATGTCTCTAGCAGACGAGTTCTCATTGCCTGCACCACTGTACTCACTGGCCTCCAATCTGTGAGAACCTAGAATCTTGCTGCCACACATTGCCCATGGGCCACCACAATTTCTGGGTTGATTTTTGCTGGTTTCTGTTTCATCAGCATCTATCAGATCCTCTGTTGTAGTAATAAAATTTTTTGTTTTGCACCAACAATCATTCTGGCAGTATTGGGAGCTGATGTTCATTTTGACAGCACCTTTTTTCATTCCTCTTTTTTTTTTTTTTTGTGTCGATGGTTGTTTTGGCAGTATTGTGCACCAATGTTTATTCTGGCAGCACTTTTCTTTTGCGCCAATGGTCATTTTGGTAGTTTTGTGTGCCACTGTTCCAGCAACACTTCCTTTTGTGCCCGCAGTTGGTTTGGCAGCCTTTTTGTGCCAATGATCATTCTGGCAGCCATGAGATCACTTTGCATTCAAGGGGGGTTGTTGGCATGTTGTGTCTGTTGCAAGTTGTTCATGTAGTTTGAAGATTCTTCAAGTTATATTTATTATATTTTATTGCTTCTTTTTTTTTTTTAAGGGAGTTTTATTTTATGTTCCAAGCTTAAGCTTGAGGGGAAGTGTTAGAATTATATTATGGGATATTGTTTTTGATTGATTATAATTGATTCTAGGGCTTGGTTGTACTTGTCTTGCACCCTAAACTCTAAATCCTTTAGTCTTTATATTTCTTAAAAACTCTATATAAATAGAGCATTAGGGTTAAGTCTTTAATTATCTTTCGACACTTTGCATTCTATGTTATAGTTGATGAATAGAAAATATAATGAAAATTAATGGCATATGGATAGAATTCATTAATAAAGCAATTCAACACAAAACGGACAAAAAACCTGTCTGTGGATAATCAGGTGATGTTAACTTCATGCTAATGCTACAACCAGGAGCCAGCTGTTCAGTTATTTTAACAATTTAATGTTAATGTTCATGGATTGACGTTGATTTCTCACCTTATCGTATATAGGATGTAACCTTGTGTATGGTGTTTGATGAAGACAATTTTTTAAGTGTTTCCCATGTATGAGACTGGTTGCAATCCCTTACCAGATATCAAGTAAATGATTGTTGTTTTATGTAATTACCAATTCTTTCCAGGAGAACATTAGACGTTGTGTTTGCATAATATATGATCCATCAAGGTCTGATCAAGGTGTCCTAGCTCTGAAGGCCTTGAAGCTATCTGATTCATTCATGGAACTTTATCGCAGCAATAATTTTACTGGAGAGAAGTATGAATTTACCTCTAGTCATCAGTTTTTTTTTTTTTTCTTCAAATTAATGATATGACTTATCATTTTTTTTCCTTCCATGAATAGATTGAGGGAGAAAAACTTGTCATGGGTGGATATATTTGAGGAGATACCTGTAAGCTTTCTTTTGCTTTAGTATTTTTACTTTTGGCCTAATAGTCATGTGTTCTCTGCATTATGATTTGGAAAAGAAATTATCTCAGCTTTTGCCTCTTCCTATTTTTTATTACTCTTCCTCCTTTTTCAATTCTGCAGCATGCTTGAGGTGACAAGTCCCTTTTTGCCTTGAGATACGAAGTGGTAACAGGCAAGGTTGTCAAAATTGTAGATATTACTTAGGATTGGGTGAGGGAGTTAAGATCTTAGTTTGTGAAATCGTAAATAGGATCGTAAGATCTTACTTATAACATAAATATATATATATATATTTATGCCTTTAAAAATATTAAATATGGCAAAATAATTCCAAATATCCATAATATAGATAAAATTAAGGTCTTATGCAAGTCTTAACATTAAAACTACTAAGCAAAATTAAAATCACAAATAACATAAGCAAGGTCAAGGTTCAAGCATAACAACCATAAACAAATATTAATACAATCAGATATATTATATAAAGTAAAAAAAATTTCATCAATCAAGAAAAATTAATTTTTTTCATCAACATTAAATAACAATAATAACAAAATCTTATCCCACTGAGTGGGGTCGGTGATCAATATCAAAAATTAAAATTAATAAAATAAATATTAATCATTTAATTAACATCAATATATAAAAAATTCATTTAATCAACATAATCAGATAACATATCTAATATGATATAATTAGCAAAATCAGTAAAATTAGCAATAAAATAAATACAATCAGATAATAAAATTATTATATAATCATATGAATATAAAAAACTAAAGAATAAAGATAATAATAAAGTAACAAACAGATATAAATACATATATAATATAAAATCTGAAAAGTTATAAATATCTATATAAAATCTGAAATAGATAAAAATTATTAAATACATATAAAATTCGAAAGCTTAAAACAGAACAAATATTAGAAGGTTCTTCTGCTTTGTCTTTTACCTCCGAGTCCTAGCAACGGAATCTGCTTCCCTTGTTTAGCGTCTCCTCTGCTTTGTCCCTGCATTTATGCTCTAGCTTTACTTCTGTGTCTGCATTGTCATCATCTTCTCCAGCAACCTATTCTGCAGCAGCCTCGCACACAATGTCGTCTCTTTTTCTTTCAGCCTCAAAAACCCTAAACAGCTTGCTGTCATTTTGGCGAATTTCAGAAGCAGTTTCAGCTTCATCTGGGATCATTATACACGAACAATTTCAGCGACTTCACATTGAAAATCGCAATCCCAGCACAATCCTAGCGGCTACAAGTTTTCCTTGTAATTGAACTCGTATTGCAGTGAATGAATTGTATAATTGTACGATTTTGTGATTGAACTTGCAATTTTGACAACCAAGCTAACTGGCACTTTAGGTCTCATTGGTTTGACAACTATGCAATATGAACAATCTCCTTGTTGCTTTTAGCTATCACTGATCTTTAAAAGCTTGATTCATGCTTTTATTCTTGAGGGTAAAAATAATGGATAGTGAATGTAGTTATAAAGTCTTTTACCCTAGCTAATGATCCAAGATGCGAGGACAAAGGTTATAGATGCCATCAGAAATTGGATAAACAGAATTGTATTCCACATTGAAAGTACTGCAAACTATCTTGGACTCACTGGACAGCTGAACATTAAGGGCATAGTTTTTTCTGTCCTAACTAAAAGCTTTCAATATGGAAAGACAATGATCACTGGTTAGGTTACACATGATGCCAATGCCTTGCATGTGCATTTTAAACGTAGGATTAACATAAATTTGAAATGAGCCAAATGTGTGGTTTTGGAATTATTATATATCTAAATGGTATGAATTTATTTCAAATGGTTTTCATTGGACTTTCTGCATGAGTAGGTTGATATACATGTTGGTTGTTCTGCTCATAATTTCAGATCAAAGTTTCAAACTCTGCCCTAATCAGTGCCTTCATGACGGAGCTGGAACCTGATACGCCAGTTAGCCAGGTGAAATATAATTTTTGCCAGGGATTTTTCTGGTTATTAGAAATTTAAATAAAATTTTCTTATCCACTGTTCTGTCATGTAGTGTGATTATGATCGTCTGCAATTGTCAACCAGTTCATTATTGGAGAGGAATATGGAATTTTTGATTGAATGCATGGATGATTTGTCAATTGAACAACAGAAGGTGTTTTACCTCATTTGCCTATAGGTTTTAATCTCATTATTGATTATTTTTTACTCAAATATATTTAACAGAAAATTTTTTCAGTTCCAATTCTACTACAGGAGCTTATCCCGTCAGCAGGCTCAACAGCAGGCATGGCTTCAGAAAAGAAGGTATGATTTAACACATGTTCAATGGATGCGTATGCAAACTGGTTGTCGCATTTTGATCCCTTGAGACCTTCAATTGGCAGTCTATCTTCTGAGGTTTGCTCATATGATTGAACATAAATTATTAAATGGATTATACTTGTGCTAATTAGCGGATGTGGATAATCCAATTTTCTCTAGTGGAACAAAAATTTATCAACTCACCTGCACTATAGCCTTTGCCATTTTAAATCATTAATCTATGCGTTCCCTTTTGTTTATAGTAGCTGCATTTTGTCAGATGTGTTATCATCAATTTAGCTACAATCTGAGAGATGTTTAAAGTGTTGTTTCGCTTTCATCATTTTTATGATGAGAGCCTGTGGGACTCGTTAGATAACATGGTTTATATTTCTTTACTGTAAATCTATTTAAGGTATTTATATCTTTCCCCTGTAGTTTATTCTTATAGAGCATAGATGCTTAAGCTTATTTTTATTGGGGACCTAATGATCGGAAATTTGAATAAGCCCTTCTTATTATCCCAATTATTAATCTATCATCTCTCTCTCTGCCTGTCTGTGAGAACTTGTTCTTCCTGGTGTTTCAAATTGTTCATTTGGCTCTTTCTTATGAACTTGCCAGTTGTAAGTCTTAGTAATTATTATCAATAATAGGATGGAAGCTCTTGATTGGCTACAGTGTCTAGGAGTGAAATTTAAGATTAAACACTTTTCTTTATTCTAACCAATTTAGTTGGTTGTATACTTTGGCCTTTGGTTACTAGTTTTTCATTATATTGCTTGTCTGTGATAATAGGGCGGAGAACCTGGCACGTAAAGCTGCTGGTGAGGATCCTTTGGCTGAGGAAGATCCATCAAACCCCATTTTCAAGCCACTCCCAGAACCATCACGGTTGGATAGCTTCCTCATAACAAATCAAATTGCCAACTACTGTAACCAAATTAATGGGTATGTTCTTAGGTTTCTGTGCCAGCGAGCTTATGTAAATCTCTTATATCAAATTGTCAGCTACTGCATCCAATTATGGTCCATTTTTTCACGACTGCTGCATGATTGATTCGAAATTTTCCTGCCTTCTCTTTGCTTCATATCTTCTCTAGTCAACTAGGTCTAATTAACCCTTTGAATGTATTGCAGAGTTTCGGGGCAGAGCTTTAACAGACTCTACTTGATGAAGGCATTACATGAGGATTAATTAGAAAAAAAAAATAATAAAGTCTTCTATTTGTAGACTTCTAATTAATTTTCGCACAGGATTGAACACTGTATGCTGAGTATGGCGGGGTATTGAAAAATGATGCTTCGAAGGCCGTCTGTTTTGAATGTAAGCAGGTATAATATGTCGTTTTTCTTAGTTAAGGAATTTCTAGATCTGCAACCTTCTTTCTTTTCTTTTGTCACTAGATGCTCTTGTTTTCCTGGAAAACTGTATTGGATAATAACACTATCAGGAAGATATGTACTGAAATTGAGAGGGCTACTTTTCCGACAGAGTACTCACAATGTCAACATTTTCAACTACGAGAATATTTGCTACTAGAGTAATAAATTAGGTTGTGGAAGTGCAATTTTCTCTTAATTATTCTAGTAGAGGAGAAAATGTGCTCTTTAAGATTAACCCCTTGTTTGGGACAGCGAAAAATAGAATTTTATTTTATTTATATATAATTTTTTTAAAATGGTTTTTGGCTCTAATTAAAAAGAGATTTCATTTTATTTTCATTTATTATTTTTATTTTAATTATATTTGTATCTTTATAAAATCTGTTTTAGTAAAAATTTTATTAGAATTCATTTCATTTAGTTTAAAAGAGAAATTATATAGATTTGTTCTGTTTAATATTGTATTTATTATATCATTAAGTTTATTTTATAATTAGTTTTCATGTATTTTTAATATATTTCATATAAAATAATGTGTAAATAAATTAAAATAAAATAAAATTAATTTTAGAAAAATTGTATGTCATACGAAGGATTTTTGCACGAACTCGTTGTATTATCCTCAACATATGCGCACTGAGATTTTGGTGTTACGCTATAATGTGTCCAAGATTGCGATGATATGTGCATCCAACCCACAAGTGGCATTGAACAACCAGAAATGGTTGGATTTTAAAAAACTAAAACCTCGAAGGGTCCGCTTGGAGCTGCATGAAATTCAACCCTTTTTTGAATTAAAAAAATTAAAATTAAATTTATTTATGCTTATAATTAATTTTACATATAAATTCAAGTTTAAATAAATTAAATTATCATTTTTTTATTATTTCAGACGAGAGGTTTGAGTGACCTTGCACTGGTATATAACATGCATTTTGGTATATATTATAGGGAATATTATGCATCTTAGTATATAATATAGGGAATATTGCACTTTTTCTGCTTATTGTTCGCTCTTTTTCATTTTATTTACATATGATTAAGTATTGTAATTTATTTTCCCTCTTTTTTATTTTATTTACTTGTGATTTTAAATATTATAATTTATTTATATATATATTTTTATTGTTAATGTTAATACTTCGTCTACTTAAATTATTTCTATCCAAAATTAATAGGAAATTTATTAGCAATATATGTAATATTTACTTTCTCAAATTTCAACTCATTTGTTGCTTATTCAGAACTAATATATATTTAAAAAATCACATTTGACACCCTCTATTTAACTATTATGATTAAATTTTAAAAGATAAATTTTTAATAAAATCAAGAATTTTTAAAGTAATTTAATTCTAAATGAACATCAAATTAAATCAAAATTTAAAGAAGTAAAAATAATATATAATACATATAATTTTTTTATTAAATTTTGGAAGAAATAATTTTAACTCAAAGAATAAATAAATGAATTATAAGACTAACCTCTTGAGTTGTGGCAAAGGATACTTGAAAATCTAATAACATCACAAATACCATGTTTTTTAATTTTTTGATTGCTTTCCTCTACACTCAATTAGGAAAATAAACTACAGCTTGTATTTGTGCATACGTACGGATCTTTTGTAATTCATGTAAATATAAGATTTTTCTCAAAAGATTATATACTTAAAAAAATTGAGATTATATGGATTAATATCATGAAGCTATTTATTAAAATTTAAAAGGTCGATTGGTTTGCTTCAATAGTGCGGAAAATTCTATTTCCCAAGAAATAAGAAAAATATGGGTTATTTAGTTGGTTATTATCTAGCAAATTAGAGGAAAAAGAATTTCCTATGAAGTCGAACTTCCTACAAAATGTGAAAAATAATTTATCCACCTCCTCTCTAGGTAAGTTATATTTCTTGTGTTATTTATGGATACAATAACAAAATTATTCTCATTAAATTTAATTAATAATAATTAAAATTTATTAATTTATATTATAATAATATTGAAGATATAGTAGTTATTTTTAACATTTTCTAAGATATTTAAAGTTGAACTAAACAAAATATAGAAAATCATTTTCTAGGAAATGTTACTTCCTATGTGTCAACCATATAATTTTGAGTACTTTTGAGAAAATTTATATAGAAAGTTATTTTTTTAGAAGTTAAATTTCTTGTACAAAGTTATTTCCTGTGTGAATTAAATAACTCCTAAAACTTAAATTATAGTATAATTTTTCATATTCTATTTGACTATGAAGATATAATTAATGTATCCTTTGCTTATTGAATCAATCTCCTTATATCATCTACTAAGAAATTTAACATAACAAAGAATAAGCTTTTGAATTTTAACATAACGATAATGTTTAATTAAAAATTTGTACAAATTTCACTTAAGCTTATCAAGTTTGTGGCGTCTTCAATTTATTAATAATACTTACAACCTAACATACTAACTATAAAGTCTGTATCATCATATCTCACGAACCAAACCATTGATACATCAATCTAAATGGCACAAACAACAAAAACTTTAATATAAGCTTTGATCCTCTATCCCTAGTCCTCTTTTAGGATGTTGAATCTTAAACAATACTTTAACGTTCAACTTTATCCCCATCTTTTGCATAAAAAATAAAAAATAGTAACACAAAAATGAGATAATAGGCATGAAATTGCAAGCTTCTCCTAATAACCACAACAAGTAGGATGTGAAAAGGGAAGTAGGGAACTCATTTGAAATATCTTAAAATAAAAAAGATCAATTAAGTTTCAATCTACTTATGTTCACTTTGCAAACTTAAAAGCTATAGTTGGATTTAAACAATAACAAATGTAAAATAATCATTTGATAGAAATATCTATATATATATATATATATATATATATATATATATATATATATATATATATGCATACACACATAGGTGAAGCTATTATGTAACATGCATGAAAATACCAATTCCCAAATGAACCAAGGTATATCATCATATCTAACTAGGTATCACTTTCAAAAAGATAAAACTTGTTACAAAATGGCCAAAAACAAAGTTAAATAGCTAAAATGTTCAAGCTAAGTTTCAAACTACTTTTATTAAAATCAATGAAGTGTTTAGCTACCTTTTTTTAAGGGGTTGAAACAAAATATTAACTACTAATCCTTTACAAATTAAGTATCATCAAATTATGCCAATGGAATTCATATTGCTCAACCCAATACATGCCTATTACTCAACTCAAAGGATAAGGAATGTTAGAGACACTTTAAAGCTATCTTTACTCTTTCTAGTTTAACTATTAACAATTGTTGATTAGTGCATATCAAGCTTGGCTATGTTGATTAGATATTCACTTTCCTTCTTATTCTGCCAAATTAATAAGCTAAATTTCTATATTTAGAAATTGAATACTATGCACATATCATGTTCAAAACATAACTTGGGTACTATCTCATTATTATAGATACAAGTTTTCATATTTCTTTACACTCCATGAATCCATCACAAGTATAGAAAGAGAATGCTAATAAAATTAAAGATTGCAACACGAGTTGAATTTAAAAATGAAAAAAAGAAAGTAATTCACTAAAATTTTTTTACAAATAACTCTAGGCTACTATGATATTTTTTAACTCACTATTCTCTGCTTTCATTTTCTTCCTTACTTTTGGTGAACAATCATATGTTATAAGGTTAAAGATTAGTAGGTGTTCAAAAAAACTAATGATCTAAACAACAAAATACATTAAGAAAAAAGAAAACCCATAAAATAAATAACACATATCCATCAATAGACACCATTTAGTAATTTGATAACTTTGAATGGATAAAAACCATTAACTAGTTTGCTTCTCAAATCTCAATGACATGCTTATCAATACCTCCAAGCTTGTAGATCAACTGTCTAGTCATAGTTGACTTGCCCAAATTAACACGAGCAATGACCATAATATTAATGTTAACATTCTTTTTAGCCACACGTCTTAATTTAAAATAATGTAAATCAATTCTCACAATAAAAGATATAATACAACAAATAATCTTTGATTATCTAAACTAGAAAACCAAAATCATCAATATTCAACAAATCATGCACAATATGTCATGACAATACAGACCTAAATAGGGATGAAAAAAAAAAAAAAGATTTCAGGGTTTGCCCTATAGGGTGTGAATTTGGTATAAATTTTATCTTGTGGGGCAAGGTTCAAGGTAAGTTTTTAACTCAAAGCAATTGTGTGAGGTAAGGTAATATTGTCCCATGCTGTCCCAATTTGCCTTGAAATTATAAATTATTTTTTTATCTTTTATATTATACTTGAAAATATATATTATTATAAACACATTTTTTAGTAATTTTATAATTAAAAATATTTATATTAATTATTTTTTAACTAATATTTATCTTAATTATTTTTTAAACTTAAGATTAGTGAGATAATTATGTGTGATTTTAAACTAATATTATTTCATTATATTGAATATTAAATATTAATTATGTGTGAATTTAAAATTTATAAATTTTAAATTTTTTTCATTTTTTAAATTTTTTAAGATTTCCTTATAGATTACCAATACCTTGCATATCATAAGGATGTGGCACTAATTTGCCCTGCAATTGGGGATGGGATAAGGACAGGGCAGATTATTGTGGCTACAGGGTAGGGCAGTGTACCACTAATTTGTCACTGCCCCACCTTGTTACCATCTCTACATTTAAACATTCTAAAAATTACTTTTCCATTACAAATGACATAAATTGTAAATTTTGGCTAATCAATTTACTTAAAATTCAAAAAGATAGATAAACCTTAATGTTTGGCAAATCATTTTAACAATAATAACAATCAAAGCAAAATAAAACAAAAGTATCTTAGAAAAAAATATAGTAAAAATAAAAAGGAAACCTTAGAAAAGTAAACCATTTCAAATATTATATGAAATAATTAGCAAGTCTTATGAAAAATTTAGAAAGACATAGTACAAACATTAGAGATAGAGACAAATCTCAATGCTTGGACATTAGATACTTGGAAGGCGATTAGAAAAAGATAATAGAGTTCAAGATAAGAAACATGAAAAGAGATAGAAAATGCATAAAGAACAAAAAAAATATCTACATATCGCAATAATGATTTCATAAAAAAAATTCTAGAAGAGTTTTTCTTTACATAATTCTCCAAAGCATTCAACTCTAGATATAGATGTCAAAAAATCAAGTTTTCCCATGAAATCCAAGTATTTAACTCTAACTAAAGACACGAAGCTTCCAGAAAAAAATTCATTAGCTTTTCATCAAAACCAAAAGAAGAAATTGTTTTTAATACATTGACCTACATTATTGAATCAATCCCTTTTACTAAAGAAATATTAGTAAGAACAACCTAAACTTTACCATTTTCCTACAAAATTCATATTATCAAATAACTTATTTTATAAGATTGCATCCCATTTATGAGTTACCATACAATATTACATCTTGCCATTGAATTTAAGGAGGTATGCAAAGATAAGTAAATAAGGGTAAAATGTAGAAAATCCTTTCAAATTCTAATTACCTTAGATTATGAAGTTTAACTTTGTACTCTTTGTAATAGAGAGAATTTTAACACTAATTGTTCCTTTTTACCACTTAATACTTCCCATTAGTACCCACTATTAAACATTAATTTAGGATGCTCTTTTAGAGACCCTAAAAAAAAAAAATATCAAAGTGCATTAGCATAGTGGAAGAAATAGCTTAGCATAGGACTTGGAAATGAACCTCAAATCAAAATAAAAATGAAAAGGGAAAAATAATAAATAAATTTGATATCATTTAAGTGATTTGCATTTTAAGACCAAGTTAACGCTCTGATATCTTCTCTGAGAAGAGTGTCCACTATTGCAGCAACTCTTTGGAGATTAAGATTAAGGGCACACATAATGTATTCTCTTTGTAAGCTGAATTTTGACAATAAACTCTTAGTGCATATCTTATTTCCTCAATGTTTTCATATCTCAAATCAAAATTTAAAGTTTTATAAATTTGTTGTTAGTGGATAATTATTTATTTACTTAATTAATATTTTTTGTATTAAAGATTTTGAAATATTGAAAATAATACCTATGATAATGTTTTAAATTTATTTATTTTTATATATGACCAGTATTAGTTTAATACTAGATTAAAATAATTTTTATAAGGAATTTCCTATAAGTTGAAAATATTTTAATGATTATGAGTTTGAGAATTTATGAAAATAAATTATGTGAATCTAATAAATTATTTTTTGGAAGAGGTGGAAAATTTGAATAATTATTTGAGAATTTTCAAATATATATACAAATATATTGGTGAAAAATTGAAAATAGCTAAGTTAAGAATTTAAATAAAATTAGTTTTATAAAATGAGATTTTAAAATAAATGAATGAATAAGATTTAATTAGATGAAATTAATAAAATAAATGATTATCTGAGATTCATTTACTTAAAGTTGGTAAGTATAATATAAGGTTAAGATTAAGTGAAAAAGGTGAGCTCACGTACCTAACAAGCATGGGATTATGTCCCTTCCTTACTTCTTTATTTTTTATCACGCCTCTATTGTTAGTTAACTCCTTCTGCTTCTCTCTTTTTTTTTTCCTTAAACCAGCCCTTCTCTTTCTACTCACTCTTAAACTCTTTCTCTTTACTCTTTTTCTTTTTCCCTTCATTGACTCTCTCTCCATCTCCTTTCCATCTTGCTTTTTCCTTTCGACCAGTTATAACCCATTAACTGTGGTTGCCATTACTGCTATCACTCCTTCTTTCCTTTCTATTATTACGAATAGTGGTGAAATGTAGCAACTTCACGAACAACGAGTTAGCCGAAATGGAGCTTATGGCTAATGGTCATTTAAAGAGATTCGACACCACCTTGTTGAAATCATCTTCCCTTATGCCATCCTCCATCTGTGACAAACAGACTTATATAGAGCAGCTCCACCACACAATGCCCAAAATGATAAAATTGGGGAACGGTGATTCTTTTTCATCCGTTAGTGTTTTGGTGAGCTTTTGCAGTTGGCAAGTTGGTAATGGATTCCCTAAAATAGTGGTGAAGCCTTCTATATAGTAAACTTATTTTAGTTTTTGCTGGTTTGGATGATTTAAAGAAAAAACTTATTTTATATGCATAAGAAATACATGATAAGGGTTTTGAAAAAATAAACATTTATGATATAAAATGTTAGAATAACATATTTAGAGTATTCCTAATGTGTTATATTCCAATGTTTTATAGATTTGAGCATGATTTAGAAAGATTCATCTTATACTAATTTAAGCACTTGATACTAGCTTTAAATAAATTAGGAGCAAGTGTATGACTAGTTTAAGGGAAATGGTAGGAAGATTCAATATTTTCAATGGTTCAAACTTGAATGGGTAAGACCTAAAATATATGAAATATAATCTTTTGGAATATCTCTAAAATTGCATTAAAAAGAATATAACTTCATATAATGACGTGATTAGAGAAATAATGGAGTGTTGAGTTTTAATATCTTAATGGTTTTATACTTGATTTAATAATCTATTGCATATGAGAAGTAGTGATATAAAAATAATAGTGTAAAGTGAATAAATACTTTGTATAGTATTAATCTTAATATTTTATTTGTATAGCTTTAAGTTAGGAATCTACATATTATGGTATATATTTAGATTTCTATAATCAACCTTAAAGGAGTTACAACTATAATTAGTCATATATTATGGTAAATCCTTGACTCATGTGTTAATCCTAGAAAATAAGTAAAGCATGACTAGAGACTCTAGAATATTAGGTTACTATATCTAGGGTACATTTCTATCATAAAAGTTAATATCTTGATAATCAAAGTTAATCTAAGTATAAAAATACGGTATTTGATAGCATAAACCTATGCTAGAAAATACAAGAAGTTAACTACAAGAAATACTATTATGTTATGATTTGAAATTAGATTTATAATGCTTGGGAAGAAAAATAAATAATATTCTTGTATTTGTATTATTATTATTATTATTATAAATAGTGAACTAGGAGGATAAAAGAACCATTCCAAGCTCCTATTGTGAATGCACCCTACTAAGTGAGTATATATCTCACCATAGATTAATATTTTAATAAAAAGATAGTTTGATTATTATAAATTATATTCCGCTTCATTAATAGTAGTGATTTCATATTCATGTACATATATTCATACATAAACTTAGTTTCATGATATATATGTAATTAGTTATTAAGTAACTATAAATTGATTAGAGTGCGTAGTGGAAGTACAATGGTGATGTTTCTAATTATTGATAAATTTTGATCAAGTTCAATGATATTTGTATATTCTGGTCATATGCTACAGTGTGCTTAGTATTATCTAGTGATAAATTTAATTACTTGGCATTGAAGTTTTATAAATAATAGTGATATGAGAGTTGGGCTCTCATGTATACATTATCTACATATTCTACCATGAATGACATTAGAAGTTATGAATTGTGTTAGAGCAATGAGGTTGGAAACATGATAGGGTTAACGATGTGAAGGTCAAATAGGTAATCCTCAGTAAATAGTTGTGAAAGATATAAGATTAATCTGAGAGTTGGATAGGAAATTCCTAGCGAACAATTGAGAAAAACATAGTATTGACCTGGAAATTAAAAAGTGGCTATACGTATGTTTACTATAATTAGATGTGTGATATGAAATGATGTTATAAATTATCTACATTTGAATATTATTGTTGGTGTGATTGAGATAAATTATCTATATTTAAGTCTTAAGGATTGTGTGTGTGATTGTGATGCCTAATCGGAATAGGTAATATATGATATGATAACAATATAATGTACAAGAAAATGGTTAAGAACACTATGATCTATGATATGAGATATAAAATTTAGTTATGTGCAGGTGCACATTCAATTTGAGACTTGGTGTTATGTAATTTAGAGATCCAAGGAAAGGTGTAGTTCTAGTTGAAAACATGATTAGTATGCAAGTATTATATATATATGGCTAATTTCTTGCAAAGTAATGGCAGTCATAAGTTCACGGAGTTTCTATAACTCATTCCATTTTATTTTCAATGTTTTCAGGTTAAGGTTTAAGCTTTGTAACATCTATAGAGAATTAAGACCGCTTTACTAAAAATTTGATAATTAGGATTAGAAATAGCATTAAAGACAAAAAATTTGTCAATTCATTTGATGTGTTGAATTATTTACTTGTATACAATTTGAAATTGTATTGTACTACATGTATGTTAGATGTTGTTATATCTAAAAATAGATATAGGTTTTGTATTTTAGAGCATGTGACCCTCATGAAGTGTCCAAAAATAGGGAAAATTATCCATTTTTTCATGAAATTTAAAATGAAAATTTAAGTTTCCTCGAAATAGGGATACTTCTATTGACTAAAATTAGAGTGAATTAGTGTCAAGGCTTATGGAAACTTATATCGAGATCTACACCAGTCACAATTGGGATTGGGTTGTGACATGTGTACATCAAAATCAAAATCATAATATGCACCAATTCAAAAATCAAGACATCTTATTTCCTTAGTGTACAACTGGATCCACACACCTTCTTATCTCGCCTATAACTTTCTATATTTTTTCCTTTTTTTTATGCATTTGTTCAGTCTTTACTTACTTTAGCAAAATCAAAATTTTTATGTTAATAATAGTCAAATTTCATTTGTCTTTTAAGTGATAGGCTACCAAGCAATGTTTTGCCCTCTAAAAAAGTTATCATTCCTTAACTTATGATTATAAACAGAACAAGCCATTATGAAAAATTCAATGTAAAGATATAAACAATTCATTAAACATAAACACAAAATTAAATATACATATATAGGAAAAATAATGAACTTTTATAATTGAATTTAAAATAATCCAAAATAAAGTTGATAATTATACACACACATATAGATAGATAATATATGCAAGAAAATTAAGAAATTACCATTAATTCTATTTAAAATCATAAGTTCCAACAAGTATATCAATAATTACTGTAATAAGTTATAGTATTAAAGTCAGGCTCAACATTAATTTTTCATAATTACTATCAATTTCTTTAGGGGGAAGGATTCACTTAGACCTTGTGCATTACACTAAGGATCAAAAGAGCTCTAACAAAAGCTATAAAACAAAGGACTGGATGTTAATTATTCATTTGTAGTCAATACTAATGTGTTTGGATTCAATAAGATAACAAGATATAAAGAAATTATACCATTATTGGGACAAAGAAACTTACAATCATGGAAAAATAAAATGAAATCTAGAGTTAGATACACAAAGTTGCAACAAAGCTCGATAATTTAGTATAAACATAACTATTTAATGTCATTGAAAGATACCAACTAACCTATATCTCCATACTCACTTGCAAGGTAGATAGTTTGGTAAAATAGATGGTATTAATGATTATACATTTCATTCAATAGCACATGACATAGACCTTCAATCATTTTTTCCATATCAATGCAACTAACCTATGCCTATAATACACTACTGGTAGCTTAAATTAAAAAAAATAGAGATAAAATCCAAAGAAAATGATTTCATCTTTTTAACCTTTCATATAAAAAAAATCACAACATATCATTAAAAAAAACTAGAGTGCACCAATAGGCAATGGAAGGGGAAATTTGATATGAACCAGTCCAACACTTTGCATAATCAAACTCAAGTAGAGAAGAACTTGACTTTAAGTAAAGGCCCAATGACAAGAGGAAGGCTTAAAATAATACAAGAAGTAATTGGAGCCCATGTAAATGCAATTCTGGCCTAAGGAGCCTAAATAGAAGAAATAAATAGAGCTGAAGTGCTACTAATCCAAGCCTAAGAAATCTGAAGATATTTGGAGTGCAACGAATTTGGACACATTTTTTCAATATGGAGCATTACAAATGAGGAGATAATTTCCTAATACGGAATGCAATGAATTTGAAAATATTTTCCTAATATAGAGCACAACAAATCAGGAGATATATTTCAAATATAGAATTCAATGAATTTGGACATATTTCCAATATGGAATGCAACAAATCATGAGATATTTTTCTCATTTAGAGTGTAACAAATAAGGAAAATCCAAGGATAATTTTTATTTTTAATTTATTGATAGTCAAAGCTTTGTATTTTCCTAAGTATAGTATTTACTGTTTGTATTTTCCTAAAAGTAGTATAAATAAGAATCTATGTAATTCAGAATTTAGTAGTTCATGAATATGAAATTAAGTATTTCTTCTCTAAAGTGTGAGAAATTTATCTTTTTTTACTCTTGTGAAACCTTACTTTGTCAATCTTTCCTTATAAGATTGGTGATTCAAATTCATAAAAGCCCCTAATTTGTGCTTTAACCCAGGTGCATTGTTGTGTTGATTGGTCAATTCATGTTCGTGGTTGGACAAGTGGTTTAAGTAGGAGGTCATGTTCCTTATAACGTTAGTTGGCTACTTGCAGTCATCAGATCATTGAATCACCCAAATCAGAGCTTATCACTCATAATTCCCCTTCCTTAATTCTAGAGTGTAGTGCTCATATCCTTTTTTAAATTTATTTTGATTTACTTTATCTGCCTGCGTTAGGAAGATCAAGCCACCCTTATTGAATTCCTTATCAAAATTGAAATATGAACTTTAGAAGAAGATGATGAGAAAAGATAAGAATAAGGAGGGACACACCTTTAAACGGGCTAGGGACTTCTATGATACTTCCTTATTGTTTAACATTAATCTTGTACATAGATTGATTTAAACATGAAGAAAAAAACTCCATCTTCCATGTAAAGCTCACTAAGTTATAGTTGTGTATTTTCAAATCCCATGTAAACAAAACTAGCAATATTCCTACTTGCCATAGAAAAACAACAAACATGACACATGCTTATAGTGTTATATAAAACTAAAATGCTAAGTTACTAATTTACTCACTTGTTCAAAATCAAACTTGAGTGTTTCGCTTTTGCTTTATCGAATCCTTTATTATAATATTTCGATTGAGCTTAAGATGAAATTTAAAGTTGTAAACTTTATTTTTAGAAAAAATCATATTAAATAATCCATAAAACTAGAGAAAAAGACTTAGTTTGCTTACTAAACTTTTAGTGGAGCTCGCAAAAAAGACTTAATGAGAAAGACTTAGTTTGCTTACCAAGCTTTTGGTGGAGCTTACTTTTTAAATAATCCATGAAATTAGAGAAAAAGACTTAGTTTGCTTATCAAACTTTTGGTGGAAATTGCGAACCATGACAATAACAAGGTCATGGAACATTGATGCCCCTATAATGAAAGAGAAAGAATGAAGAAAGAAAAGATTGTTGAAAGGGGAAAAATATGGTCAAAAGCATAACAATCAAATAGAAAAAGAAGAAAATTGAAATATTTTAAATCAAAACTTAATAGCATAATCAAAAGAGTATAAAATAAAATCAAGCTTTCATTATATGTCAATCAATTAAAGATATAATTAATTTTTTAAATTATATCTCTAATCCAACAATACAATTGGTTAAACATGAAAAGTCAAATTGTATAAATCCTCCTAAATGGTAATCTAAATTTAAAATTAAATTAAAATTTAAGATCAGGTAAATCAAATAAAAAGCAATCTATAGAGACAATTCCAAATTTCAAAAACTTTCTCAACATGATCAATCCAAAATATTAAGAATCATCCAAATATACACAATGCAAAATACTAACAAAGTGAAATAACCACATAATACTAATTTAAAAATATGTAGTGAAAATTAAGGGAGATAACTTCAATTTCTAAATAAGGAAGATAGCTTAAGCTTCCTTGTTCTTATTGAAAAGTGCTGAACTAGGAAATAAAGTGTTAAAAATGAAAAAGATGACAAATAAAAAGATTGAAAAATTGCATATACTATTTGTGCCTCTAACTTATTTTGAAATAAAAAAAGGAAAAAGAAAATTGCATCACATTTAGTAATAAGTAATTATTTCAAAACCCAAAATCAAATTGAAACTCAACAATTTTCAATCAATAATTTTGATTTAAAAGGCTTCAAAATTTTTGTCAATAATAAAATGGAATAAAACAATAACAAAAAAGGAGGGAGAGAACTCACTTAGGAGTTTAAGAAAGATAATCAATAGAGTCAATGTTAAAACTATTAGCTTGTGCCTGAAATCTCATTACATGTGAAATATGTGTTACTAGATTCAGACATGGAGTAGGCATGGTTACCTTTAAAAAAACATAAAAATCAAGTAAGAAAAATTAATCAATATTTTAAGGAGAATAAACTTTGAAAAATAAAATTTCTACATTACAATAGTTAGTAGGGGAATGAGGCATATAACATTCAATCAATAATAACTAATTTTAGATAAGGAATTCAAGAAAAAAATCTCAAATCTTGTAGTTCAAACCATTAAAAAAAAAGAGAAAGTCAAATTTAAGAATAAAAATAATTTGAACACATTAATATAGATAAACATGATTCTTAGAAAACAAAATCTCACAAAAGGGTTAACTTTGAATATGAATTTAGAAACCCCTAAAGATAGAGAAGCATATGAATCATAAATAAAAAACTTGAATATATAATGCTATTTTACACCAATGAATGAAAAAAATTGTAAAAGCACAATTTGATAAAGAACAATTATAAATAAAACTAGGCATTGAATTGATAACAAATATAAATTAAACTTTTGCATGTAGCATGTAAAAAAAACTTTCATCCATAAATTAAGAAAAAAGAGATCATCAAGTCACAGGAGTTAACAGAAGAAAAAAATTTAAGAAAAAATGGCAAAAAACTTTCAAATAACTGAATCTTCAAAAAAAAAAAAATTTCATCCAAGTTAGAGGAGTTGATAGGCATTATCATCTTCTAAAATGAAAATTTCTAATCAAATATGATCTATGGAAAAATAAAAAATGTTGGCTTACAACCACATTGATCGAACCCCAATAAAGTAAAACTATGCAAAAATAAAAAATCTACCTTATACATCAAACCCTATTACATATTTTAGTAACAAAGAAAAATGGAAAATATAAGATCTGTGAAAACTTTTCCTTAGTTTATGGAATAAAGGTCATATTAATGACGGAGATGAGGTACCCTTTCTGCAACTTGTATTAGAATATAAAATTAAAAGAGATAGCATTGAAAGCAATCCACTAATGTTATAGAAAAAAGTGGAGAGAAAATCGAAAATATTTTGACCACAAATGACTGTTGGTCTTGTTTCAAATTTTGAAATTTTTAGATGAATTGATAATGCAGGGATAAGGAGAAATTGATAGGATAAGAAAAAGGAAGCTAGCCCAATTTAAGCCCAAAAGCAAGAGGCAAAAAATTTAAAATATAAGCCTAAAAGTAGAAACAACATAAAACAGTGAGAGATAAAATCTGTGACAAAATTTTTTCCGTAATGCTGACACCTATAAAAAATGAGTAGAATAATAGAAAAGGGGATGAAAGGAGTTGATTGGGTTTACCTTGCATAAAAGTTCGACAATGTTTGTTTATTTATTAGGGATAAATGCTAATAACAATTTAGGGTGATGAATGATCATTAATTACTAATTTATAACTAATGAAATTTAATATTTTATTTTTATATTTAATAATATAATAATCATAATAATTCATAATATAATTAATATTTGAATTATATTTAAAATTTAATTTATATAATAAATAAATAAATTTATAATTTATGAATTTGGTCAGTAAATTTTAAATTAATCTCTATAAATGTTTCATACACTAATTTCTTAAAAAAATAAGTTTTAATTTGATAAAGTAACTTATAGTTTATAAGTTATTATCTCTTTAATTTTTTAAATTTATTTTATATTAATCTATAATCCATGTCCTTCATTAATATAAATTATTTTAATTTATATATCTATTTTTATTAATATATTTTTTATGTTATTTTATAATTTCAATTAATTCAATAACTAATTTTGTGAAGTACATTTTAGACAATCAACTAACTTATTAATTATTAGTTATTTGTTATAAGTTATCAACAAATTTATTAATTATTAATTAATTTATCAGTTATTTAGATAGAATAAAGCCTAAGTTTGTATTTCTCATAGGTAATTGTAATTGATAGTCAATAAGTTAGTTGATTATTGATAAGTTAACTGATAATTAATAAAATAACTAATTATATAAGAAGTATTTTATAAAATTAATTGTTGAATTAACTTAAAATGTAAAATAATATGAAATTATGTTAATATAAATATATATAAATTAAATGCATTTATATTATTTAAAGATCAAATTTTATTAATACAATAAAAAGATTGAAAATAAAAATATAATTATAAAAAATTTAATTAATTATATTTTATAACCTTAATACTTATTTAGTAATATAATTATCATCTAATTATTGTTTATAATAAAAATATAACTCACATTGTATATTTATTTATGTACATATTTTAATATATTGACAATTTAAAATAAGGATATGATTAAATAAAATTTCATAAATTATAATTTATGGCATCATACATTTATTTATATACTTACTTTTATTTATCTAAGATTTACAGTAAGAATATAATTACCTTAAATTTAATTAATTGTACCTTATGACATCAAATATTTATTAATTTACTTACTTAATTAATATTTATTTATTATTTAAAATAGAAATATAATTATTTATTAAAGAAGTTATAAATTAGTAAGAAGAAAAAAAATAAATTTTGAAAAAAAAATGAAAAGTTATTGTCTAGTAAGTTATGAGTTATTTAAAGTAACTTATTAAATCAAGATCGATAAAATAGTGCGTAAAACATTTCTAAAGGTTAGGCTTATTTGAACAAATCAATAAGTTATAAATTAATATATTTATTGTGCAAATAGAACTTTAATCTTAGGTTTCTATTTTAATAATATCATACTATTAAAATTAGTATCCTTCGTTGATAATATTAATAAAAATAAAAATAAAAATAAAATATTAAACCTGATTAGTTAAAAATTAATAATTAATGCTTATTTACTGTACAAAAATTTGTTATAAACATTTATGTTTGTTAAATAACGATTCTAAACATAAAACTATGCAAATTCATCCGTGTTTGATTTTTTTTTTCTTTTGGTAAGAACCGTGTTTGAGACTTTTACTATCCAGCCTGTATATAAAAGAAAAAGAATAAAATTTTGATAAAGTTCTGTTTAGCTAGAAATTTTCATTTAAATTAAGATATGTATATTAATCGCTTTATATAAAAAATAATTACTAACACTAGATTTAGAGTGTATTTCAAAATACTAATTTAGCACTAAATTAAATAAATTTAGACTTAAAATTATATTTAATTTGTTTATTTTTTTATGTTTAGAGAAATTCACTAACAAAACACTAATTCAATGCTCAATTGAATACATTCAAACTTAAAAATTATATTTTATTTATTTAATTTATTAAAACTGAACATTAAATTTAGTGAGAATCCGCTTAATCCACTTAGTAGTAATTATCTAGTTAAATAAATTTAATAAGTACTTTTATTTTGATAAAATATCCATCTTTATCCCAAAATTTTCTCTTATAATTATTTAACTTAATACACTCAACAACTTTTCTTTTGTATGGATATCCAACATTACCTATATTTTTATTTTATAATAATTAAATATATAATATATGTCACTTCATTTAAAGATTTTTAGTATAAAATTTTCAAATTATAATAAGAATAATTTTGAAATTATGCAAAATTTTAATATTTTATAACAAAATTTTCAAACCATTTAACTAATTAGATTTAGACCTATTAAAAACATGCTACCTTAAATTCATTAAAGATACTAACATGTTAAGAATCCAATAAAATTTAATTAAAAGAATCAAAATTGATTCATTTGAATATGTTAGTACAAATATAATTCTATACTTTCTTAATAAAAATACAAAATTATTCTTTTTTGGTCAATAACAATTATACTTGATAATTATAAATTATATTTATTTTTTCATTAACATCAATTCTTGTTTTGATTTGTCCATATAATTCATCATATAATTTGTATTAGTTTTAATGTAAATGTAAATTGTATCACTATTAACTTTATTAAATAAAAGTTATATCGAATTTGATAATTATTTATCTATTTATATTATAATTGGGCACTCATATATTATATAAACTAATATTATAAAATAAAAAATATTATTTTAAGATATCTTTATAATTTAGAGTAAATTTAAATATTTTTCAAAATTATTTATCTTAAATAAACTAAAAATAGTATCTTTATACATATGGTGACATTAATTTTTATATAATATGTTAATCATAAAATATATTATTTAAACATGTCTAATATAATACACAAAAAGAGATAAAAGACTTATTAAATATTTATAAGAAATAAACTCATATGTTATATAAGTTAATATTAATTGTTACTTGAAAAGGAACCAAGATACATATGAAATATTTAATAATTAGATTCAAACACAAATTATTTACTTTAAACAATGGATCTAATTTAGATATGCCTATTTGATAAATATTCTTTTGTTTGGATAAGACCCATTAAATATTGATATTTTTGTCATTTTTTATTATAATTATAACATTTTTTTTATTATATGTATGTCACGTTACTCTTAGAATAGGTTCTGTTACAAATGAATTACTCTATACTTACTCATACATTCATCTAGTATCTATCTATTTATTTAATTGGCCTGTCAAACTAATAATATTAGAAAAATTCTAAGGTACCCTTAGGGTTTCTAAACCCTGGGTGGTGTGACACAACCTCATTCATTGGATGAGATTATCTAAAGATTATTAAAGACTTAGGTAATCTCATCCAATAGATGAAATTATGCCATACCACCCAGGGTTTGAAACTCCTGAAAGTACTGTAGTCTTCTCCATAATATTAAGCCCTTTTTTTAAGGGTGAGAAGAGCGAGTTTCTTTGGTTTGACAAATGTCAATCTTTTTGTGAGATTTCTCCCCTCCCTTTCTTCTTTCAACAATTTTCGTTGTCCGATAACTGTAAAACAGGAAGAAAATAATCAGAGCAAAGCTTTAGAGAGACCTATAATCAGAATAATCTTCTTAAAGAGTGTAAGAATAAACCTTATATAGGAAATCTCAATATAAAGTGATAGTAGGTAAATTGTCAAGCAGTGATGTAATTACCGTTAAACTTCCATAATTTTAGTATTAATCACCCCCCTCTTTGGTTTTCAACTGTGCCCCCAATATGACTTCTTTATCCATTGTATTTTGCTATTCTTTTGAGAAATTTATTATAAGGCCCTCCTTTGACTGTTTTAGACGCATTGCTTTTGATTTTTGGACTGAATTTGTCTTTGGAAATGGGTGCAAACCGGCACACGTGTATTGGCAGTGTGTCTTTGTTAGATTTGATAGAATAATTAATCCAATCATACCATACTAATTCAATGGATGAAATTTATATATTAGGTGAGTCACAAATTAAATTATTATTTTTATCAAATTTGATTGTTACGGTATTAATTCTAATTTCATTCTTAAGTTAATTTTTACCGGTTATAAATAAATTTTATAATTCATCATGCTTTATTATTATTATATTATATATTTATTTATTATTAATTTTATATTATTAATTAATTAAAAATAATTATTATTATCATTATAAATATAATTATATTTTATTTTTATTTTCATTTAAAAACTTGTATAATTATTTATTATTATTTTGAATATAACTAAAATAGTAAAAATAAATAAATCAAGATACAACAATTTTTAATATGAAAAACCTCTCAATTAGAGGAGAAAAAGCCATGAGACTTAAGTAAAAAAAATTTCACTATTAATTAAAATTGATATAAATATTTTATTACCTAAATTCACAATATATACATTCATATATAACTATTTTGTTGTATTAATAATAATTTATTACTCTAATTTATATATTTATTTGATTATAATAATAATTTACGTATGTCTAGTTATAATAATTACTTTGTGTAATTATTCTTTATTATTTTTTAGATTTTATGATAATAATTTTAATTTCTCACATGACTTTTATAAATTTTTTAAATTTTAATGTAATTATTTAATTTGATAAACTTATGTAATATATATTGATAATATTAAATATATAAATTCATTAATTTTAACATTAAAAATGATTTTATATTTCTCATATGTATAATTTTAATATTATATATATTAAAGCATAATTTTAATATATATATAAATCCTCAAACACATATTAACAAATTAATTATTTGTTATTTGCTAACATTATCAAGTTAACGAGTTAAATCTTAAATCCTAACAACCCAACATATTAACCATTAGCCTAATAAAATTAAATTAATGGGTTACCACTTGTTAGTTTCAATTCTTTGCCAAATTGGGTTAACCTTAATTTTTTACTAGGTTGGGTCACTATTACCATTTTCCATACCATCTTAATCTCAAGTTATGCGAAATTATACTAATTCCTAACCAATCTATTAAATTCATCCCATTTTAATACCTCTAGTCTTTATTATAAGTTACCAAAGTTGATTTATTTTACGCAAGTACCTTAATAGTATAATGATACTCAATATTATTTTAGAGGCTTTATTCCTAGTCATGATTGGGATTTAAACTCTAAACCTTATGTATATGAATTAAATAGATCACCATGTCAACCATTACTTAAAAGGAAGTTGATTTATCCTATCTAATTAGATTTAAGCTCCCATCCCATATGCACACAAGTGTGCGCACACACAAATGCAATTTTTTTTGTTAAAAAATTTCAAATAATACATAATATTACATATGTCATAAATTTCAAATAAGAATAGACAACACATTAGAGATATGAATTTTTTTCACAATTATTTTATATATATTGAACATCAAACATTTAAGTATGACCGTAATTAAATAAAATTACAAATGACAGAATGCTAAGCAAATTTCAACTACCCATGGAATATTATAAGATTTCAAATTTTGCCAAACATGAGTAAGTTTTGAAAAAGAAAATTGGAATAGATCCACTTCAATTTGAAAATTTGTAAATTTACAATTGTGATAATAAAATAGTAAAGATTATAATATAATATAAATAATTCTCTGCATGTTAAGTGAACTTCTTTAGTCAACTTTGCTACAAAATTTACTGTATCATGTCTTGCGTTGAATTTGAATTAATAACTCGAATGGATTAAACAATTTATAAGTGCCATTGAAAACATAATTAAATTATATATGTATTATATTAAATTATTGTTAAAATTTAACCCAAATTCTAATAATTTTCCATTGTTGATTATTTCCTATTTTGGATTATTTTTTCATTAAAATTAGAATTGTTATTAATTTAGGGCTATTTCTTATTTTGAATTATTTTCACATTTAAATTAGGAATTATTTGTATCATGATTGAAGAGTATATGAATCCCTTGTGAGAATATGTACTATCAATTAAAGAAAAATTGTAAGCCATTTTAGGTGTATTTGGGATGTGTGTTTGAGATTGTCCAAACATTTGGTAATCTCTCTCTTTGATTTCTTCCAGTGAATTTTGTTTTTTGTCTTGGTTGAAAGTGAAACCACATTAAATTTTTGTGTCTTGTTGTTTCTTGCTTCTTTGATCTTGACTTATGTTAACACACACTTCCGCATTACATCTACCAAAATTTCACAACAAGTGCTATCAAAGCTTAGTTATATAAGGTTTGCATTTGTTCATTTAAATAATTTTGGTTAGTTTAATTATTGCATTCAAATTGATTAAGGAAGTTTTTCCCACAAATTTATTTTGAAGTTTATCAGTCCTACATTTTGTTTGAGTAATAGCTTTGTTTCATATATCTAATGATTTCATCTAGAGAACTCTTTGCAGAAAAGATAAAATAAATTTGTGTAAAGTGCTAGTGTTCCATTGGAGGTAGTGTTTTTAAGAGTGTTGGGTATTAGGAGAAGATGATTCTATATTTGAAGCTTGAAGACTTCTGATTATGGAATTTGTGTCAAGTTAGAGATTGTTAGAACTTCACCTAAATTCTAATAATCGCAAATTAATGATTGTTTTCCATTTTGAATTAATATTTTTATTAAAATTATGATTGTTATTAATTTGGGATTATTTCCTATGGCATAAACAATTTGTAAAATAGAATAAGATGAGAGAGTTTTATTTTGTAACCTTTATAGGGGTTACATGAGATCCCATAAAACATTTTTACTCTTTTAATGAAATTATTTGTATCATGAGTGAAGAATTCATACACCATTTATGAGAATATGTATCACTGGTTAGAGGAAAATAATGAGATATTTTGGATGCATTTAGGGTGTAAGTTTGAGAGTGTATAAACACTTTGTTATCTCTTTTTTTGATTCCTCTTAGTGGATTTTGTTTATTCTCTTCATCTATTGAGTAGATTGAAAGTCGAACCATGTTAAATTTTTGTGTCTTGTCATTTTTTGCTACTTCTTTGATCTTAACTTATGCCAATGCGCACCTCAGCATTACATCTACTAAAATTTCCTAATAATTGATTTTATTATAAGCAAGATATATGCCTAAATTATATTGAACCATTGAAAGGAAGAAATTAAACTTCATGTTAAACTTTCTTGTAATCTTTACCTTTTCACTAAATAATTTTAATTCTAAATTATTAATTTATAGCTTTCCAAAGGCTTTTGATTCTTTATTGCTAGTAATTTTATGTTAATTGATTAAAATGCTTTTAGATAATTGGTTCTAAAGACAAGTGCCATATCAAGTAGAGACCATGCTATTAATACGAAAATTATAATAATCATTCCCATAAGAATTAGTAATAGTGATATTAACTTAAATCCAAGAGATTAGTTAATAAACTCAATACTTAAAGTAGTGAAAAAGGGTTTTTAGATGCAATTAAAGAAGTACAATACGAATAAAATTGGAAAACTGTAGTAGTAAAAAGCTTCAATCCAAAAGATAAACACACTTTCAATTCTTTAATTTATCATAAACACTTAATGGATTATTCTTGATTCAACTACTTAGCGAAGGATTACTTGGACTTATTATAATAGCCCTTACTTGTTCCCAATATTGATTAATTCAAAATAGGCACCAAAATCAATCCCTTGTTATTAACTGACTTATGCCAATCCTTAATCAAATTAGCTAAAGCATTAAGCTCTCAGAACCTGGCTAAAATTGAATAACAATTTTACACATGAAAATAATTGATTCATTCCTTATTTCCTTTAGGCATTGAATGAAAATTGGGAGCCTATTCATTAACACTTAAATGATAATGCAACAATAAATTATAATAGCTTTACATGTGATGACTAATTACAATTAACTACTTAATTATAGATTGTAGTAGATAATCAACTAATAAACCCTATTAGCTAATCACCCAAGGAAACATGAATGGTAAAGAATAGAGAAATAGAAGATAAACAAATGAAGAATAAATTTTAAAGAGTAAGGTCTCAAAATCAAATCATATTAAAATATTAATCCCTTGAACTAAATATAGAATCTAACCCCTCATGGCTTCTTACAAATCAAAACATGAAAAGAGTTATTTTATTCTCCATTTTAGAGGTTGAATATGACCTAGTTCCTAAATGAATGATAGTTTTCTCCCTTCTAGAAAATTTTAGGCCTACTTATTAGGATTTCAATGGATCAAGCCTTGCACAATTTGAAGGCTTAGAGCTTAACTTATGACTTAAAAGCAGAAATAAGTTTATCCTATTCGAATCTTATAATTTAACTTTGTAGCCTTTTTTCACCATGAAAATAACATCAAATTATTAAAATTTATTCATGAAAGTTGTACGTTTTGACCCTAGCTAATTGCACTATTTTAAAGTCTAGAGCTGTAAATTTTCCACAAAAATTATGATTGGTACAACACAAACTACAACAAAGTCCGATTCTGTACTAGCTTCTCGATCAATTTTGAACCATTAAATGTCCAAATTGAGTTTTGTTGTTTGCATAACATTTGTATGGATACCTCTTAACCTTCTTATGATAAAAAGATTGACTTAATTGAAGACTTGGAACTTTAGATATAACTAACAATCTAAGATAGTGTGAAAATTTTCAACATTTGTTGAATAAATTCTTTACATTCCAAAATTATAATTGAATAAAAAAGGCATCAATAATTTAGTTAAGCATATGAACCCACTAAAGAGGGAAAATGAAGGAAAATAAATATGCAATTATTGTGCTTATCATAGATCTGTCTAAAACCATTAATTGTCATAATAAAATTATAAAGAGGCAATATATGGAATTCGTTCCATAAGGTAAAGCTTAAATATAACATCTAATATGTGCAATATATATTAATATCATTTATTAACAATGGCAATACATCTTCCTCATAAAATTTATTGTGATTCTTAAGTCTATTGCCAAGTAATAAAGAAACTATTGATTAAACTACTACATCGTGAAAAGTTATCCTAGCCGCTTCATCTATTTTTTATCTAGAGGCATTTTAGCCATTATAATAACCTTTATAGGTTAGTCGTATCAGACTTAATAAGGTATGCAAAGTTCAAGATAGTTTTATCCCAAACATAAGCCGATCGTTTAATTTGTTTTGGAAAGTGGTTGATTGTTTTATGCATAATCGATTAATTAATCCTAGTTAGCCAATTAACTGGTTCAAGCAATGCTAGAAAAAATTATTCCTATCTCTATTTTGTGCATTAGCAACCTTAGTTTGTTCAAAGAAGCTTTAACAATTGAAACTCTACCAAAGGAAACCTGTTTCACTTTTGGCATAGTTTCATGAATTAAGGCTAGAATTTATTGATCAATTATGATTTAAGTTTGTTTGGGGATAATCTAATTAAATCATTTGTTTGCCCAAATTATAGGGTACATAGTGATAATGCTTTAAGCCTCTTAATTAATAAAATTAAGTGTTAGGAAATTATTAATACAATACACTTTAGTAAGTGAGTGGGAGTTGGCCCTAATTAGATCTAATTTTAGTATTTATAGATTTTTCATATATAAGTATGCATTTTTGAATTATCTAAGTGATTTTTATTTGATGAACTAGAATAAGATTAATATTCATAATTATAAATTAACTCATGATTAGTAACTAGGAATCCTACAATGATATGGGACACCTAAAGATAATTGATGGGTAATATTTGTTAATGTATGATGTTTAGTTTCATCATAGCTTTTGCTATAATGATGTGGTGTTTGACTTGGGTGGACTATGATAGCACTTGAGATATTAAGAAAAAGCTTAGAAGAACTAGAACCCTACCATAGGAGCCTCATGATGGAATTAGAGCTCAACCAACCCACCTATATTAATATGAATTAGATTCAAGAATTGTAACTAAACTTCTTGATTATGAATTACTAGATGAATCTTAAAACAAAACAATTAAAAAGACAAATGACTTTATGTAGATAGATAATGGCTGTAGGAGTTAGTAAGAATAAAAAATATTAGATTCAGTAGAATTAAAAGTGATGTATGGAAAAAGAAATGATATTAGCTTAGGTTCATGACTTATTAAAAGGAGTTATTTTTTTTAAGAGATAATGAGATATTCAAATTAATATTTTTTATATTAAAAATAATTAGCTATAACTATTTTTATAATATATAATTATATTATTAAAAATAAATTAATATAATAAGGCTGGACTGGCCCATTTCTTATTATCATAGTTTAAGTTTAGCTTGAATAATAGTCAAGCCTAGAAAAAAAAAAAGCTAACAGGCTTATCAAGTTATAAAAAAGAACCTAAATTCAATACTTTTCTAGACCAAACCTATTAGGCTAAGTGACCATGTACAACTTTGATGCTAACTAGTGAGTCAAAGGAATGTATCTCAACAATCGTATTATTGCTATAGGCCTTCCCTGGAAATTAATAAGCCATTGGCTAGCATTAGATATTTGTTTAGATCTATTTTGATGATAATGTTATCAGTATTATTCTTTTTGAAAATTTAAAAATTTAAAAATTGAAATTATATTGATGACATTGTCATCATAGTTGGGTTCTTAGGAATATGAAAAGCTACAAGGTAACACCAATATTTCATTAAACCCTATACTAATAATCGAATAAATGTCATCAGTATAGATCTTGAATATAAAACTTACAAAACACTATTTTTTCCATTTTACATGATAGAGCTCAAGCTTTTCCATTAGTTTCTCTAAGTTCCAAGTATAAATTTCTAATGTTTTTTCTATCATTTTTATTATTATTTTATTAGTCTCTCCCACATTGGTTTTATAAAATGGCTAGATTGTGTTGTTATTACTTCCTTGTCATTGTTTTTTCTTATATTCATTCTTGCATTAAGGTAGAATCAAATTTCTTAAATGCTCTTATTTAGCTAGTGGGTTGGTTGTTCTAAATTGTAAGTTTTGTATGTTGATTGAAAATATTGCATTGCTGTGATTTGTTATTGTTGGTTTGCTATATGTAAGAGTTAGTTGTAATATCTCCATTAAATTTGTGAAAATATGTGGTGTGTTGCTAGTGTAAAGTTACTTTTCTTTTATGCAATTAGTTATGAAATGAGTATATTGCACTTAATACATTTATTATGATATTATGTTAGGACATATTATATGACACTGATATATTGATATTTTTTTTTTATAATTGTACATAACATAGCTCTATAGGGTTTGTAGACTTAAATATAAAAATGTTGGATATATTTTATCTATGGGAGTTAGACTTAAAAGTGTATTTAACAATTAGTAGAAGCAAGGAATGTGTAAAAGAATTAATAATTTTTTGAAAAGAATGTATTGATCAATTTTATGTTTAAATAATGTAAATTTAATATAATTGAATATTTAAGTGAGAATATTAAGATATTAGTATGCATAAAATTAGACTACAGTAAAAAATAAGTATTAAAATTATATTCATGTAATAAAAAAGAAAATATTAAATAATGAAAGATATAAACTTTAGAAAATAAATTAATGAAAATATAAAAATATTAAATAATAAAATTAATTAATATTTAAAATTTGAACATAAATTAGATAATTAAAATAATTAATGATAGAAATTTGGAGTTAATGTTACATTAATTTGAAAAATAAAATATTTTTAATGAAGAAGAAGATATTATACAATTGAAAGAAATATTTAAAATTATTTAATTACAAAGGTATTCAAATTGAAATGATGAAAATATTAAATAATAATTTTGATATGTTTCAATAAATATTATTTATATTGTGTCCTTATAATGCTTTATAGTTATAGTTTTTATTATATCTTCCCATCATGGAAGAGACAAAGGAACTGACCCTCGATAAGGCTCTACTTGCATTCTTGAAGGTTCAAGTTAGGTAAAATTGCTTATATTATGCTTCTCATTTAATTTTTTCCCTAAATATATATTTTATTAACATGGTAAATATTTTTAAAAGCTATATTGCCAATGTTAGCCTTGCAAATTTTAATTTAAAAGAATAATGGTAATCCATTGCCTATCTATTTTGAAAAGAATACCTAATGCATAATAGAAAAGAACCAAAAGCACTTCTCATAGCTTATAGAGTACTTGTGAGGTAGCATTCCAAGCTAGTCCCCAAGTCTTGGGCGATCGTACTTAAAGAATAAAGATTGCATGTTCTATAAGGAGTCTGTGTAAGCATCAATTTATTTTCTTTATTAATTTACATTTAATATTATCATTGTTTTACACTCATTTAATTGTTACATATCTTTCAATGAAATAATATTTTAAGGTTGTTAACATTTCACTAGAGAAGCTGCCTTCTGTGACTGTCAATATCTAGTGCACTATAGCAATTGATACAAGGGTTGGAAGACTGACTTGCATGTGTATTTCTTAAAGCATGGGAAAATGACCTTACTTATAACCTTTACAAAGCAATAAAGGTGACATTAGCTAATATCCTAGTAAATCATAGGAAAAATGTTGCAAGTTATTCAATACTCGGGAGTATAAGGTAAGAATGACTTAAAAATATGAGTTATGTACGTCTAATATTTCAAGTTTATTGCTAAATCTTGTAAGCCTCATATGTTTTACTTTGAATTTGTAAGAGAGGTTTAAGAAAAATGCACAGAATAAAGCATAAGAGAAGTAGAATGATCTACATGGCTCCAAGACTATTGTAGCGTGTTAATATAACAAGGTAGTTTAATGATTTTATGAGTATTGTCTACTTTTTTTTTAAAAAAAATGTGCTAGAGAAATAAGGTGGCAATTATGTTGCAAACGCTGATGTGAAGTTTGCCTAGCATTATTCCAAATCATCAAAGGAATTAGTGCATCTGAATGTGTCTAAGCTGATTATGTAAGTAATTTTATTCTTATTTTCCTATTTTGATTACTTTCAAAAATTTTATACTCATACTATCATTCCATTTTTAAAAAAAATATCAAGACTTGAGTATTAGAGTAGGTTACATAATTGTCATTATAGTTTGGTAATGCCTTTAATAGTTCGTTGGTAAGCTTGTGTAGATTAATAAGCTTGCCATTGCTAAGGAAATGTTAGGCACTCATTATAGGCACAAGAAAGGGGTTGGTTGTGTACTTTAAGGCACATCCCATAGCACCCCCAGTAATAGCTTATCAATTGTAACTTATCCTTCATGGCAGTAGAAGGATGCACTATGGCCTGAGGAAGTGCAATACTACATTGTTTAAAGTTAGCAGCATATAGACCACTAGAACTAGAAGTTGTAATACACCAAGTAGCAGCTCCAGCACCTCTGTGTGCTTCTCCATTGTCTTCTATTCTTTCTTACCTATGACCTATCCCTTCCCTACCAGTGCTTATTAGATTCCCATATGGTTATCTTCATTATGACCTTTGCACTAATAATAGCAAGATAATGCCAAGGATAGGAATGAAGGTGAGTTTGAAGATTTAAACGATCTTTAGGTTTTATGTGCTTGACTTTTTTTATTTGTAGATTATATATTCTTATATATATATATCATATAATTTTATTATGGTATATCATTCACCATTTGACTTTATATATTTCTTTTTTTTTATCTATTTTAATATCATAATTAGTATAATAATATTATTAAATTTTTAACAATTATAAAAAGTGTGTGGCAATAATGCTTACTATGTATTTTATTATCATATATCATTCACCATTCATCATTTAACATTCTTGCATTTAATATCATCATTGTTTTACACTTATATTTGATTGTTACATGTCTTTCAATTGAGTAATATTTTATGTTTGTTAACATTTCATTGGAGGAGCTAGCTTCCATGATTACTAGTATCTAGCACACTGTTACCACTGATATAGGGATTGGAAGACTGAGCTACATGCACATTTCTTAAAGCATGGGATAATGACCTCATTTGTGACCTTCATAGAGCGATGCAAGTGACTTCGGCAGATGTCCCAGCAAATCATTAGGATAAGTGCTCCAAGCTATTCGATACTTAGGAGTATAAGGTAAGAATGAATTAAATAATATAGGTTAAGTAATTTAAATATTTCAATTTTACTACTAGCTCTTGTAAAGCCCTATATGTTTTACTTTGAATTTATAGGAAAGGTCTAGGAGAAATGCACAAAACAAAGCATAGAAGAAATATAATGATCTACATAGCTCCAAAACCATGATGGCATTGATATGATAAGGTAGTTTATGTTAACTTTCATAAAAGTTAATATTGTCAATGATATTATGAATGTTATCTACTTTGAAAAAAAAAATAGCCTAAAGAAACTAGGAGATAAGTATGTTATAAATGTTCATAGAGAACTTTACTTAACATTATTTTAGATTATCTGAGGATAGGTGTATTTAAATGCCTAGGCTGATTATGTAAGTAAATATATTCTTCATTGTAATTTTAATTATTTTTAAAAACATTGTACTCATACTATCATTTCATTTTTTAAAAAATATTAATACACAAATGCTAGGGCAAGGCATATAGCTATCATTGTAGTCTAGTAAGCCTTTAGTAGTTCAATCGCAAACTTGACATAAATTTATAAGCTTACCATTGCTAATGAGATGTTGGACACTTATCGAAGGTACAAAAATGAGGTTGGCCATGTGTTTCAAGAAGACTTTTTGTGACTTTCCCTACAATAGCTTATCGATTGCAACTTATCCTTCAAGGCAGTAGCATAATGCATCATGGCCTAAGGAAGTGCAACAATGCATTGTTTAAAGTGAGCAACACATGATACACCAAGCAGCAACTCCAGTACTTGTTTGAGCATGTGTTACTTGGTCTTAAGGTGCATGTTTTTCCATCGTTTCATGCTCTTTCTCACCTATGACCAATCGTTACCCCTCCCCGATTCCTACTAGATTTGCTCTATAACCATCTTTATGGGGCCCTAAAACTAGTAGTAATAGAATGCTATTAGGGATGGTGACAAGTCTGTAAATTTAAATAATCTTTAGATTTTATATACTTAACTTTTTTATAATTAGATTATATTTTCATGTATAAATATCATATAATTTTATTATTATATCAAACAATTCTAACATACCTAAACTAAAATTCTAGGTAACAATACTTAAGATACTTGTATTTATATTTATCATTAGATTAAAATGTTATCTAAATGTATAGTAAAAAAAGATAAATAAGAGAAGGGATTAACTTATGAAAAATGATAACGTAGCATTTTTTCTATTCTACCTATATATTTTAACTTATTTATATATTTAATAATAATTTAAAATGGATTTTTGTAAGGGGCTCTCAATATTAGGCAAATGTTATTTAATTAGTAGTGACCTATATAATAATTTATTAAGTTATAAAGCACATTTAATAATCAATACATGTAATCTGTAAATAAATTATTCAAATTGGGCCAAAATTATAAATGATAAATCATATATATAATATATTGAAGAAAAAATTTTATAACAAAATTTTTTATCCATGAATATATTTATAATTTTAGCACTTAAATTATTTATTCGAAAATGTATTGCACTTAGAACAAACATTTGATCTATATAAATGAGTATTTGTGCATAAACTATTTATTATTGAATATATATAACTAATAGACTTTTATCTGTAAATGTATATAAATGAATATTTGTGCATAAACTGTTTATCTATCAATATATATAACCAATACATTTTTATCTATATATTTTTATTCGTATTTGTCAAGAAAAATGTTTTTTAAACAATAGAACACCAAAAGTAATTTTAAAATAGATTTATCAATTTTTTAAAATTATTCTTAAAAGGAATTAGGTGATAATTTGATTATTTTAAAATATTTAAATCATACACCCAAAACATTGTTTTAAAAATTAAATTTAATATATATGCATATATATTATACAAATCCTAACTTTCAACATATAATCCTTAACTTTAAATTGAAATATTCCAAATATTTTTAATTTTTAGATTTAGATACAAAACAATTAGAAGTTGAGCAAGTTACCATTTTATTAAGAGAAATATAGTTTTCATTTTATTTTTTAAATTTGTTTTGAAAATTCAATTTTTATTTTGAAAATTTTCATATATATAGATATATATATATATATATATATATATATATATATATATATATATATATATATATATATATATATGTATATGTAAAATAAAGTTTGGCCCAAATCTTTAAATTTATAGAAAAAAATATTTTGACCTAACTTATTTTTATAAAATCATAAGTTTATTAAAAAAAATTGGGATAAAAATAAAATTAGAAAAATTTAAGTCTCAAATTGTAAGGTTTACAAATAAGTGAATTATTTGAAAATTTCTTTCATGTATAAATAGGTATAATTTATTCATTAATTTATTAGTAAAGATATTAATACTCAAACTTTTTGTTTGAGTATAGAACTATCTTATTATATATCATTTATCATTTTACTTTATATATTTATTTTTTTTATTTTAATATCATAATTAATATAATGATATTTTTAGTAATTATCAAAAATGGGTGGGGATATTTCTTTTTATTAATATAAATAAAAATATATAATTAATTAATAATTATACAAATCTAAATATTTTTTGAAATTTTAAAAAATAAAAATATATCTATATTGATGACAATTGTCTTTAGTATAGGTTATGCATTTTTTAAAATTATAAATAAAAAATATTTACATTAACAACACATGTCATCAATATAAGTTATGCCATATTAGCAAATATTATAGTAACAACATGTCATCGTTAATAGAGTGGATTGTCACGTCACACATACATAGCTCATAGGGCACAACTCTAACAACACTTGTCATTAGCACAAGCTTCCTTACTACAATAGCCACCAACGTCATTGGTATATGGTTTTATAAGTATAATATATTAGTAATGACATGATATCAATGAAAATACATGATATCAATGATAATATCATCGATATATATCAATACTAATGTCTTTTGGATCTATACTATTAATAAATATCATTGTTATTGCCTCCATTTCTTATAACGAATTAGCTATTTTATGTATTTGAAAAATAGTTTATTTAATAAGTTAATTTGAAAAAGTTAAGAATTCCAATATTTTTAAATAACTAATTAATTAAATGCATATAAAAAAGTCTAAAGATCCTTAAATTATATAATAATAATCCTTTCTACTCATTATTTTATTAAAAGGTGCTAGCAAAAAGAGTTGAATCCATGCTTATTAACATATACTTAACCACCATACTATTTTATGCTTTCAATTATATTTGTAATTTAATATATATATATATATATTAGAATAAAATAAAATTTTAAATAATAAATAATTATTTAATTTTTTATTATTTAAATTTACATAATAAAATTAATATTTTAATGAAATAATTGTTATAATATGTTAAAGATTATGCTATATAATTATTTAATGAACTAAATTTTTTTTCATATTAAAGTAAAAATTAATAAGATTTATTTGTATACATACATACATACATACATACATACATACATATATATATATATATATATATATATATATATATATATATATATATATATATATATATATAAGTCAAATAAATTATAAAATATATTTATGTTTTTATATATTATCTTGTACGTAAGCAATTAATTTTATTAAATATCTTTATTTAAATAATTAATGTTATTAGTTGATGAAATCAATTAATACAATTAATTAATAATTAGTTGAATCAACTAACCCGTAACCTAACCTGTTAATTACCAAATAAATATGTCTTTTTGAACCTTAATTTGCCCTATAAAACAACAATGCATATATCCAGTGTTGTATTCTATCTTACTACAAAAATACAACTAGCATCGGTCTCAACAATACACAATGTCAACCTTTGCCACCACCAAAATCCATTTTACAGTTCTCTTCCTTTGCCTAGGGACCAATAATAATCTAAACAATTATCGAGTTTTGTTATATTATTCAGTAATGTCGTTACCAAATAATAAAACAAAACAAATTGGATGACTTGTTCCGTTGGTTTTTTCTCCTCATATTTAATGAAATTTCAAAAGGAAAATTGTTTGAATTTATCTAAATTTTAATTATTACCAATTTATGATTATTTTCTTTTATGAATAATTTTCTTATTCAACTTAGGATTCTTATCAATTATTTTTTATTTTTTATTTTGAACAAAGATTTTCTTGTCAAATAAATTTTTAAAGCCTCTAAATACATTATGTTTAGATAAGAACAATTTGTTGTAGAGTCTGATACGTGTGAGGTGTGAAAGGATTTGTATTTGTAATCCCATTGTGGGGATTACTTGGGATCTTATAATTAATTATTATTTTTTAAGTGAGATTATTAAGAATAAAAAGTATATACACTATAAGATATTTTTAAATGTATTTAAAGTATGAGTTTGAGAATTATTATACTGTTTATATTTTATATATAATTCCTATAAATTAATAAATTTATTCTTCATCTTTGCCTATAGAGTAAATTAAAAGTTGAATTACGCTACATATCAATGCCTACTTGTTTTCTTACTTTGATCATACATTATGCCAATATGCATGGCTTTCACAACATAATCTTGAAATATTCCTAAGACTTTTCTATTTATATATATATATATATATATATATCTATATCTTATAAGCAACATAATTTTCCTTGTAATATGATAATTTTGTTACCCCATGCAATTATATATTGGGCTAGACTTTGGTACACAATTTGTTTAGTGCACTACTAAATTTAGTGACTTAAATTTATTGATATGCGTAATACTATATAAATTGAATGAAATTAAAAAGTTTAAGATTATTAATACACCATAAAGTACCCCATAGTCTAGGCCTTATATATTGTTATAACTTAATTTGTTTGGTTGCATCTTTCAATTTCTCCAAATAGGATTTGTAATTATTTATGCCTTGATTAAAAATAAAATTTGCTATGATGATGGTTTTTACATTGCAGTGACATTGTGAAAAATTACAAATGTTTAGAAAAAATTTATTATAACTTATTATTTGTGAAATTGAATACTATTGTACAAATAGTTGCATACCACAATTTAAAATGCTGACTAACATAATCGTTATTTAAAACCATTTTTTATTAAGGCACTTTGAGGAATCTCAAAGTAAGCCAATCTCAAACTGGATTTCAGATACATGGGAAAACAGAGTAGGCAGTGGACATCACAAATATTTGTGGTACAAAATTGGGTAACATTGAATTGCAAAGAATTTCAAACTACAGAAAGCATAAACCCTTCGATGTTCAAACCTTCTGAAGATATTTGTCTTTTTAATAACAGCAACCCTACTTACGATAATGATGTTATCAAGTTCAAATATGCTTGGCACAACCAATTTACTTTGAACCCAACTTGCTCGAAAGTTCGTTGTTCTTGAATAAGAAAGCTGAAAATAGTTTCAAAGGTATAGCCATAATTTTTACAGACGAGTAAATAACCATTCATGAAAAATTATGTCCTCGAGAAAATGAACTTCAGGTTATCGCTGCAAAGCTACTACTGTATTTCTATCATACTCGCTATCTCCCACTTTGACTCTCAAAATTTTACAATCTGTGCCATTCAACATCCTCTTTTGTTAACACTTATCATATTTGTTCATTAGTATCTGGGGACTAAAATCTTTTAACTGATGTCCGAAATTAAACTCAATTTCAAACACCTTTAAAAAGATGGCTAACCTCAGAAATTTATAAATTGATGAGTTCATAAATCTTATATTGGGTTCAAGTCAACTAGTTTACAATTAATTGCACCTAAATACATGAGGTTTGTTTATTTGGAATTGAATTCGTGTATAAAACTATCCATTAATCTAATTTAAATTGACTTGAATTCTAATTTTTTTTTTTTTTAGTTTCAAATGAGGCGTAAAGAAATATGACTGAATGATGACAACATGGTTAAAACTCGTTTGCAAGGCCATTCTTTTATCTTGAAAAAATTGAACAATATAGTCGCAAATCATATAAAACTGAAACTGTGGAATCCGATGATAGAGAATTGTACCATAGTAACTCAACATGTAGTAAAACCTGCTTGTAATTAAATGAACATTCCAGAGAATAGTGAAGTGAAGGTTAAAAGGAAAGCCAATAAAGATTGATCACTGATCTGAACAACAATGAAGAACTTGTCTGTACTTAAACTTGCTTAAAACAAAGCTTTACCGTTTTAACTTAAAAAACTGATCAGATCATCAAAACACTTCCATTCTTTGAGTAACTGGAGTCTTAATGACCTGCATTATTTGCACCACTTCTGCCATAGTAGGTCTGCTTGAAGGTATCTGAGATGTGCATACCATGGCCAACTTCAGTACTGGCAACACTTCATCTTCTGAATACTCACTGATGCTTTGATCCACACACTCCAACATATTCCCTTGCTCGAGCAAAACCCTCACATGATCATTCAATATGAATACATTATCTTCTCCATATTCCACGGGCCTCCTACCTGTCACGACCTCAAGAATCAACACCCCAAAGCCATATACATCACATTTCTCATTCACCCTTAAGCTCTGACATGCCAATTCTGGCGCCACATATCCTAAGGCGCTCTGAAATCTGTTGCTTATTACATGCTTGTCGAGTTTTGTCAGAAGTCGAGCCAATCCAAAATCTGAGATCTTAGGGTTGTAATTCTCATCGAGTAAAATGTTGCTTGGCTTTATGTTATAGTGAATGATTGGTGGACGCAATGAATGATGCAAATATGCAAGCCCCTTTGCTGTTCCAAGCAAGATTTTGAATCTGTTAGCCCAAGAAAGAGGTAGAGTTGAAGGAAGCCTGTCATGTAGCTTGGATTGCAAGTTACCATTTGGTGCAAACTCTGTTACCAAAAGCTGCATTTGAGTAGTCCAATAGTATCCTTTCAATGCAATTAGATTTGGGTGCTTTGCTTTTGCCAGAATTCGAACTTCCCTATCAAAATCCTCAGGATATTGGATTATATTTGAGGTCACGAGCCTCTTTATTGCCATAATTCTACCTTGTGATCCCACTGAAACCTTGTAAACAGTTCCAAAGACTCCTCCTCCAATCTCAGATGCCTTATTTAGCAAGGATTCTGGATTGCTGATCCAACCAGAAGATGACTGGGAATCAAACAGAATGAGTTTTCCTGTGGCCAGACTTCCTGATCTTGAAGAGCTTGAGCACATGCTTTCCAAAGCATTATCAAGAAATGATAACCTTCTCCGCACAGAAACGTTAATTAGGCTAATAGCAATGACTCCTAATATGATTACAAAAGCTGCTGAAATTGCTACAATAGCGGAAACACTGAGGAATCTGTGGTGATGGATTGAGATAGGCAAAGAGGATTCATTTCTTTTACTCTGAGGACCCATTTGGTTGTTATTGGCATTTGGGTCAATTACTATTGGCTTTGGCAAATTCATCTTGCATGGACCCTTCAACAAGGGTGAGCAAAGACCATAATTTCCTTGTATGGAACTTTTGTCCAAGTTCTGAAATATCCTACCTGTAGGAAGCCTGCCTGTGAGCCTGTTATATGAAATGTTGACAGCAAGTAGATTTTGAAGCATTCCAAGCTCCTGTGGCATCTCTCCACTTAGTTCATTGAGCTCCAATTTGAGGATTTTAAGCTTGTTTAACTTTGAGATGGACTTGGGAATTAAACCAGTCAAATTATTGTGGGACAAGCTCCTGCATTGGAATATGAGAAAGACGTGGCAAATTAGTACAATAACAACTAATTGTGCACTTAAAGTCTGCTAGCTCAGTCTGAACAGATATGACCAGTGAACACGTCAAGTCAGTTTTATTCAAATTTGTGATATGTGTACAAATAAATGATAGTTAGTGTGACAGAATAACTGAATAAACGCAGGGTTAGTTCAAAAATTAGTACTTTCTAGAGAAATGGAAGACTTACAGCAAGTAAAGAGACGTGCAATTCCCAATCTCATCTGGAATAGGCCCTTTCAGTGAATTTCCATCCAGTTGAAGAATGGCCAAACTGCCTGAATCACATATTTCATCAGGAATCGAACCATACAAGGCGCTATTCCGAAGATCCAACACAGTTAGATTCTGAGAAATACCCAGCTCTGGAGGAATTTGAGACTGAAAATCATTCCAAGACAAATTCAAGTATCTTAATTTGGAAAGAACACCAATTTCTGCTGGAATATTTCCACGCAGATGGTTATGGGAAAGATCCAATTTGAGAAGACTTTCAAAGAGGCTGCTTGATGCTGCGGGTATTGAACCCATCAGCTCATTATGTGAGAAGTCTATTTCCTGCAATCCTAAGCCAAATAGTCCCCCTGGTATGCTACCATTGAAACCATTACCTCTCAGCCGGATCACGGATAACTCAGTACAGTAAACCAGTGACGATGGAATGTTTCCCACAAGCTTGTTATTTGAAATGGTCAAATAACCCAGTGATCTCAAATTCCCTATTGAATATGGCATGCTTCCACTGAACTCGTTGTTTGAAAGTTCCAAGTGTTCCAAACTTGTCATGTTACCAATCCATGAAGGTATTATATCAGAATACCTATTATGTGATAAACTCAGAAACTTTAGTGAATTAAGCCTCCCAAGTGACTCTGGCAATGAACCACTAAAGAGGTTATTGCTGAAATCCATCCTATTCAAATGAATGCAGAGTCCAATATCAAAGGGTATCGTTCCTGAGAAGTGATTTTTTTGTAATAAGATTTCTTTCAAATAATGTATGGCTGATATTCCATTAGGCAAGTATCCAGATAAGGCATTGTTTGACAGATCCAAGTTCCTAAGCCTTTTCAATGACCAAATTCCTGTAAAGTCTACGATACCCGTGAACCGATTATTGGAAAGATTAAGGTTATTCAAAGAAGAGCACCTAGACAGTGTGCTAGGAATTGAACCCTCTAGCATATTCCAAGCCAAAGAAAGGAAACGAAGGGAAAAACAGTTCTGGAACAAGTTTTCAGGAACAGGTCCTGAAAATGAGTTCCCTGAAAGGTCAAGAAATCTTATGGAGCTCATATTCACAAGGGAAGTGGGAAAGGGACCAGAAAAGCCATTGTGACTAAGATTGAGCCTTTGAAGGCTATCAGAAAGAGTGAGTGATGGACTTATAGCGCCGGTCAAGTTGTTTTGAGCTGCGGATATTACCTTGAGATGCTGCAATTTCTCAAGGCCTCTTCCTATTTTCCCAGATAATCCCAAACCTTCCAAAGAAACTTGTGAAACTCTTGCTGTCACAGGATTGCATTGTATGAATTGCCAAGAACACGGGTTTTCGTCGTCTTCATTCCACGACGCAAGATAGTTTGCTGGATCATGGAGGTCTGATTTAAACACAATCAAACCAAGAACATCATCATTCAACTGGGAAGCTATGTCAATGTCTCCAAAACAAGAAATTGATAGCAACAAACATAAAAGTGAATACTGCAGAAACTGAAGTCTGATCATTGTTTTTCCTTCTTTTTTCTTCTTACGCTCGCGTTGTAGAATCTATCTCTGACTGTGACAATGGTTTTTGATGAAAAACATGGTATGAGAAAACTGCTATGATGTTACTTGCACAGAGAAAGAGGGAGAAAATATTTTACCAAATGTGGCAAACGAGGAGGAGTATGTTGTTAATACAGTAGTGCAGTCCGTGACGAAGCAAACTTCGGTGCAAGAAACATGGCTGTAGCTAGCTACTGACAAATTTACACCGCAAAATTAGGCCTCTAGCCAAGTGGAAAATACGAGTCTTTGTCTTGTCCTTAAGTTTCTAACTTTTCTCTTTTACATCCTCCATTTTACTTGCCAATTTCAAAAGAGGTTAAATTAACATGATGCTTCGTTATAGTTCCGCTCAACTTAGTAATTATGTGATTATAATTATAATTTAAAAGTTTCAAGTTGAATCCTTATCCTTGTGATTATGTCATTTTAGTATTAGATTTTATTAGCAGTTAGCATATTCGGAAAACACACTTTCAATGTAATTTAACTATTGTTGATGTCGAGCTTTAATAAAATTTTTATTTATATTTAAGCAAAAAATAACTATAAAAATTTAGTACATATTATAAAATTAATTTGTTTTTAAAAGTAAAGATAGGTCATTTGTCTTCCACTCCATAATCCACTAATAGATAGTTATTTATGTGCTTCAATTGCTAAAAAATTTAATAGTAAAATGGTAAGATGTATTCAAAAATGCAAAATAAGTATAGAGATACATTTCAAAACTTTTTTAACTATTAGAATTTATTAGAAATTGAGTAAAATAATAGAATTTAGCCTTAACAATAAGTTCTATTTGCACAAAAATTATTTGTGTGTGTGTAAGAGAGAGAAAGGGAGAGAGAGGATTGCTAACTCTTTCATTTGAATAAAAAAAGTATGGTACTAATTTAATGATAATAAATAATAAATGGCATTAGAGTCAATTCATCATCATTAACAAAACTTTATTTAATGAGTTTATTTATTACTGAAATAAGAGAAAATGAATGAAATTAATTTAAATATTTTAAATTAATATCTCTTTATTTAAATTATTTAAATATTTTTTATTATTTTATTATTATTAAATAATACCCAAATGAAAAAGGAGAGATTGCTAACATACACATACAAATATGAAAATTAACAATCCTCTATAAATATGTGTGTATGAGAGGAGATCAATTAACATCAGTATTAGACTTTTAAAAGTGTAAGTCTCTTAAGCCTAAAAAGACTTACACTAAATCCTCACCATTGATTCCAACTTCATCTAATAACTATTAAAAAGATAATTTAATAGTGAAATCCCCTTTAATTAGAGATGCTTAATGGGATATGACCTATGGGTCAAATGGGTTGGTCTATAGGATTTGTACAAACCAAACTAAAAAAAATTAAACTAGTTAAAAAATACATCTAAATGAATTTTTAATTCAACAAGTTGTAAATCAAAATGAATTGATCCACTGTGGATATGAATGAACATGAATTATTTTTTTAATTTTTATTAAAATAATTAAAATAGTATTTGTATTTAAAAAAGGAGGATAATCTGTTAACTATATTTATATCACAATCTAATATAAAATATAATTCAATTATTAAAAAATTAAACTCAATTACTCAAATTCATTAAATATAATAAAAATAAATAATAAAATTAATAAACATAAAAATACATATAAACATACAAAAAATTAAAAATATAAAAATGAAATAATAAATATAAAAATAAATAGTAATAAATAATAAAATGTAAAAATAAAAATTAAAAAAAAGAGCCAACTCACAAACTGATTTGATGGATTTCATAAATGGACTGGATCATTTAAAATATAAGCCTAAATGAATTAGGTTCGAGTGAACTTTAATTTGGTTCAACTTGATTTATCTATTAAATAATATTTATTAATTTTTTTATTAGAATAATTTTTTACTTCATTTTTCTTATAAAAATGTTATCTCCGTTTTCTTATAAAAGATTTAAGAATCTTTACTAGCAAATTCTTTTCTTTCTCTTTTCTAAAATATATATATTACATAAAACGTATTTACTAAGTCGAAAAAAAAATGAAGTCATATAGGATCATTGATAATGTTACTTAAAATTTGATATTTAGTGAGTTGCTTTCTTTTTTTATATATAAGTTAGTTTTTTTATTGTTGATAAATAGTATTTTAATTATACATAAGTAGTAAAGTTTTGTGTGATAATCCAAAATAATATTTTATGAGGGATGTAGAAATAATTAATATAAGAAAGAAAAATCCAATATATTTATTTAATTTTTACATTATGTTTTATTAAATAAAAACTTAAATTTTTTGTGTACAAATTTAAGGTAACATTTTTCTAAAAAAGATGAATATGAAAAGAGATTTCTACTATACTCATATGTGGAGGTTAGTAACCTCTATTTTTTCATTTAAATTAAAAAATTATATTATTAATTTACTAATAGTAAAATAATAAAAAATATTATAATTAATTTATCATCACTATTAATTATTTTTACTAGTGAATATATTTATTATAAAGATAAGAAAAAATGAATAAAATTAATTTAAATATCTTGAATTAAAATGTCCCTATTAAAATTATTTAAATAGATTTTATTCTTTCATTACTATTAAATCGATAACATCATTTTTTTCATATAAATAGTACTAATCTTCTAATGTTCACGTATGGATATAAAAATTAATTATTTCCGTACATATGGAGGTCGATTGTGGACTGCTCTTAGGGAACATTAATTAAAATTGATATTTTAGTCATTTTAATTTTAATCCAAGAAGACTCCTTCCATTCTCTCTCTTACTTCGTACATCTCATTTTCTCTTTTTCTACTCTTTCTCATCCTCACCCTTCTCTCCATGTTCTACTGTACATTTTTTCCCATTATTTTTCATCTGCACCGATTTTATTTAATTCTTTATTATAAGTGTTTTCTATAATTGCAGTTTGAACAAATTTTTATTTATAATAATATATTTTTTTTGTATTTATCCATTTTTTACATTAATACAATGTTGCCACTACAATCATAATTTAGAATTATGATTGTTACGTTAACCAGATGAACTTGTAGTTTTTTTACTTTAACATAGAGTGGAGAATACCATTTGCAATAATAGATAAATAGAGATATGGGGCATTGATTGCTGCTGATGCAAGCAGCGTTTATTAGGAGGTGTCTTGAAATCGCATATATTAAATCCAAATGCTTCCAAGATTTGTCCCTGATATTTCTTTTTTGCCTTCTTATTTTCTTTCTTGGGTTTAAAGTACAGTAGGTCTAGTTCGAAGTCGTTTGATTAACAATAAAAGTAAATTTTTTAAGAAGTTAAATTTTTCAAAAAAATAAATTTATTATAAATTTTTTGAAAGTATTTATTATTTGATTGGTATTAAAAAATTATCATTTCATAGAAATTAACTCCCTATATTTTATTTAATTTAACTTTAAACTTCCTAGAAAGTAATATTATTAAATTAATTAATATATCCTCTAAAATTGTAATAAAAAAAGAAATATCAATCAATTTTAATTTTATTTTTAAACTATACTTCTAATCTGTCTTTATAGTTTATTTTTTTTTAAATTGATAATTTCTTATTCTCTAATTTATCATAAAAAATAGGTTTATATAAAAAATTAAGATATCTTACACATACATACATACATACATATATACATACATACATATATACATATATATATATATATATATATATATATATATATATATATATATCTTAAATCATTTTAATATAATTACAATGAAATATAATTTAAATAATAACAAATTATTATTAAATAATTAATTTAATAAATAATAAGTAATTCTATCAAATTCTTGTAAAGTAGACAAGAAATATAAAATTTTTAATTTTTATAGGCTTAAAATAATAAATTACATTTACCATTAATAAATTTTATTTGTTATAATTTTCAAATAATGACAAGAAAATATTAAAATGGTTATCACTTAAGTTAGATAGAGATAATTTTATATTTTTATCTATAAATAATATGAAAATTCTTCTTATCGAGTCTTACCAAGAAAGTGTAGGTAAATAAATTTTCATAATTTATAAAAAGTTCAATTTCCTCTATTTTATCACTTAGGCTTTGTTTCATGTAATAAATAAGCTAACTTATAATTTATTGATCTAGTTAATAAGATATAAGCTAACTTTTAGAAATATTTCTCATGACTTACTAAAATAAATAAATTTTGATTTAATAAGTTATTTAAAATAACTTATAACTTATAAACTATTGACTCTTCAAATTCTTTCTAAATCTGTTCTTATTTTTTTGTTAATTTATAATTTATGTCCTTTATAACATAAATCTAAATGTTTTTTATAAAGTATAATTAATTTAATTTTAACATAATTATATCCTAATTTTAAATTATAAATATATAAAAATATATATGTAAATAAATAAATAATATCATAAAATATAATTAATTATATTTTAAATAATTATAATTTTTTATAAATAACAATAAAATAAAAATTATGTAAGTAAAAAAATATATAAGTTCATAAAATATATTTAGTTAAATATTAAATATTATATTTTTATTTTAAAATTTTTAATTATATTAATATAATTTAATTTTTAGATAAATATAAATTATTTTAATTATATATCTCTTTTTATTAATATATTTTTTTATATCATTTTACAATTTTAGTTGGTACAATAACTAATTTTATGAAACACTTCTTAAACAATTAATTACTTTATCAACTACTAGTTATAAGTTATAAGGTATCACCTATTAGTTAATTTATTAATTACTAATTAACTTATCAATATTATGTGTGTATGTGTGTTTTAAGAGCTAATTATAAAATGATTGTAATAATGCACAATGCATCATATTTTATTATAGATAATATAATTATTATATTTTGTTTCATTTTAATATTTGCGCAATTTATAACTTAATATAATAATTATCCATGGAATAATTTTATTATTCTTAAAATGTCCCTAGTTAAGTATTATTATGAAAGAGATAACAATAGCATATTAAAACTAGCATATATAATGACTTATAATTGTGAGTCATAGAAATGTGATATCAAGTTAATACATTGGTACATTATTAGTTAACAAATGTACTGGACTAAATCATTATAAGAATACTACATAGATTATTGTGTATCATTAGCTATTCTCATGTAATCATAATGCACATAATCCTTTGACTTAAAATTATTATGGTTCCCTACAAGAGGAGTCATACATTTTGACGCCATCCTATGTCACCTTTAATTGAGATATCATGTAAGGTGCTGATTAAGTGTGTCACGAATCATGCAAAGGGATATGAGTGATGTGGATGAGATTTTGTTCCTCCTGTATAAAAGGAGTGATATTCTTGGGCCTCTTAATTGAGTGATACTAAAAAATATATGGCTGCGCTCAAATAGATCAATATGTAATATTGATCATTCATTTAAGTTAGTCTACTTAGTATCAAGAAATGTGAATTGAACATTGACGAGAATGATACATTTTATACCTCTAGTTCAATTTACATATCGTTATAAAAAGGACTTTGTTACAAAGTATTATTCACATATTAGGTGAATGTCAAATCATAGATATTCTTATTACTTAAATGATAGTGATGTATTACTAAATGTTACTCAATATCTATGGTCTATACATGAGTTATTACCAATATAGTAAGAATTTATAAGGTTATACAAAAGGAGTAGGAATGAGATAGTAATTAATTATACTTTAGTTGGACTAAAATCATATTTATTAGGATTATTATTTAATACATATGTATAAATATATTATCAAGATAATAATATATTATTTACATAATATATAGTATATTATGTGATATTATCTAGTGTTAAAGTAATATCAAATAATTATTCTATTTGATATTAAATAATTATATTATGGGATAATATTAATATAATTATTTAATAATATTTAGTTATTAAAATTAAAGTAATATAAGATAACTAACTTATAAGACTTATCTTTCCTCACTCTCATTATAATGGGATAAGGTATTAGTGATTGAGTGAAATTAAAAAGGTGGAGTTGGTTAGGGATTGCTAATTGCCACTAGAATAACTAAAATGTACTAAAACCTTAGGTCCTTGTAAGAGAAATGTTTCATAATAGATTCGCAAAGGTTAAAAAGTCATTATTCACTCTATGTGGATATCGTAGAGGTATTATCGCTTGACTTTACTTGTAATTCGTGATCTATACTCTAAGAGGTGATCCTTGTATATATAATTATTGATCTATGTCCTCGTACATTGTTCTGGGAAGGTTTCAGAAAATTTCTAAAATTCCATTATGCTTAAGTGTATGTGAAATCTAACAATTAGCTATTAGTTAACTTATCAATTACTTATGTAAAACGAAGCCTTAGTAGTCAATTAAATGATTCAATAATTTTTTACTTTTTAAGAAGTTACATTTTCATACTATTTCTATGAATCAAATGACCTACTAAATGTAATTCAAAAAGTATAAAATATAGTTTATACCTTACACTCGTAAACTTTAAAGGTTGACAAATTACACCCTTGAACAATAAATAAGTTACAAATTACTTCTTAAAATTTGAAGGAGATAATAGAGTAAAATATATGAATCTTGTTTGAATTTAGTTAAAATTACATAGAATTCCCTTTTAAATTGAAAATATATATTGACCTCTTCCCAAAGTAATAAAAAAGCTACTACTAAATCCATTGAGAAAATAGAATTAAGAAAAATTTAATTTTAACTACCAAGCCATAATCAAAGAACAAGAAGATTATTTTATGACAAAATTGCCATTTCTTTATTTATTTATAGTTATACCCCTTTTATTCCAAATTTTGAAACCTTTCTCAAATAAAGAAAATATCTTTGTAAAAAAAAAATTTGGATGCCTATTTTTTCTTATGTATACCTATTTTAAAATTTAAATGTAATTACCATTCTAAACCTCCCTAATATTGGAAATAGAATTGAATTCCATGTTATAGTATCTAAACTTTGAGCATAAAATACTATTAAGGTCCTGTTTCACATAAATAGTTAATAATTTAGCTAATAGTTGAAAAGTTAGTTAATTGTATAAGAAATATTTCATAAAATTAACTATTGAACTATTTAAAATTATAAAAGGATATATTAATAGAAATAGTTATATAAGTTTAAATATTCTATATTTATCTATAGATCAAATTAGATTAATATAATAAAAATTTGGTACCTAATATTTAATTAAATATATTTTTATAAACTTACATATTTATTTTTATAATTTTTATTTTATTATTATTTATAATAGAAATATAATTACTTGACATTACATATTTATTTACAAACATATTTTCATATATATATTTATAATTTAAAATAAGGATATAATTCCATTATAATTAAATTAATTATATTTTATGACATTGTAAATTAATAAAAAAATAAAAATAGATTTGAAAAAAATTTAAAGAGATAATAGCTTATAATTTATAAACTACTCAAGCTAATTTATTAAATCATAGTTTATTTTTCAATAAACCATTGTATAAAATACCTCTAAATCCTAGTTTATAACTTATGAATTATGTTAATAAGTTATAAATTAAGTTATTTATTGCACAAAATAGAGCTTAAGGAGCATAGTATAAAAGTCAATCCTTCATTAGTGATAATTTCAAAAGTAAATCTTTCATTTAGTGATAATGTCAAAGGTTTAGGATGGTAATTATACTTTATATATAGAAATCTATGCAAATAAGGAAAAAAGTATGTAAGAAATTGGTAAAAACATCTTTTTTATATGAAAAATGCCTAAAAATTTAAAGTACTTTGGAGTAAAATAGGTATAAGAATATATATATAATGGAAGGCTAATTTGATTATGAATAATCCTTTTGACTTTAATTTGACTATAACTTAAAATTAGCATTCTCTTCACAATCATGACTTGTTTATAAAATTAAAAGGTAATCTTTGTAAAACTTGAAAGTAAATAGAAAGTTTATATAACTTTAAGGGGAGGTCTATGTATTTTACTCAAAATAATAAAAGTGCTAATTTATGATTAATTTAGATGAATAAATATGTTGCATATACATTGTTGAGGCCTTATTTCTTCTTTTATAATGTACAATGTTTGCACTAAAAGTATTATTGGTTCTAATAATTCTTTAATCTTTATATCATTTTTAAAGGTTAAGGGTGCAATGTGTAAGTTTTCAGAATTTAAGAAAGTAATATGTGCTCAATGAAACTTAAATTGGAAACAAAAAAAAAAGACTACAACAAATTACATTATTTTTCATAAGATTTAACCTAGTTATACTTATCACTCCAAGCTTTTAAAATTATACAATTCCACCCTAAAACACTTTTGCCGTTATGAAATGTAATAACTTTTACACTATAGTCCTTTCCTAATGTGATCCTTTATGACAAGTAAACCTATTTTCCTATATTTTTGTGTAAGAATGTATTGTTTTTTTGAAGAGTGAAAACATTCTTTTTCTTTATGTATAATTATATTATCATATATGTACATAAAAGTGTAGGAAAATAGTTTTTTAGTCAAAGCAATTGTTAAGTTTGACCTAAATTTTAATTTTCATTAATTATTAATTATTTCCAATTATGAGTTATATTTCTATCCAAGTTAAGTATTTATGTTAAAGTAAGATTGAGATTTCTTATAAACAAATATTTCTAGGTTATAAATATTTGTATTGGCTAAGTGTTTGATGCATGAGAGATAACAATTTAAGTGCCTACAAGGGTTATGTGAAAAACTTTGTAAAAGTATATGAGAGATGTAAAGATAATGACAAGGTTATGGAGTTCTGATAAGAACCTTCATACATATTATTTTATAATCTTTGTTGATAAAACAAATCTTTTTCATCCATAGTTTTTCTTCTAAAGTATAAGGTTTTTTATGTTAAATTTATTTTTGTGTTATCATACTACTTTAATTATTTTAATTACCTGATACTTTTGTATTTGGAAAAGAAATGCCTTTTTTTACAACAACTAGCATTAGATTATGTTTGGTATAGTAGAAAAGTAGTAATATATGAGAGTAAAAGTGTGATTCAATTTTGTGTGCAAGATAAAGATGATAGATGAAGTTGATAGTGATGGTGATAATAATCAAGATTCAAGTCTATGTTCTTAAGATTTAGTGTTCTTATAGTTATGAGAAATTTTTGTAGATGAAGAGATCATGTATAAACTCTAGTGAAGTTTGTGACACTTGATTAAGGTGAAATTGCTTAATAGGAAGAAGGTTGTTGCAGTTTAAAGAAATTGCAATAATAGAAAACCCTTGTGGTTGACACCCTATGACTTATCTCATTTAGCAATAACTGGATCATGAAGATTGATGAAGATGATGGAATGTGTGTCAAGATGGAGATTATTAAGTTTGACCTAAATTTAAATTAATATCAATTATTGATTATTTTCAATTATGAGTTATCTTCCTATTCAAGTTAGGTATTTATGTCATAATAAGATTGAAATTCCTTGTTAAATAAATATTTTTGAATTATAAATATTTGTGTTGACTAAGAGTTTGAGATATGATAAAAAGATCACAATATGAGTATATATAAGGGTTATGTAAAAACTCTTATAGAGTTTTGTGAGAGATATGGAGATAATAGTAAGAAAATTATGGGGTTATAGTTAAGAATGTTAATATACATTATCTTGTAATCTTTGTTAATATAGTGGATTATTTTCATATGTGATTTTCCCCTCTAAAGATTGAGATTTTTTGATTAAATTTGTTTGTGTTATTGCACTGCTTTGATTAATTTAATTGCATGATATTTGTGTGTTTAGAGAGGAAATATTTTTTTCAACAAGAATGACATTAGAAAAAGAACTCAATTAAGAAGTTAACATTATTGTATTCCATAACAATCTAAGTACACCTTTCATGGCATTAGAAAAATAACTCAATTAAGAAGTTAACATTATTGTATTCCATAACAATTTGTGTGTTTGGAGAGGAAGTATTTTTTTCAACAAGAATGACATTAGAAAAAGAACTCAATTAAGAAGTTAACATTATTGTATTCCATAACAATGTAAGTACACCTTTCATGGCAAATACATCTATTCTCATGCATTTTTGTGTACAAATTTACTCTTTGAAGAATAAAAACACTCTTTGTTTTCTTTATGCAAAATTGTGTTGTGATATTTGTGTTGGGAATAAGCTCATAAAAACAGTTAATTTTTTATAAGCTATTTAATTTTTAATATAAATAATTATAAGTATTTTCTAAATACATATTTTGCATAAAAACTGAATGAATGTTTAATTAATTATAAAACATGTACTCATATGATCATATTATGGATCCATAAAAAATATAAATACAAGTTATTTATAATTAATAAAATTATTACTTGTAGTATATTTAACAAAGTTGAATGCTTTATTAATGTTATTATAAATTTTAGAATATGTAACTTAGTTATATAAAGTTTATAGATATATTTGGTATATTGAATAGGATCACAAATAAAATTCATATGACTATCTTGAAGATAAATAAAATTTCATAGGTATTAATTTGCTTTACTCTAAATCTTGAGTTATATATAATTATATTTTTATAGATATAATTACATTTGAATTGTAAATTGATAAGACTTAATTAAAGGTCAATATACTCTATAATGTGATATTGATATATTCATTAAGAATATAATTATAATATGATAATATAGAATTTGGTAATATAACAATCTTAGTAAATTTTAATACTTGATAATAAATTTTAGGCTTAAGCATGTTAGTTCTACATAAATAAAAAGAAAACTAATTGATGATCATTAGAAAAATCAATAACTACTAAGATAAAGTAAGTTAATTTTATCAATATAATTGAATATTATACAAATGGATATAAGCAAAGAATTAATATATCATGGAAATACAATTTAAGAAAATTGCCAGTTTATTTAGATTTTTATATAAACAAAAACATATATAATTGGAGTATAATTTTAGTTTCATAGTAGAAAGATAACTGAAATTAAATAATTAAAGTATTTGATTATTTGAGAATCAATTATATATGTATTCATAAGATCTTCAAACTAACTCAAGGCCTTATGCATATTGAATTAAGCAAATTCAAAAAAGATTATTAAACTAATATATAAAAACATATGCATGGCCCAGTCATTGGATCCATGCATATGACCCAATATAATTAGTTAGTGAGAATAAGTTTTTAGAAATACTAATTTTTAAAATATTCTTTCAAAAAACTATTTAAAAGTTAAAGATATGATTCAGATGAAATCTTATCAATATGATTTAAATTATTTAATTTATTAAATAAAATTATATCAAGTATCTAATAGAGATAATATTTTATTTTTAAACATTTATTGAAGATATATTCCAAATCAGGAATATTTAGTAAATGAGTTTAAAATAAATAAAATATATTTTAAATAGTAATTAGAGGTATATTTTCAAATAGAAAATGTCCAAATAAAAATATTTGAAATTTTAAAATTGGAAACCTTAATAGGGCATTATGAACCTTAATTAGTAATCATAAGGCATGATGAGCATTATTGGCTTGAACAAGGCATTATTGGGATTTAATGAGACATCATGAACTTTAATGGTCATTAATGGCCCTAATGAGATATTATTGAAGCTTAATGGGATATCATGAGCCTTGATATGATCTTATAAGAGTGAGGGCATATTAGGAATATCTTTTATCCTAATCCTTTTCTACAAATAAGATCTTAAATTTTCACTTTTTTGTGTATGAGTTTCAAACTTATCAAAATTCTTTTAATTTTCAAAGAAAAATTCAAAGAATTAAGTGAATAATTTATATTATTCTTGGTGCTTATGTTTGAATTATTAGTTTTAACAATATTTTGCTCTTTCTATGTAGTACTCAAGGTTACACATTCTATGTGTTCATTCTTAAGATATAATCTAGAAGATCTTATGAATGGCAGCTTGAAGGCATCTTCTCCAAGAATACTAGATAATTTTCTTAACATAATATATATATATATATATATATATATATATATATATATATATATATATATATATATATATTACCACAAGTATTCAATTTTATTTATTTTTGTTGTAATGTATTTTAGAAAAATTACTTAAAGGTTTTAAAAGAATAATTTTTTTTTAGTCTAAATTACCTTGTATCCAACAAGCCATATTGGGGCGATGACTAATTTGAATTTAAGCTGAGTTAAACTCCTTTCAAGGTTGGAACTCTCTCAAGTAAACTTTTTTCCATTTATAAGACTTAAACTTGAGACTTTACTTAAAAGATCAAGCTTTTAGCTATCCAGACCAACCATCGTTAATAAAAGAACAACATTTTTAAAATTCATTTTCTAATGAAATCAATTTTTAAAACTATTTTTCTAAATAGTAACCAACAATTTGTACATTAAAATATAGGAAAATAGTCTTTTAATCATATTAATGACATTAGAAAAAGGACTTAGTTAAGAAGTTAATGCTTTGTATTTCATAATAGTGCGAATGTTTCATAAGTTAAAGTGAATACGAAATTAATGTAATTTTAAAAAAAATTATTGCTATTAAAGCTAAATTTAGTTATTTTAAGTATAACTAAGGGATTATTTAGTTGAGATAATTAGAAAAGTAAAAGAGAATGACAAGCTTTTCATTTTTTTATATGTATTTAATTCAAAAAAAATTCATTTCTTTTTTCTATTTTTTCCTTAATAAGATTACTTCAAATGAGAGAATGACAATTCCTTTCAATTTTTCATGAAATTGGATTCCCTTATTCTTGATTTTGAGTATATCATTTTTAATAATAATAATAATAATAATAACAACAACAACAACAACAAAATTATTATATAATGAAAATAAAAATAACTATTAAATAATAATAATTAATAATAGTTGTGACAAAAAATAATAATATTAATAACAAGAAAAATGAATAATGATAATCAAATAATAATAAATAATCATATAATAATAGAAGGTAATAAAATAGTTAATAATATAAAAATAATTAATAGTATTAATAAAATAATATTTGTAAATACTGATATAATAATCAAAATAATAATTATACAATAGTAATAATTAAAATAAAAATGAAAATAATAATAAAATTCTAATAATAAATAATTATAAAAATAATAATATTAGTGAAAATAAATAATGATAAAGAATATAATAGTAATAATAGTAATAATATTATTAGTAAAATAATAATAAAATAATAATTATAATAATAGAATGATAATTATTTTAATGAGAATTAAAAGTAATTATTTCACTTTAACAATTATTAACAAAATAAATTATAAAAACCTAAAATTTTCTTTATTTGATCCAAATAATATAAAAAATCATAAAATATTATTTCTCTTTGGTTCATCACCCTTTTCATGGACCAATCAAATGTCCCCTGATTGATCAACTTATATCTCCATGTGACGGACATTATTTAATATTTATGAGCATTGAGCTGTATGTAATGTACGGTGTAAGAAAATAAGTTTCTCAATTTTTTTTTTATTAGGAAAGTATGGCTACTGTGAGTGTTACTTCTATTCTATTTTATTTTATTTTTCTTTTTTGCTGTGTGAACGTTACACAAGTCTAGGAATATTTCTTTGGCTGAAAACTTCTTCAAATTGTTGGTTTCTTCTGATATGTACGAAAACAGCGCAATGATCCCGATCTCTCTTCCCCCCCCCCCCCCCCCCCAAAAAAAAATTTTTTTTTTTCCATTTTTAATTTTTTATTATCTTTAAAAATAATAATAAAATTTTATTCTAAACTTTATTATTTTCATTAAAATTTATAATTTTAAATTAAAAATTTATATTTATCTTCAGAATTTACTCGATATATTTCCCGACACCGCGCGTGCGAGTGATGGGCACCGGCATTACCGAGAAAGGATCCAAATCTTGTTCACGGGACGAACATTCATGAATATATGAAATAGGCAAAGCAGCCGACAATGCACATTCATAATTTTTTATTCATTCCCTTGGGTGGGCCCACAAGCTCTATTATTATTTCATATCCATGTTTCCATTTTCACTCCCGCAAGTCTGAGCTTTTCCGTTATGTATGGTTTTTCCCTCTTGAAATTCTACCTCATCTTTTTAGCTTAAAATTTTCTTATTTTAAAAAAAGAGAAATATATAAAATAAAAATAAGTATGTTCCCCCAATGTGTAGTCATATATATTCATTATCTATCTCTTTCCTTTTCAAGGATAAAATATCTTATTATAAAAATGAAATAAAATGTATATTATTTTTGCGACTATGATATTCACAAGAGTTTGGAACTCAGGATGAGCTAACGAAATCTAAGCCGTTGGATTCAAAATAATCAAACTTAGGCCATTCACTTGAGAAAAATATTTTTGTTTGGAGGACAATATAAAAAGTAACAAAATACTTAGAGGAATGTCAAACTGATCCTAGGCGTAAAAGACTCCATCTCGTGCAAGGTTTGATGGCGTAATACTCATGTGTCAGTATGTGACCCCTAGTGCCCATTTTCCAAACCTGATGTAGCTAAAAAATATATTTTTCTCTCTTTCCCTTTTTTTATTTAATTATGATAAATATATGATTTTTGCTTTGAAATTCAATATAAGAGATATTTGAGAGTTAGTTGTTTGGATATTTTTTGATTAATTTGATCAAAATCAATTAATTTTGGTATTTGATAATCAATTGTTCCAAACTGCCATTTTCAAAAAATCAGAAAAAGTTGCATTTTGAAATTAGTTAATATGAGAAAAGATTAAATTATTTTTAATTAATTTTCATATTTTGCATTTTATCCTTTTAAAAAAATCTACTAATATATAATATTTATTTTTACATAAAAATTAATATTTATTTTTACATGAAAATTAAATATTTATAATTATTGATTTCTTAAAAGAAAATTTAATAACTATAAAATTTTTATAAATTTAATTTTAAAAAATATTTAATATATAATAAATTATAATGATATATTATTTATAAGAAAATTTAATCTACTAAATAATATATATAATTTAAAATATTAGAATATTATTAAAACAAAAGAATATCAAATAACTCATAAAATAAATGCATGTCTATATATGTCATTTTATATACAAATAACTAATTATAAATAACTAATTTTATTAAATATTCTTATTCAAATAGTTTATACAATTAGCTGATAAAATTAATTAATACAATCAATTATTAATTAATAACTAATTAAATTAGTTAACTGCTAATGTAATCAACTAATTGCTAAACAAAATTATATTTTTTTATTAAATCTATGATGTCAAATAAGAAAGAGGTCATTTTATTTTTTATTTCATTTCGTTCTATCTAATGAAATTCACTTTAAAAAGAACTTAAATTTTCACTGCTTGCTTTTAATGTAATCATAATTTTTTAAATTAATGTTATACCATGGAATGAAATACAATAGTATATTTATTCCATAATTATATTTGATATAATAAATATTATACAAATATAATAAAAAATATTAATGAAAAAATACTTTTAAAATAAAAATAAAGTATAAAATTAAAATTAAATTTATATATGCAATGATATTATCATTTTTTAGTTTATCTATAATTAAACATATATATAATTTATACTGAAGTATGTATATTAAATAGTAAAATTGTTCACTCAAAATTTATACAAATTATGTTGGGGCATAATATATAATTTTGATATTTATTGGGTTACATATCAAATATAACATTTGTTGCTAGCAGCAACAAATGAGCCAATCAACAATTGCCACCTCAATCAAGGTTCTAAACCTTTATTATACTTAAATGCTTGTAATATATATATTAGTTTTAAACCCATTATATGTATGGATTTACACTAATTTTAATTATGTATATTTTTTATATAATTAGTAATAATTTTATCTTATAAATATAAAGGAATTAATTTAATGAAATGGATATATTTTAAATTCACTTTAATATGCATTGAAATTCAATAAATTGAAATGATAAAAGAAAGATACATTATAAAAGTGATTAAAGAAATATTAAATAACTTTAAATGTCCATATTTTTTGTCACTATTGTATTATCCAATTAATTGTATCCTATTAATAACATTATTATAGCATAAGACACCTTTTTGTAAAACATTGATCAATAAAATGCTTTTTGATAAATCTATTCCCTTGTATGCCCTTTATTTAGGGAATTATATTCCTAATCCTAATATGAATATTGTTGCATGTTTCCAACAAAAATACACAAACTTTCCTTTGAAGATTTTTTTGGATATATATTTTTTATTAATATAATAAAAAATCTTACTCATTTAACATTATAATATAATTCTTGTTTAACATGGAATAAAGTAGTATAAAAATGCTAGCATCTATTAAGATAATCAAATTGAACACTTGAATGATAGAGGATTTTCATCAACTAAACTTTGGAAAAGGAATAAATATGGAATCTTGTAAAAAAAATGCAAAGGTTATTACATAAACAACTTATCATATAAACACCATATGCTTATTTATAGTATGTTTCTTTCCCTATTCAAGGTATTCAGAATTGCATGCTCTATCTTTTTTTCAAGACCATATTTTAAAAGCACAACAACAGTAAGAAATGTGATTGCATTATTTGAAACAAGAATAGTTAAATGAAAATGCTATTAAAGATTGAGTACTTCTTAAGATTTGTAATATAGAAGAAACATATGAAAATAAAATTATAAATAATTTGACACATTTAGTAATTAAGATGAAAATGCAATCAAATTATTGGTTCATTGATTAAACAATCATCTTTGTTTGTTAATAAGCAACTATGAGCATTATTAAACTTAGTTGAATCATTAATTATATAAAGATTTAGCATGTACAATGATAAAAAGATCGTAGAATTTCAAAATAATTAAATTAGATCATACACAAATATATTCTTCGACACATACAAAGATGGTATCTTTAGATTGTAAGATGATAGAAAAGATGGAAGAAACTATTGTTATTAACTCTCTAAAAAATGGTAGATATAATGGCTTAATGAATTTAACCATTTATCTTGTTTTTAATGATATACATTGCTCATCATCCATTCCAAGAGTGCAAAAAAAAAAAATGCATAGGAAACATATTCAACACACTATCAATATTTAAAAAAAAATAATGAAAGAATGAAAAATCTTATTTTAGTGGGAAGGCCAAATAGTGCACTATTAATATTTAATGTACACTTATACATAAATTTGCATTTTTGTCATCTCCATGGATATAATTTTTGTACCAAAGATTATAAAATCAAAAGAATGAAAAAGAATTTTACTTAATGCAAGTGAAGAAATAAGTGCAATCTAGCATTAAACAAAAATTGGAAAGAAGGATTGAGAAAGATTTAGAAAAAGATGGATAATAATCCAAATATTTCAAATTAGAGAGAAGATGAAAATAACAAATCCAAAAAAAAAATTAGATTCTAATATTATAATTTTCCAAAAAAAAAAAAGCAAGAACAACTCAATGATTTAAGAAAGGACTCAGATTAAGGTTAGTGAAATCTAGTGGGAAACAATAAAGAACCAGGCTGATCAGTGTTAGGTAGAGTTAGTTCTAGTCTAGCAAGTAATGGTAAAGTAAACTAGTCATCTAATAAGAGAAAGCTATGGAGTGATGACTTGAAACAAAAGGAAAAAGAAATGTTAAATTCCAAAAAAAATATAAAGAGAATGTAATAATATATCAAATGAATTTATACCTAAACAAATTTCTCAATATTAAGTAATTTTCTATGAAAACAAAAAAGCAAAGATTTAACAATTGTTATGGTTGGAAATCAAGTAAGGTGAAAGTATTAACATAGGAAATCATTACAAGAAATTAGTGATATTACTCTGAAAGGAAAATGTGAGATTATCAACATAGGAAATTTACAAGATTCCTCTAAAAAGGAAACAAAATCAATGAAATTTCTCAAAAAGAAAAATGCAAACATATTACTAAAGGAATAAGTGAAATTCCTTCAAAATGGAAATAAAATCAGTGAAATTTCTCCAAAAGGAAAACACAGATGTAGCAGGGAAGAATAATATGCACCATTCAAGGAGAGAAAGCTTTGGTTTATACATTGGTAAGTGATGTACACTCCAACATGGGAGAAAATTGCATCAATAATGAGTCTGATACAATGCCACAATTAATATATAATTAGCAATATTTTATTCTCATTACATTATGGAAAATGAATTTCTTATATCTAGAAAATTAAAAAATATATAATTTTTAATACATATGAATATTATAAAAATAATTATAGGCCAAGACAACTTACACTAAAGAGGAGGTGAAATGGTGTTTTTAAAACTTTCACAATTTTCAAAATCATTTTTGAAAATTTTTTAATTTTTGGAAGCCATTAAAATAATTTCAATTCAAATAGACTTAACAAAAGATTTATGAAGATGCTAGTACTCAAGATATAACAATTTGAAGAATAAGTATAAATTAACTCATTTAATAATGCATAGACAAATCATCAAGAAGCATATGGATATATATATATATATATATATATATATATATATTTTAAGCATTCAATCATAAACAACAAGATAAGCATTATACCACAATATATCCAACAAGCTTCGTATATAAAAATAAAGCATATAATCAAATTCAAATATAAAGAGAGTAAAAGTAAACTAACAAGGTGTTAGTTTAGTAGAAAGTATGCTAGTCCTAGGTAAACTTTACCTACCAATGAATTAGGGTTTGAATTTTAAAGATACCATTGTTGGAAGAGGATAAATCCATTAATGCTCTAATCCTAGAGGTTTGAATCTTGAAGAGACCCTTGTTGGGGGAATTCATTAATGTTGTAATTATTGGAGTGATTGTCTTACTTGGTCATTATTTTAGATGAAACCCAAAAAGGGTAAAAGTAAAAAGATCAAGTATAAGGATTTATAGTGATTCCCCTTAGATATCCTCTCCAAGGTGTACATCTACTTTTTTAAACTTTCTATTAAGAAGCCTTTTTATAGATCCTTACTTTTCCTTTCCTTGAACAAATCTTCTCTTTAGAAGGAATATCTCACACTTCAAAGAATTTATAAGGGATATCTCACCTAAAGTGATATAAGATGAATAATAATTCAAATAAACTCTATCATGGAATGGATAAAACAAATGAATCTACTAGAAAAGAAAATATTCAAATAAATTGATCAAATCATGATTTTGATAAAAAAAAGGGGCAAAATAATATTAAAAGATGAAATTTAGTCTTTATATATGTTGTATTGGATAATTCTTAGTTTATATTAGAAACCCATAAAGGTAATATACCATTTAAAATAACTGGAAATGAAAACTAGTTAATTATAACCATTATTCACACATTAAAATAAAGTGAATTGATTCATGAATGGATTTAGATAAAATTTTTAGCTTCCATCTAACTTGATTCAAGAATTGATTCACAAAGATAGGATTGCATACTTAACTTTAAAAGTTCATGACTTTTTTATTCTAAGTCCTTTTTAAGAAAACAACTTATCATTGGAAGATGTTTTAGTATACTTTCAAATAGAATTAGATTCATATTCATATCTGATGTAATAAGCAAATGTATGCAATCATATACATTAAGCAAATGTAAGAAAGATTGAATTATAAAAAGTCTGATTTTAAGACTCGATTTGCAGAATTCATAATTTTTTCATATCTTGATCATTTTAAGCAAATGATTTATCCATGGAAAGTTTTAAGTCTATTTTCATATGAATTAGTTTTACAATTAAATCATGAGTAATTTATGAGATATGATTAAAAGAGTGACCAAAGATTAAAATTTCAAAAATCAAAACTCATATCTCGTTTATTTTTTAAGTGTCTTATACTTGTAAAAACATTATTGAGTTATCTTTTTAAGCATTTTAATTAAGCTAAAATTTAACAAATATGTTTGAGCTCTATATTATGAAAAATTCTATTTTAATAAAAATTCTAATTCCAAAAGGAAAAGCTATAACAATAAGGTCCTAAGGTTTTATTGACGCATCCAAGCTTCTAAAAATTCAATATTTTAATTCCTTAATACTTGAATTATCTCATTTCTTGAATTTTTTTCTATTTTTCTTTCTCGAATTGAGTATAATAAGATTTTCCTTTGCTTTACTTTAGTGCGTAGTCTTCTTCCCTTTAGACTTTCCTATATGACATATATAAACTTTGTAAGCTATATAGTTAGTTCAATCTAATATCTCAAGATATTGATATGCATGATTCATATATGAAAAATATAACAAGTTAGTAAAAATATGCATGATCATCATATCATAGATTTATCAATCATAACATATTATATATAGTATAAGTTTTATAAGATAAAACACTTTTTAGTTTAAAAACATGCAATGGTATTGTAAAATTAATTTATCATTATTAAGACTCATCATATTAAACCTTAGAGCTAGTACAAATAACTAATTCCTTCAAATAAGTAGACATATTATAATTGTAGGAAAATTCATATATGTTGGTTTCAAATTTTTAAACCCTTAAGATCATTCTCCTCAATTAAAGTTACTCTTAGGAGCTTTTGAAATGCATAATGAATTCATTAAGTAATCAATTTATGAAAATCTAGAAACAAATATTGATGATTTAGTCAATTACTAAAATTATTCAAAATAATTTTAGCTAATTTCAAGGTACTTACAACATAGGTTGAATAGATTTAATTCTTGAAAACTTCAAATTTTCAAAAGTCTTCAAATAAAAAAGATTTGAAAACAATTATCAATTGTAGTTTTCAATCTAATACGATTTCAAAGCCTTTTTAAAATATAAGATCAATTTTAGAAATATTTGAGCATATCACCAAGTTAAGACTTTAATTTTGAACTAAATAAATTAAACTATAGAACATCTTATATCATAAATTAATTCCTATGTATTTTAGGTCAATTCTTCATTTCAATTGAATGTCCTATGTGCAAAACATATGAAATAATTCCAATACATTTTAAGTATAGTCCAAATGTTTTTTTTATCACCATTAGGTTTAATGGCACTGCTACATGTATTTTAGTAGGGTGTGTGCCCCCACTAACTTTTTCAAAATTCTATATAAAATTATTTATGTCATTCAAAATGCCTCATTAATTTATAACTTTTATCCCCATTAAAATATTAAAACACATTTACCCTTTCAAGTCCTGACTCCATTGTTGATTAGACTTGACATTAATCTCTGAGTATACCTATGCTAACAATTCTAACATGTCATTGATGCCTTACCTAATAAGATCAAGAAACCTTTCATTTCCACCATTCTTATCTACCTAAAAAATATTTTTTTCATTATCAAAATAAAATTTAAATGGGCCTAAGGTCAATAATTCTAATTCTAATTCACATTTTATTCTCATTGAAATTAGACATAGGTAATTAAATATTTTTAAAGTTTTAAAGCTTGAATTTTATAACTTTTAATACACATAAATCATAGAAAACTAACACATAAATAATTAAATTGATAATTGACTTTTTTGAGTAAAAATGCATGTTATAATTAAAATATATAAATATTTCTAATCTAAGCCTTTTTTGTATGCAACTTGTCAAATTTATCCACTTTACAACCATTGCATATGGCCTCGTATGTGTGTGGTAGGGGTTAAAGTAGGGCATTTAGCATGTAGGTCCCTAACGACATAACATATTTCTAATATAAGCCAATCAAGACTATTTGTAAAATAGAATAGACTCAGGTTGAAATTTTGGCTTGTTCTATAAAATAGACTAAATTATACTATTTAAAGCCTATCTTATTAATCTATTAAGTCATTTCATATTTCTTATATATTAAAATATATAATATATAGATGTAGATAATATTTAGAAGAAAAAATTATATAAATTTTCAATAGCCTATGAAAAATTCTACTATATCGTTATTCTATTAATTTTAGCTTATATTATAATATTAAATTGATATATTGATTTATAATTATTATGATATGTATATTGAATCAAATTAAACTTGAATTGAGTTAAAATTGACCTAAACTTTGAACTTTACAATTTTTTGGTGAAAGTGAGTTTAAATTAAAATATTATCTTTAGCTTGATTTTGAGCAACTTTCTATGTTAGTTAAATCATGCTCAATAATATCAAAAATTGACTTGATTCAACTTAATTCTATTCTTAATAATATTTTTTAATAATATATTTTAATTATTAATAAGTTTATATAACCTAATAAACTAGGCTAGGATAATTTTGAAACTTATTACAAGTTTATAGGTTAGTTAGGTCAGACCAGTTTTTTAATACAAGCAGCCTGACCTATTTTAAGAAAAACCTAACTCAACATAACTTGCTTTCACTTGAGGATGCTTTTATCTTACTAATTGTCAATAATTATCAAAGTGCAATTTTGAAAATTAAAAAAAAAAGTAAAAATTATTCATGCTTTCAATTTTTTTCTTTTTTCTTTTGGTAAAACTAAGGAGCCTATGCTCAAAGTGGAAAAAGTTTAAAAAAAAAGACACTTAATGGGTAACTTCTCTTATCAAGGTGACCCTCAAAACATTAGTAAGAAAATTTATGTATGAAATATAAAATAAAATAAAGTTAATAAAATTAATAGTATAGGAATATGAATTTAGTAAAATTTTGATAAGAAAAATTTATTAGAATCATGAAGTATAAAGTTTTGAATTAATATAAATAAGTGTATAAATATAGAAGAGATTTAAAAGTATTTTTTTGAAAATGTCCTTAGGGCTTTAATCTACTATTTCAACCCCAAAACCCTAATATTTCTCATTTCTTTTCATCTTTCAATTTTTCCCAATTCTCTACACTCTTTCCTATTATTCCACCAATCAAGCAAGGAGGACCTTAATTCTTCTTGATTTCTTCTTCCTATCAAAATAAGAACATTACTTTCATAAAAAATGCTTCTCATTTCTTCTTCATTGATGAAGACATTTGAGGTTATTTAATTTTGTTAGAAATTCTAAATTCTAACTCTACAACTCATAATTTTTTATATGATTAGGATTAAAAGATCTTTAAACTAGCTTCCTAGCATTCTCTTCCATGCAAAGTGAGTGAATAATCTAGTTAAATTTATGGGCATGTGATTATGTAATGGTGTTGATGAAAAGTTAGTTTATGATTTTGCTTGAAATATATTTAATTTAATGTGGGGGTGTAATAAATAATGAAAAAGATTGATATGAGATGTTAAATAGATATATTAATGATTGTATCAAAGTTTAGTGTATAATAAAACCTGTGTTTGGGAGGCATTTATGGTTGAATGAATAGTAAATTTTTTGTAGAAAAATGTATTTTTTATGTGTAAATCAAGTGTACAATTGATTCTCGGGGTCCATAGGCAAATATGAGCATAAGAATCAAGTGTACAATTGATTTATTTTGTGCAAATGCAAGTTTAGGGTAGATGAATCAATTATGCAATCAATTCATTACTTTTAAAATTTTATGCCAACTTTAAAGGGGTATAATTCTTTTGTTTATACCTTTTTTAAGCAAATCACCTATTATAAGAAAGGTAATTGAGTTTACTTTTAAATGGAATTAGTTCCAAATCAATATCTTATGTATATTTTGAGATATCATTAAAATAGTGAGCACAAGTGAAAAACTCAAGATTTCAAAAAATGAAAATTTTGTATCTATATTCAAAAGGGCATAACACTTTCATATCTTAACCATTTTAGGTGAGTGACTAGTCTATGAAAAGCTAATTAAGTCTAATTTCATATTAAATAATCTTTATAAATAATAAATTCATAATTTTTAATTACTTATAAAATATTATTCAAGGGTCACAATTAAGGTAATCATATAGTATACCATACCCAACCTATGTTATATTTCATGATTTATAATAATCCAACATAAAACATCAAAGATAAAGTAGTTTATGATATTTATATAATAAGAACATAATGAGGTAATCACAAAATGAGTAATATTAATAGTTATAAATTATCCTTATAAATTGTGAAGTAACAAGAAAGAGAAAAGATGAAAATGGAATACTTAGGGAACTTTGGAGCAAATGGACATTCCCATATGACTATCTATCTATGCTGGGAAATTTTCTACTTAATTTCCATACACTTTATTTATTCTATATACTAAGATGATATGCTATAAGACCATGAGATTAAATGTGTGCATCTATGCATCTTAAGATGAATAAGTACGGTGAACTTATAATCTTGGTTGCTTCTTATTATACTAATGATTGTGTAATATAATGGTGCTTTTAGAGCAACATTTGTTTTATGTTAATTATTATTGATTAACCTTTTGTAAATAATGCGATAAAGGCACCATACAAGTTATTGCTTGGTTATGATGAATGTATGCTTTAATTGAACTTGTGATCATGATTGTACTTCACTTATGAACACACACAAGAAGTATGGAACTACTATTTGATAATTGGGTATACTTATATTGAAATGTGAATGTATTTGTAGTTATGATATTGTGAATAAGGATGATTGTAGTGAAGAATTGACACTTACAAAGATTATGATATTCAGAGATGTAAAATTTATGTGATATGTATATATATGATAATGTGATTCAATTCATATTGGTATTATACAGCTGGTACCAATATGATAAAAATAGCTTGGAGTCAAATATGAGAAGTTTGATTAGGTGACTATATTGAAGTGAAGTTAAAAATATTATCAACTAAATGTATAGTTTCATAAAATGATGTGAATAAAATCTTTTTGTAGTATAAGGTTTTAATATTTCAATTATCTTATATTGGCTTCAGAAAAAGGAATCCTATTTTATTATCTTATTGTAATTATCTAACATAAAATTGATAAAATAAGGATTTAATAGCTTAAGATGTTAGATTAGTATCCTTAGAATAAATTAATATCATAAAAAATCTAATATTTTTGGCATTCGAAGTTTGATTCATGTAAATTCCTAAAATGTGATATTCTATTTCTTTAAAACAAATATGAAATTGTTAAAAATCGAGTATATGATTTTATAATATAATATTATTTAAGCCTTCTTAGAGCATAAAATTATAATATTTCAATTATTTTAATGCGAAAAGTTCTCATTTGTAAAAATATCTAAATTTCTTTATGATAATTTTAAAAATAAAAGAAAATGATGATATAAAATGTCATAGTGGTATGAATAGAATCTATTAAGAGGACCATACTTTAATATTTTACTTGTATAAGCTTGATTCCAAAAATCGTTATGTAAGTGCATATTTTAACTATAAAAGCTAATATTGGAAAATGTGGAAGTTGATGATCTAAAATGCTATTATATTATAATTTAAATTTAAAATTTAAATAATTAGAAAGAAAATAAGGAATAATCATAAATCTATAAATTATCATATTAACTTATCAAATAAGAAAAAGGGTGGGAAGATGAGTGATATGAAAATGATATTTGTGATAAAGTAATGGTTATTAGTTTAAGTGATTGTTGACTGACATGCTTAGAAGACATAGTAGTGTTATCATCAACCATTAATTAATTATGATTAGAAGGCATCATTGTTGATTGACCCTGCTTAGAAGGCAAGGTACTATTATCATCAACCGTTGATTTATTATGATTAGATTGCAATGTTAAATGATACAATTATATTACAATTTGAATTACATTGTTATGTGTATGATGGAAATATGTTAGAAGGATTCAGTACAAACTGTCTTATGATATGGCTGAATGTTAGTGGCTAAGCAAGAGAGCATGGTAATGCTATTATATACCATTATGTATCTTGATGCTGATATGTGAGGATGAATAAATTATCTATTTATATAGAAATTGAATTGTAATTATAATATATAAAGCTTGAGCTCTAGTGTGTAAATTATATTACGAATTATGCCATAAATAACATTGAGATTATGAAATGTGATAAGGGCGATGACATAAATGCTAAATAGGAAATTTCCAATGATATACTTGTAAAGGATATAAAGTAGACCTTGGAGAGACAAGGATGAAAAGCTTGTAGAGGGTATAAGGTTAATCTGAGAGTTAAAAGGTGTTTTCATCATAAGTTCTGTATTATGATATGGAATCAATATTTAATTATCCTTTAATATTTCTATTTAATATGATTATGATGATTTGGTTATAATTATGCTTGATAAGTAGTTAAGAACAAGGCAATTAGTCATAAATGAGCTATTGAGATGATTGATATTTAAAACTATAAATTTGTTAAATGATTATGTATGGAACTGTGTTTAGGAACCCTACTCTACTGATAGTGTTGAATTGACTCCTCTTTGATATTACAATTGAATTAAGTGATGGAGGAATTATGAAAAACCTCTTTTAGGTTATATTATTTGTATGTGTGTGATTATTGATACAAGCACGGGTATGGGAGTATGATTGTTAAATTGTTGAATAAGATGAAGTTGTCATGTATGAGCACTGGAAACCACTTAGTGGTTATTTTATGTTGCTACTTGGATTAGTTGTAATCATTTATTGATAATATTTCTTTTTATACATATACATTTATTGAGATTATAAATCTCAATCTTTTTTTTAACATTTTTAGGATTTAACCTGAGAATATCAAGTTACGTATCTTGAATAGGAGTTAAGGGCAATCCAAGAAGAACTTGATAGTTGCAATTGAGTTAGGATTCTATTGGAACCAAATTTACAAATTACAAATAGATTATTTGCTTGATGTGTTAAGTTATTTATTTGTATATATGTTTCTAAGTTGTTGTTGAGTTATATGTAAAATAATTTGTATGATTTAGGTATGTAACCCTCGAAAAGTGTTTAAAATTAGGAGAGATTCTATCCATTTTTTTAGGTAAAATTTATAGTGAATTTTGAGTCAACATAGAAATAGAATAATTTTCATTGGATAGAATCAACATGAATAGTATCAAAACTAGTGGAAAATAGGTAGTAAGATCCATATCGATCATGATTGAGTTTAAGTCATGAAAAAAAAGCTTCCACTTGTAGCTCCTAAGTTTATAAGCCAATTAGCACAGTTGTTCCCTTTTTAATCCATGTGACATATTTAAACATTTAGCTTTTAACAACCTTTTAATAGCATTGAGAAAAACAAGATCCATTCTCAAACTTCTAGACTTATTAGTTAAAGTCTGGATAAAACATAAAGATCATATTCCATAATTACATTATTTAAATTAAGAGACAAAGCTTACCTTAGTCCCTTATAAGCACCTCACAATTCAACTTTAGTTGCATTGTAGTGACACAACACTTTAGCAAACTCATAAATCCACTCTTTATCACTCCTCTAAATCAAACCACCACACCCATTTTCCTATTTCCTTCTTTGATGATCCATCAGTGTTTACAAAAACCCAGTTTATTAGAAGAGTTAACCATAAAACTTGAATGCACTTAAGATTCTTATTTATTAACTTGGATGTTTAGTTATTTACTCCTTTTATCTCTCAAGCAAGATGTAATATAGCTTACATAGCATTAACAAGTTGATTGCATTCTAAATCAAATGTCTCTCTATTCCTCAACTCTTAAAACTTATTAATAGTTACACCTTTTGCTGTACATTGTACCTAACCTGCCATGTAAATTCTTAACTACCCAATCTTCCATATCCCACATAAAGAAGCAAGCTAACATGCATGGTTTTATCAATTTCCTCCATGCTATAGTAACTGTATTGTAGTTAAATAATACATGTATCGAGGTACCAACATAATTTCACACTTTTTGTAAAGTGGCAGAGCTTGCATCCAAGCATTTCTTCATTCATTTATTGAAAGTTTATTATGTAAAAATCTCCAAATAAATAGTCCAATCCTTTGAGGACCCTTCCATCTCTAAATCTTTTTCTAGATGGGATTACAATCCTACTAACTATGAAAATCCAAAGCCATATAAGTACTTTTCATAGAGAATCTCCCACCATTAAACTTTCATGCTAGGAAATTTGAATTTGCATCTTGATTAAGAACCTTGATATTTTATAGAATGGGTTAAGCCTGCAACTATATAAAATTTTTAAAATTAGCTAATCCCACTCCTCATTTTCATCTATAAAGAAAGTTACCTTTTCTTCTCTAATGGTTTGGTGTAACTCACATAATAGTGAACTTAAATAATCTCTTCTCCATATTCAACCAATCATCATCCCAAAAACTAGTTGTTCTCCCATTTTCTAGAACTTAATAATGATTATGTAAACACTGAGGCCATAATCCAACCAAATCCTTCTATAAGACTGAATTAGCTTGTTTGTTAATGATAAAATGCTTTAAATTGTAACCCTTATCATATTTCACAATCAGAACTTAGCTCCAAACCTTATTCTCCTTTTTGCAAATATTCGCATAACATTTCAGATTATAACATTATTTATGATGTCCTTATGCCAAAAATTTAACCCATCATATTTTTTTGATTAACAAATAGTACTCTAAGTAATGGAATAATTCTTTCTAATATCAACCTCATGGCCCTATAAAAACACTCTTTGCATTTTCCATCTGTAAACAAAATATCTTTGGAATCTTTTCCACATGCATAATATAAGTAGGTAAAGCTACAATAGTAGAAGATATTAAAGTCACTTTCCTTACCATAGATAAATGACTTCTCTTCCACCTTTCCAATTTCCTAGCCATCTTGTCAATAATCTCATTAAATTTAATCTCCTAATTCTCCCATATCGCAATTTCAATCTTAAATACTTACCTATATTATAGGTTTTTTAGAATCCATAGATCTCTATAATGCTACCAACTATAATATATAAAACATTCTTAGAGAAAAAATTTAGGTTTTTTTCTCCCTTGACATAGAATAAAATAAATTAAGACAATTCTTGATGCAATGGATTTGCTAGTAAGACATTTTGCCAAATACGAGTAAATCATTTGCAAACATAAGATATAAAATAATAGAGCCTACTCTACTTGCTTTTATGGCCCTCTATATTCTATCATCCATTTCCTTAGCTATAATATATGATAATAGATCCATACATAAAGCAAAAAAGTAAAGAGATAAAGGAGCTTCCTAGTGAATACCTCTAGAAGGGTAAAACATTTCTTCTTAAGTACCATTCCATAATAGTTTCATTAAAGAAGTAGAAACACACCTTATAATAATATTCTTCAATTTTTTAGGCATGTCAATCTGATTAAAAACTAGATTTAGAAAACTTTAATTAATAACTTGATCATAGGTTTTTTCCAAATTCATTTTGATTACTATATAACCCTTTCTTCCTTTTGAATATTCCATAGAATGAAACATCTCATTTGCAATCATAATATTATATTGTATGCATTTTCCTATGACAAAGCTATTTGAAAAGGAGACATAATAGAATTCTATTCACCAATACCTTTATGATATATTTTTAGGTCATATTATAGAGTGACATTAGTCTAAATTGAGACAAACTCAAGTTTATCCACTTTAGGGATCAAAATAAGCAAGGTAGAACTAATATTAGAAATAACCTTCTTTCTTTCACAAACCTCTTTCACCAATCAACTTATAGAAGGTCCCAAAACCTTCAAGTTAGATTAGAAAAATATAACAAGTAAGTCATCTAAACCCTAAATCTTTTGTTGCATCTATATCAAAAATAGCCTTTTTAATTCTAACTTTGTGATAGCTTTAATTAGATATGAAATATGATCTTTTAAGATTTGGGGATAAGAAAATTCACCCAAATCATCCACTTCCCTTCTTTGCTCATTAGAAAATAGCCTATAAAAAAGATATGACACCATTTACTTTATAATGCTTCACAACTACAAGCTAGTTATGACTAGTATGGATCTCACTACCTAGTTTTCACTAGCTTCAATATTGACTATGCTAATTTATCCTAATGGAAATCTCTCCATATCTATGGTAACTTGAATTCATTTCAAAATCAAAATAAAAATGGATAGAGTTTTCTTGTTTTTGGACACTTTTTAAGGACCATGCATTAAAACTTGTAAAATTTGCACATTTGATACCCAAAAATACATAAAAAATTAAATAGTTTCAACATGTAAATTACATAAACACTAATAAACTCCACTCCAAATCTAATTGTCAACTCTCCTAACAAGGAGATTTTCAATCTCCATGGAAACAACAAGGTTCAAATGAATTGCATTCAACCTAAAAACAATGAAAATAACAAGAATGAGTTACAAGAATTCAATAAACACATATCCACCAATCTCCTCTTGAATTCAAGTAAATAAAATAATAAAATGCCAATTAATCATTAAAGATAGGAAACAACCATAAATTAGCCTCTACATTTTTTTAGCTCAAGATACTAAGGCTCTTAGACACCTACTTATAACATTCTTAATTTTCAAGTAGCCATTAATGACTCAACCATGGTCAAATTATCAAAATCATATTAAATGAAAATATCCAAAGACAGTTAGAATATAATTTCATAACCTAATGCACAATAATTTACAGTAAATTATATACATTAATCATATGACTCTCAAGTTATCCTTATGCCCTACCTACATTTTGCATCATTTTTCTTCCTAAGCCAACCTTATACCTTACCCACCTTTTATTAGGAATTAAGCATCCAACACCCACATCATCTCCCCTATCATACTACTTAAGTTAAATTATAAGCCATAATTATCATATTAGTTCAATAATGTTATATCTCAATACATGGCCATACAACTTATCCCATTTTCATAACAACCATACAAATTAATTCACATTATATATGATATGTAATATCCCTAGGAGACATTTCCTAAGAACTACTCCTAAAGTATTAAAGTAAATTAATACTTCCTAATTAAGCGTACTCAGTTAGGGAAATTTTAGAGATGGGCAACCTCTTGGGAAGCTTTTCCAAAATATCCAATTCAAATGAAAAAATTAAATGACAATGTAAACTATTGATGAAAGTACAAAAAGGCCACTTGAAAGAAAGAAATTTCCCTAATGCCCCAAGAGAAATCAGGTAAAAATAAAAAGAAAGATAGGATATTTATGTAGATGGAATTTTTTTTTGGAAAGGGTTAATCTCACCTAATAAAGATTAAAAATTTATGAAGAATATCAAGAAGAAAGTAAAAAAATATATTTTTAGAAAATTTTAGAATACAAAAATCCTAATTATTAAACAAAAGTTAATCAGATAAGTCAAAAAAGGGCAAATTAGGTTCCAATGGGCCCGCAAATTTTTCAAACCCTTTGAAACATTGATAAAGATAAAATTCAAGTTAAAATATTGTTAGAAATATACTCAAAAAATTATAGGAATTTTGATAGAGCCCAACTCGATTTTAGGGGCTCGGTGAGCCGAAATTCGATAAAATGGGCCAAAATTATAATAATTAGTTTGATCCCTTAAAGTTCTTTTTGGACCAACTATAATTCATTTATTAAGGCCCAAATGTATTTATAATAATCCAAAATTGATCCCAAGGACTAAATTGAAAATTAGCCAAAGAAGTTTGGGTAAAAGTAGAATTTTGAAAAGTTTTAGAGTTAAATTGTGTTTTTCCAAAAAACTTGAATTTGGCCCATTCTTTTTCTATTAAAATTGGAAAAAATTTGGATAGAGGAGAGCCCATAATTTCTGACTTTGCTACTAGAAAATAGCAAAGAAAATCACAAAAAAATTCATGGATATTTTGGATTAAATTACAAAAAGACCCATTTTCTTGTATTTTGTAGAAAAGCCTAGAAAACTTGAGAGAACTCCATTAAGCTTTTCTTCTCCTCATTTGCATGAAATTGCAGCTACCATAGGAGACTTCTTCAAGCTCTCAACATAACCAAATACACAAGCAAGACAAATTAAACATAAAATTTCAATTTTTTCTACTTACTTGCTTGAATTCCTAAGGAGAAATTATCAAAACTTGGAGGTGTCATATTCTTCTTCTTCATCAAATGAAAAACCCTCTCATTTAGGAGGCAACTTGAAGCTTTGAAATATATAAGTTTATAGGTGAGTGGCAACTCACTTAATTTCCTATTAAATTTTGATTACAAAATTGATAATATTGCTTTCTAGAATTGTGATTTCATGAAACTAAGTGTATGGCCATGCAATAAAGGAATGATATTGAAAAATTGTTTCTTTAAGTTGTATTTAAAGATATTATAATAATATTAGCATAAATGAATGATTAGATTACCAACTGTTAAGCCTTGAGTGAAGAAGGAATACAAAGAGCTTAAAAATTGCTTTGTTGATTCTGCTTTTGGAATTCCTAAAAATCTAGAAATAAACCATGAATTTTAGGAACATGCTAGAACCTCTTAAAAATTCAAAACCACCCATTTTTTAGTCTCTTATGATACTAGGATATAAATTTATTAGAAATTTTTAGAAACCTGAATAAGGGATATCTCTACACAAAGGTGTAGCTTGGCCAGAAATAGAATGTGAATGATTTCATTTATGTTCTTGAATTAATTAGGGTATTAAATGATAAGTAAAATTTTCATAAAAATTCTTAGATACCCTTCCATATGTTAGTTAAAATAGAGTCAATTTTCATGACAAGTGAAGCTCATCTACCTAATGAATAAATTCCTACAATTTCAGAGCTCCAGTGCTACCAATTTTAGAATCAATTTGGAAGGGTGAAGTTCAATTAATTTTTTAGGAAAAACAGTAGGTTTTTTGTGCAAACTTAAAACTTATATTAGTCATTTAGGATATTAGGAGTAACATATATTTTATTGAGAATATATGAGGATTTATGGAATTAGCATATTGAATGCACAAAATGAATATCCTTAAGGAGAATTAAAGATCAAAACTTAACAAAACACTTATGGCTAGTTAGTATTAACCTTACTAAATGGATTACATGATATGTTACTGAAATAGCATCATTACTCCATTTAAGCCTTTCATGGCTCATAAGTTATTTTGAATATGATATGTGGGAGGAAAAATTTAGCCAAATGGCTTGTAGCATCCTTCTAAAGGAAGGAGAGGGGTAGCAAGAAGTGGAGGGAAAAGATTAAAGGCGAGTGGGATAAGGATGGCCCAAAAAAATAAGGAAAAAACTTGTATACTATACTAGTCATATCTATTAATGTAATGCTAATACATAATGTATAAGATAAATGGTAGTTATTAGATGTGAATAAAGCTAAGTATATGATAATTTATCTAGTCTTCCTAAATTCATATAAAAAAGAATTGATAATGGAAAACCATGGGAAGTCAAGATTGCATAGCTACTCATTGAGTATTTTATATACTTACTCCTCTTCAGTGTTATTTTATTTTATAAATAAAGAATAAGGAGCTTCAACGGAGGATTGATATACTGCATGGAACTTTCTGATCTCCATGAGGCATAGTGTAACAAAAGATTAATATATTTGAGTTGTCCTTTGTACAGTTAAAGTTTATGTATGTGATAAATAATTTTGTTATGCTACTATATATTAATATCATGTATTAACTTTTTCATTGCACGTGCAATGTTATTTCCTTTACTTATATTATTTGATGTTATCATATATTCTTCTTTTATTATAAAATAGTCAGATATAGTTTCCTACAGGTTTGTAAAGATGTTTGATTAGTTGAATACTAGTTAGATGTCTTTACGCCGGTTATGATACTTGAAATTGGGTTTGACATGATATGATATTAAGCTCATAACATCATAATCATAATACAAAATAACTAATTCATCACCACAAATCATTCTTATTCACAACATAATAATTCCAAAAATAATCAAATTTCAATATAAGTACAACTATAATATCAAACAATAGTTCCACACCTCTTATGTACAGTTACAATCCATGCATAAGCATAAATCTCCACTAAAGTATGTATACATAATAATTAAACAACTACTAATATGATGCCTTTACTGCATCATCTCCAAAAAGGAAATCAACATTCTTTAACAAGAAATAGATGGTGCACCAAAAGGACCATTAACATTACAATATTAAGCATAACAAAAGATAATTAAAATCACACTTCCCATATTTATCCATGTAGAGGAGCCTAGCTATATTTATCAAATTCATTGTTATTCAAGTATATGATCTTTATAAAAAATAAATAAGAAATATGACATTTAAGAAAACTAGTGTTAGGGATAGATATAGACTCACCTGATAATACCTATTCATTTCAAGAATCCTTGAGTATTCTATTTTCATATTTTTCTTTTCATTCTAATTCACAATTTACAATGATTAATCATAAACATATTAGTATTACTTATTTTCTTCCAAAAATTTATCATTTTATGTTTTATTCATAATATTCTAACATTCTAGGTTATTAATTCCTTATTTTTCAAAAGTTAAATCATGAAATAAAAAATATGTCATTATATAGTGATTTTTTAAATCAAGCTTATACAAATAAAAATATTTAAATGTGATGCTCTAAAAAGGCTTTATTCATGTTACTTTATCATTTTAGATTATCATTTTCTTATATTTTTAAAGATATTATGAAGAAATCAAAGATTTACATAAATGAGATTTTTCCAAATCAAGCATAAAATACCCAAGATATTAGAACTCTATGCTTCAATAAGATTCTAATCATATCATTTTATGAAACTAGAAACATTTTAAGGATTTTCTTGAATCAAGTTTAAAACATTAAAAATGTTAAAATTTGATGATCTAAATATGCTCTAAGTATACTAGTTTAAAATTTTAGAGTATAAATTATTATTTTATTAATTCTATACTAGGTAATCAAAATATGATGATAAAATGAGATTTTCTTAGATCAAACTTAAAACATTGAAAACGTCAAAGTTTGATGATATGAATAGTCTCACCTTTTGACAAGGTATCTATCTAAAGCTTATTAGTAGCAACATTGCATTAGGATGCCAACAAAATGAGGGAGAACAATAACTCCATGCTATTGAATCATTATTGCATTTTGTGAGTTTCTCACACCATTAACGACTATAGTTGGTTAAGGATGAAAGAAGCAATGATAGTGCAATAGCACTAGCTCTCTAGAGGGTTAAGTGTAACATAAATTAGAAAGAGAGAGAGGCATTACACATAAAGAGAACAAAAAATTGGTTCTAATGGTTTTAAATAAAGAAGGAGCTATAGGTAATTATGAGGTATCCTTAAGGCCTTATTTTTAAAGTCAAACCGGATTGGCCAATCCAATCAGTGAACCGATAACTTAGCCAAGTAATTGATCCGGTTAATGGAAATGGATTAGAATTGCAATGGAATCGGTTTGGATTAGTGGTTAAACTCGGTAGCAATATGGACCAACCAATTTTTATTAAATCGACCCTTTTTTTTAAAGAAAAAAGCCAAAAAGCAAAAAGTAAAGAAGATAACTTCAAATTCAGACAAAAACAGAGAAACTTTACCTTATGCAAACTCAAAACTTAAAAGCAAACATACTAACACGGGCTCACATCACATCATTGCAAGATCATATCACCAGCAACCCACCATGATAGATGATACCATTAGCTTATTTTCTAGTTTCCTAATAGCTACTACACCACGATCTCTCTTTTTCCTTATCCCTAGTGCTTGGCACTGTTATTCAGCTAGGTTTTTCAGCTCAACTATGTGTGTCTCTCAAGTCTCAACTCTTATCTCGAGTTCCTTGACAAATTTAAAGATATATCTTAAAGACTTCAACTTCAGATTAGAATATCTTCTCTTCATATTGCATTTTAATTTTTTATTTTTTCCAACTATTTGTTATTTAATCATACTTGTTATTAGTAATTTATAAATTTCAAAGAGTGAAAAGAATTTCTCATTAGTAAGAAAACTGTTAAAACTATACTTTTTGAAGCTGATGAAGCTTTTAATTAGTTATTTGTATCATAAAGATTCATTTGTCGATTTTAGCAGCACAATGATTTGGAATTTCTTTATAATGTCTTAATCATACTATCATTCATGTTTCAACTATGTAAATGTAATAGTTTGATTTACTTCACCTATTCGAGGTATTTGCTGCATGTGGACTCTTCCTTAGGTTAAAATTAAATGTTCCTAGTAAATTAGGAAATAGAATTCTAACATGCCTTTTTAAAAGGAAACATTCTTAGTTTTTATTTAGAAATTTTTAATATCAATTTTAAATTTTAATTTTTTATAGGATTGAAATGACTTCTATTCCAACCCAATTAACAATAAAATCCACTCCACCTTTAAGTGAAGGAATTAATAATTCAAATAGAGGGAAATCTAACCCAACTTAGGGACATTGCAGACATCTCATTGATACTAGTGGAAGGAGCCATATATTATATTTATATTATAATAAAGTTCTAAAAGGGGGTGGTATTTATCATTTTAAACAACATCTACTTAGCCAAAAAGGACAAGTTTATGCATATAAGAAGGTTTCACCTTATGTTTGCTATTAGATAGAGCAATCTCTTCTTGACCTTACTAACAAGAAAAGAAAAGCTAAGGATGAATTTGAAGATAGCAATCTATATGGTCTTGATTTTATAAATAAAGATGATAGTGATGAACTATAAAAGGTAGCTAGTGAAAGTGTAAATAAGCAATATAAGCTACGAAAGAGATCAAAAATGATATCTAATAAAAAAAGCAAAAGAGTTATTGGTATAGGCTTTTATTTCATGCCTAAAACTATAGCTAGAGCACAACCTACCATCAAAAGTGCATTGCAAACAAAGGAATCTAAGGAAAGGTGTGATCTTGCTATTTGTAAATAGATGATTGATGCTTGTTTACCTTTCAATGATTGATGCTATTGTCAACTAATGATTAATGCTATTGCTAATATGGGTGCTAGATATAAAGGTCTTAATTTATATAATCTTTATAGCTAATTATTACTTAATGTTAGAAAAGTGAAGAATTTCATTAATAGTTATAGCTTAACTTGGAAAAAGACAGGATGCACTATCATGGTTGATGGATAGACTAATCAATGCAAGAGAACTTTAATTAATTTTCTTGTTTATTGTCTAAGGGGAATTGTGTTCTTGAAATGTTGATGCTTCTGATAATTCTAAAATAAGCAATGTCTTATTCAAACTCTTTAGGGAGATTATACTATTTGTTGGCTAAGAGAATGTTGTTCAATTAGTCACTGACAATGTTGTTAATTATATTGCTATTGGAAGAAAGTTAGAGATTGAATTTGCCACACTTTATTGGGCTCCTTATGCTGCTTATTGCATTAACTTAATGTTACAAGACATTGGAAAGTTGGATGAGATAAGTGAAATCGTGAACCATGCTGCTAAGATTACCAAGTATATTTACAATCATTACTTTGTATTGCATTCAATGAGAAAGCATACAAATGGGAGGGAAATACTTTGCCTTACACTTACTCATTTTACCACTAATTTTATTGCTTTGGAAAGTATCTTAGCTTAAAAAGATGCACTTAAAGCTATGGTGACAAGTAATGAATGAACACAATTTCCATATAGTAAAGAAAGCAAAAGGAAGAAGTTTGTAGAAAATATGTTATTCAGTGAGTTTAAACAGCATGTGCTACTATTGTAAAACTCACAGAACCACTTATTCGTGTCTTACTTCTTGTGGATAGCAAGGATAAACATACCATAGGTTATTTGTATACGCTATACATAAAGCTAAAGAGGAGATGATTACTAGATTTCAAATAAGAAAAAAAAGTAGTTGCTCCTTAGCTGGCAATCTTAGACTCTTGTTGGGATAACTAACTTCATAAAAATCTTCATGCTGCTAGTTATTGGTTGAATCTAGCTTACTAATACAATTTTAATGAGATAGGGAAACACAAGTAAACCACATCTAAACTTATTGATGTCATTGAGAGGTATTCTCATGGCAACCCTACTTTATAATCTAAGCTTACAGGTGAAATGAGAGTTTTTAGAAATATAGAAGGTGATTTTGGAAGAAAAGTAACTACAAATGATCGCACTACTATGATGCCATGTAAAACTAATTTCTTTAATTCTAATTTTAATGGGTTTGAATTATTTTTTTATTAAAAAATATACATATTAATCTATTATAAGCAATATTTAGATAAGTGGTGGCAATGTTATGGATCTAATGCACCAAATTTGCAAAAGTTAGCAATTTGTGTTTTAAGTCAAATGTTTAGTGCTTTGGGTTATGAAAGAAATTAGAGCGTATTTGAACATATCCATTCAAAAAAGAGAAACAAATTGGAGTACCAAAAGCTTAATGATCTTGTTTATGTTTATTATAACCTAAGACTAATAGAGGTATTTTTACTTTTATACTTACTTTAATTTGTTTTTATTGTTATTTTACTTATCTTTATTTTTAATATTGATATTATGTAATGAATAATATAGAAATTATTTGAAGAAGTGGAGTTATGATCCATTTGATTTTGAATCATATGCTGATAATGCCAAATGGGTATTGGAATATGAACTACCAAATTTAATTATTAAGAAAGTTGAATCCCTTTACTTTGTGCTACAAAATTGTGACATTCAAGACTTCCAATATAACCATGGTTTGTTATATTATCGTTCTTCCATTATTTTTTTAATATTGAAAATAGTTGTATTATTTTGTATTCTTATGTAAATTATTAAATTCTTGTAGATAACTTAAATTTGGATGAGATTGATGATGATGAAGATGAAGATAAAGTAGATAGAGCTTCAAGTGGCCATTAAGAACCAAGAAACTCACATAATGATAAAGAATTAAACAATGATGAGCTCAGAGCAAGATTTTATAATGAAGCCATTGAAAGTCCTTCACAAATCAACATTTGTTATGATCCATGGACTTAGAGGTTTTTCTTATATGTCAAGAACTTATGTTACATTTTATTTTTATCTTGAATCATTATTATATAACTCTTATTTCTATCATGAACTTGTGTAGTTTTGTTCTTGAATTATGAATTAACAAACTTAAGGTATTGTGAGCTCACTTTTCCATTTAATCCTAGCCCTCTATTTAGGTTAACTTTTAAAAAAATTCAAAGAAAGGATTTAATACAATAGGATGCAAGATGGTCATAAAATAAAATCAATCTTTATTCATAAATATTTAATCTTATTAAAATAAGACCATATAACACTTTTTTTCAATATTAATCCCCATATTAGTTTGATAGGTTAGTGATGTCAACAATATTCTATTAATATTTTCCTTTATATTTAGGTCCCTTAGGAGGTGACGATACTTAATTAGAATAATTTTACATTAATTTGAAACTATTAATTTGGGCTTAATTGAATTTCGAGCTTAATGTTGGATTTTTTATACTATTTTAGTATTTTAATCATAACTTAAGCTTCGGATGTTGGATTTGGACAATCTATATACCATTGGAAAGTTAAGAAAAAGAGCTACAATTTTCATATTGATTAGAGAACCCAATTCTACCATCTTGGAGGTAAAATATTAGCTTAAAGTCAAAGCAGAGTTGCAGTCCAAGTCCAGACCCAACCCAACTACAATAATTAATTTATATCTTGAGCTCCAAGTGTCAAATTGATGCAAGGCCAAGTCCAATTATTCCTTAAAATCCACATATAATCATTCATGAAGCCCTTTTGAAGAAACTAATTCATTTTGAAGGCCAAAGAAGACAGATTGATGGCTCATTACTTCAACTCGAACAGGATTGAACTGTCTATAGTATTTTGGCTATAACTTGAGCTAGGAATGTCTAATTGGGTTGAAATTTTGTAGGTAGCTTCCTAATATATTTCACTACAATTTTTTAGTTTAGGTCCATTCATAATTATGCTTCTATGGTTATAAATAAATAGAGGGCAGAATCAAAACGTGAGGGAGACAGAGAAGACAGACAACTTGATAGTTTTCTATTTTTCTTGGGTTTCTCTCTAATGGAAGGCTAATTCTCTGAGTTAATTCAAGGAAATTTGAGGCTTTTCTTTTTTGGGATTATGAGATCTTGATTTATATGGTGGTAACTGCAATTGATTTTCCTTTTTCCTCATCTATCTCCTCTGATTTGCATGATCTACTTGATTTGAATGTTGATTTGATATAATCTTTGTTCAATTCTGTAAGTTATATTTTAAATCTGAATTGGTAGTAAATTTTAATTGATTAATCAAAATTTTTCATTAGAGAAAAGGGGATGAATGTTAGGTTTAGGATTCTGAATTAATTCATTTAATTTAGCTGAATTCTATCTTCAAATTGGTTTTAATCTAACTTAGAAATTATGGCAATTGTCTAACTTTGCTAATCTTAATCAATCAAATCCTAGATGATTATTTAGCTTAGAGTTCATGAATTATTGCAGGGATTCTGAATAATTCAAGGCTGAATAATAAATTAAAAAATCCTATCTATAGTGATCTATGATTAATCCTCCAAAGAAACCTTGAATTCCTTGGATCAGCTGTCTTTGTTCATTGATATTCTTATTTTCATTGCTACTGTTTTATTGATTCCATTATTGATATTTTTCTGTTAATATTTTCTTGTTTTAAATTCAAACCCATCCAATTCTGCATTTTGTTTTGCATAATTTTTGCATATATACACCATATAGCACCATTTCTAATTTTGTTTCTATTACAGCATTCTATTTCCTACATTTGCATTCTGTGTGCATTTGTTTCTTCTATTTTTTGTTGCATAAATAATTCAACAATCATGTGAATATTGCTAGAAACACATTTAGAAGAAATAAAATCAAGGGATCATTAGGGGTTCGACCTGGTTGTGCCACTATATTACATTATTATTTTCACAACCAGTTTCTAATTAATTTTGGTGCATTGCGACATACATGTCAGTTAAGATCTTAAAACTGAAAATCTCAATATCTCATATATTATGAGGAAATCATTTTATTAAAACTAATGTTATATTTTATAAACATTTCGCTCCCAAACTTCCAAATATTCTAATAAATAATGAGAAAAAATATTCGAATAATGCTTTCATTAAATAAAATCATAATAATATAATTTAGTCAAATTTTAAATATCCTTATTTTACTTTGGCATAAACTAAATAATAAACTCATAGTATTTGACACTTAAATATATGTTCACTTGATTTCCAGTAATTTTTAGAATAAAAGAATGAAATTTGAAAATGATTGAATAAATTGAATCATACACTTTTAAATTCTAAAAATACATAAAACTTATTTGGGGGGAATGTTTAAATATCATAATTTTTGCCCCTTGAAAGAATTATTCCTTAAATTTTGCAAGTATTAAATTAGAATATTGCTTGATAGACAAAGCAATTACAATGAACATTATAGGACAACTCAAAAGGGAGCACTATGGAATAGAAGACATACTATTCTTAATCAACACAAACATTCCCAAGTTCTAGATTAAATGTCCAAACTCTCTTTACTTATTCCTTCACAGCAGACCAATGACAACATAGAAATTCGTAGCACTTATTACATCACTAATTATTATATAATAGTTTTATGGTGATTATTAGAGACATAAACTTTCAACAATTCTTAATGAGATTAAGTTTTGATAACAGGGGGTGATTAAGCAATACTTTCTATCTCAACATAATTCTTGATATGATAGTCGTACACAAACATAAAAGAGGTAGGAATCCTTAGAAAAGCTTTTATACATCACTACTATGATTATATTCACATTGAGAAACTAGTTTAGGTTAATTATAATGTTAAAACACAAAACAAGACATGAAGAATCAATTAAGGAATCAATTTTAGATGAATGTTTTCAATTTTGTACAATAGAAATTGATTGCACAACTAATTCCCTTGCTTAGAATTTGCTAGATAGGTGGAATGATTGTACACTTAATTCAAGTATGAACTTTTTTTAGAGAAAGGGAGATTCAATGGTAGAATTAATTCCTTTATTGCAAATTTGCTTTTAAACAATAAGAAATGATTGTACACTTCATTTAACTATAAAAATCTTCAATTCTACAAAAATTTTGTACCTAACTCTTTAATCCTTCATTTTACATAATTTAAGCATAATGAAATAACTTTTAATACCTTAACAATTAACAAATTTTATGACAAATAAATAGATTAGAGTTAGTATATTCATTCACACACCAAGCATATTCAAGTAAAGCACCTATAAACACATGCCTTAAACACAACTTAGAATTTAAATAATATAAAGGATAAACTGCCCCTATTTTATATAATATAATAAATATAAAGGAATGGCCCTTCTACACATTGACTAAAGAGTTATCAACATCGAGGAATATCATTATTAATCAAACAATCCTAAACATTTTCATTCTCTTCACTTGCAAAGAGGAAATGCTGCCTATGTTAGCATTTATCACAAGCTATAACTTTAAACTCTTTTTCCATATAAATTCAAACCATTATATACCTTCAACATTCAAACCAAAAATAGTTTCCTAAGAGGAAATCATTTATCCTAAAAGATAAACTATAAAGAAGTTTAATAAATTAACAAAAAATGATTAATATAAAATAGGAAATCTATAAAGGTATTAAGAATATGTCTTAAAGTATATTTAGATATACATTCGTTTATAATCAATGTTGCTAGCCATATTACCATGAATTAAACTTGCCTAGCATGATTTGATAGTTGAATTACTCCAACCTATACACCCTTAGACTTTAAACTATGCTATGATACTAATTTTATCATGATCCTAACCTGGTTGTGATTAGTGTGGATCTTGCTACATGGTTTTCACTAGATTTGATATTGATTACACTAATTAATCCCAATAGAAATATTTTTGTTTCTATAGTGACTCAAATTCATTTCAAAATTTAAACAAAAATAAACAAAGTTTCCTTATTTTCTAGCACTTTTTAAAGGTCACACACTCTGAATTATAAAATTTGTAAATTTTTTATATTCAATACTAGAAAATACATATAAAAATTAAATAATTTCAACACATAAATTACATAGGCACTAATAAACTTCACTTTTAATCTAATTATAAACTCTTCTAACAAGGTGGTCTTTAATCTCCATAGAATCTACAAGGTTCAAATGAATTGTATTCAACATGAAAACATTGAAAATAATACAAATGAATTACAAGAATTTAGTGAGCATATATCTACCAAGCTACTTTTAAATTCAGTAAATAAAATAATAAAATGCCAATTAAGCATTAAAGAAAGGAAACAAGCCATAAATCAACTTCTGTATTTTTTTAAGCTCAAGACACTGAGTCTCTTAGTGACATATTTACTTGCACATGATATTCTCATTTTTCAAGTAGCCACTAGAGGCTCAGCCATAGTCAAATCATCAAAATCATATTAAATGAAAATATCCAAAGATAGTTAGATTATAATTTTATAACACAATGCACAATAATCTATAGTAAATTATATATATCTGTAGTATAACTCCCAAGTCATCTTTATACCTTACTTACCTTTTTCATCCTTTTCCATCTTGAGTTAACTTTATACCTTACCCATTTTTTACTAGGAATTAAGCATCAAACACCCACATCATCTCTCCTATCACATTATTTAAGTTAAGCCATATGTCACACTCATCATATTAGTTCAACAATACCATGTCTTAATACATGGCCACATAACCTATCCCATTTACATTATAATCATACAAATTGATTCACATTATATATCATATGATTTTATAACTTATAGTATCATAATCACAATCTAATCATAATATAAAGTAACTAATTAATCACCATAAATAATTTTAATTCACATCATAATAGTTCCACACACGCTCATATTTCAATAAAAGCATAACCATAATGCAAATAGTTATCCCATACTACCTATATATAGTCACAACCCAAGCATAAGCACAAATCTCCACTAAAGTATATATACATAATAACCAAGCAATAACTAATAGGATGCCTTCATTGTATTATATCCAAAGAGCCAGTCCACATTTTTTTACAAGAAATAGATGGTACATCAAAAGCACCATTAACATTACAATACGAAGTATAATAAGAGATAATCAAAATCACTTTCTATATTTGTACATATAGAGAACATCAAATTCATAATTATTTAAGTATTTGATCTTTATTTGAAACAAATAAAATGTTTAGGGATAGATATACACTTACTTAATAATGTCCATTCATTCCAAGAATACTTAACTATTCCATTTCATCTTTTCTTTTTCTTACTACTTCACAATTTATAATGATAAATTATAAACATATTGAGATTACTTAAGCTCTTCCCTAAATTTATCATTTTAAGTTTTATTCATAATATTCTAACATTCTAAGTTATCAATTCCTTATTTTTTTAGAGTTAACTCATGAAATAAAAAATATACCATTATATAGTGATTTTTGGGATTAAGATTATACAAGTAAAAATATTAAAATATAATGCTCTAAAAAAGCTTTATTCATGTGACTATCATTTTATATCATTGTTTTCTTATATTTTTAACATTATTATAAGAAATTAGAGATTTACGTAGATGATATTTTTTCTGAATCAAGCATAAAACAATCAAGATATTAGAACTTTATGCTTTAAGGAGATCTAATCGTATCATTTTATTAAACTAGGCACTTAGTTTCAGTATTTTTAACTTTATTTCAAAGAAATCAAATTTTACATTCTAGGGATTTTCTTAAGTCAAGCTTAAAACATTAAAAATATTAAAATTTGATGATCTAGATATGCTCTAAGTATACTAGTTTAGCATTCTAAGGCATAAAGTTATTATTTTATCAATTCTATACTAGGTAATTAAAATATGATGATAAGATAAGATTTTCTTATATCAAACCTAAAACATTAAAAATGTTGAAGTTTGATGATATAGGTAGGCTTATTTTTCTACAAGGTGCTTATTTAAAACTTGTTAGTAGGGAGATCACACTGAAATGTTAATAAAACAATGGAGAGCAACTTCTTGCTACTAAACCAGGGATATATCTTACAACTTTCTCATACTAGCAGTAATGATAGTTGATTAAGGATAGAAGGAGTGATGGTGATGCAATGGTAGTACTCTCTAGATGGCTAAGTGTGATGCAGATTGACAGGAGAAAGAGTGTGTTGCATAAAGAGAGAAAAAGAAGAGAAATATTGAGAGTAAGATGTAAAAAAAATAATTTTAATGGTTTTTAGTAAGGAAGGAATTTTGGGTAATTATTAGGTGCCCTTAAGGTATTGTGAGCTCACTTTTTCATTTAATCCTGGCCTTCCATTTAGGTTAACTTCTAAAAAAAATTCAAAGAAAGGATGTAAGATACTTATACAATAAAATCAATCTTTATTTATACCTATTTTAATCTTATTAAATTAAAACAATTCAACACTTGTTTTCAACATATCCAATTTTATAGTAATTCCTATATTAATATGATAAATTAGATCTCAAAAGTGATTATCTCGATTTTTCATAGATTATAGGGGAAATCATTTTATTAAAACTTATACGTATATTCTATAAACATTTCATTTTTAAACTTCCAAATATTCTAACAAATTATTAAAAAATATTTGAATAATACTTTCATCAAATAAAATCATAATATTCTTCAATTAAATTTTAAATATCCTTATTTTATCTTAGCATAAAAAAAAAAATAAACTCATAATATTTAATACTCAAATATATATTCACTTGATTTCTAGTGATTTCTAAAATAGAAGAATGAAATTTGAAAATGACTGAATAAATTAAATTATATACTTTTAAAATCTTTGAACTCATGAAACTTATTTAGAAGGAATGTTTAGATATTACATGATGGCTTAGTCTTCCACCCAATTTCCATTCACATCTCTTAACATAGTAACTCTATTTCTTCTCTTCTTATTACTATTTTTGTATGATAGTGCTTAGTGTTTTGATTAGCATCCTCTATCCATTTTCTCACAATTTTTTATGCCAAAGAATTTCATCTTAAATTGACATTTCAACTAATTCATCTTGGAGATCCTTCTCTAATTTGTCTAGATAAGGATTTTGGTTTCATTCCATATCTTTTTTGTACACCCTTTATTTGAGCTAATAATATCTTTTTCTTCTTTTTGATATGCTTAAACACCTATTTATTCTACTCTTTAATTTTAGGAACAAAATTATCCACCACTTCTTATATATCCTTCCTTCCTTCCATCCTAAGAGCTTTGTAAAAACTTTTTATAATTCTGATAACAAATCCAAGGTACCTTAAAATGAAAAAATCTTTCCTCTCTATTTTTAGCAACACTTTCCATATCAACTAAAATTGAATAATAATTTAAATAAATTCAAAGAATGATTTTAACTATTGTAATCCCAGAAGATTCCCTCCATTTTGTATTATAAAAAGCACTATCTAATCTCACAAAAAGTCTTGTGAGCTCTTCAAGTATATTCATATCCTTAGCATCCATGATCTATCTATTTGTAGTCATCAATAACATCATTGAATTTATGATTCATGATTCAAAGGAGCACTACCTTTTTTTTCCACTTACATCTCAAATATCATTGAAATCCTCTATTGAGTTGTGGTTTATAAATAGATTAGGCTAGTGTTTGCAAATAAGAATAAGCATCTAGATAGACTCGTATAACCTATAGTAAACATCTAAAAATGTTAACCTATATCAATCTCCATATGGAGAAATTGTGAATTTCTTTCAATAACAATTATGGATAATGATTCATCTTTCCATGTTATCCATATGCCACTAGCTCAACCTTTCCTTGTTGTTATGATTAAATTCTTGAAACCAATTAAAGCAAAAATAGGTGTAACTTTTCACTTCGAAATTTTTGTTTCCACTAAAACTATCATGGCTAGATTACACAAACCCACAAGTTACTTTAAATGCTAAATAAATTCCTTATCCTTTACTCTGTAATTCCATATAAATATTTTATTAATCATTATAAAATAAAATAACTAGATAGAATACCCTGGCATAAAAGGAATGTAAACTCAATTCTTTACCAAATGCTCCAATCGGTCATTCGAAGCTTCCATCTTATTCATAGAGTTTTCAACCACGGACACATAACCTTCCAAATATCCTTTATCCTATCTACTATCCACATCCAAAAGGTTTAGAGGTTTCTCAAATGTGCCACCATTTACATAAGCTTAATATCCATTATTTTGGACTTGCATAGTTGATAAGATTCTAGCCTCCTTCCTCGTATTAACAGTAAACCTTTGAAAATTTTCTAAATCAACCTTCTTGAATGTTGAACATCCTTTTGCCATTTTTTTTGTTTTAAAGAGGTCCTTAGCTCATTTCTCTCAATAGCTTTTAATATAGGCCTTAAAAGTTCTCTATTCACCCCCATTTGTTAAATAGTCATTATTTTCCCTTTACTTTCTCTCTTAACAACACCTTGGTGTCCCTCTTCTCTAACTTAGCCTACAATATTCCCAGATACAATTTGCTTATTATTACCTTCCCATAAAGACTCTTTATTATTCACATCAAATTGTTTTGCCTCTAGCAATTCAAAATGAAATCCTAATACCATTTTTTCCTTCACATTAGCCGCATTAGTGGTTTTTTTATATCTTCCATAACTTTTCATAAGACTTCCTTCTTACTTCTATATCTTCAATTCTTTTGCACTATCATCCATAACTTAATGCCATTAGAGTACCTTTCCTTTTTTTTTCCTACTATGCCATTCATTTCCCTTTTTTCTTACTAGGCATCCATCTAACTTACTTCCTTAATTTGTTTATCTGCCTTTCCCTTAAGACATCCATCCACATAGTGCCTATAACACCTACATTTAAAACATATAAGATGTATCCCTTCATATAAAATGCTATACATATATATATATATATACCTATTAATACAAAAATATAGGAAGAATGGTTTTGTTAAGTCCACTTTAACACATAATCGTGTATACTTCCCCTTACTTTAATAATAAGTAGTTAAGTATATTTTAATAGTCTTTCCAATATGATTCCCCAATGCTTGCAAAACATAATTATGATAATAATGAATAGGTAACTTTAGCACATGAACCTAAACTATAACTAAATCAATAGTAGTACAACTAGGATTAAAGTCTAATGTCCATTTTTGTAGGATCAAATAGTGATCGAATATGACCAAGGCCTTCATATTAACATAAACACAATATCCATCTTAATAGAGAATTTTATACGATAAAAAGCCTTCCCTAAGTCAATTATCGTCAATCCACATGTTAATGACCATAGTTGATACAACTTCAATTCCAATATCTTGTATCTAATTTTTCTTCCTAACAATTTAACAGTCACCATATTTCTCCATGGTCCTTATATAAGCTCCTTCACTTCTTCAAGAATAACTAAAGTTGAAAATTTTGTTTACCCTACATAACACCTTTTATAACCTAAATTATTGAAAATTTCTCTCATAGCACAACATCCCTCATCAACCCAAATACAATAATTTCCATAACTACCTCTTAATGCATCTAATAATTTTCATTAGTTGTTTCCAACCCATCAGATTCATTGCCTTCCATCATGCCTTCCATAATATCAATATCCAAACCCAACAATGTTGCTCTATAAGACATTTGATTCATATTAAATTATAGTATAAAATCATCATAAACCATAGGTCCTAATTCTTTCTTTTCAAAGCATTGCTGTACACATTTAATTTTTTTATGCTACAATCCAAGAGGTCTCTTTGCTTTATAAAGAGAGGTGTTGTTTGACCAATCATGCACACTTGTAGAAAGCCTTAGGAAAGAAACCTTTCAACATTTTTTTTCTATCCACAAACAAATATCTCTTTATAATGAATTAACTAATTACATTATAATATTTCACCCTCAAAAAATTAAAGGTATATATTTACCAAAGTAAATAAATAAACATTAGTAACATGAAAATTTTCTTACACTAACACATGAATATGTATTAGGAGTTTTGGAAATATAATATAAATATTCTAATATATTTTGATTCTAAGAGATCCTTTTTCAAGTTTTGTCAAACTTCTTCAAATACACTTTCTCTTGCCTATTTACAAATTAATTTTTAACATTAATGGTATAAAAGAATACCTTTTTATAGTGAGAGTTGGTGATTTATTTTAAAATGGGGAGTGATATTTTAAATATTGCTACAATAAGAATTTTAAAAAAAGTTAAGAATTTTATAAAACACGTAAAAGAATTTTTTTATGACAAATAAATAAGCAAATCTTATGGAAAAAATTTCAAAAGTTTTTTAATTTGTTTGAAATAATTATTGTATTTAATGTAAAAATTATAAACTTTATATTGAAATGATTGTAATTTTTAATGCACTAAGTTGTAAAAGTACTTATTAATTTAACTTTAATAATTATATTAGATGTTATAATTATAAATATCCCCTTAAACATGTGATCAATATGTGCAAATTATGATTATCATTTATAAGAACAAAATTGGTGAATGTCAAAATGGCACATGAATGAAAGTTATAAATGATTTGTATAGGCATGTAAATAAAGGGTGGGTGAGACTTACTAGCTAAGGTCCCAAGCTAGCAATAAGGATGTCAGGTGAAGCCCTAAACATGCTACCTAAGTTCATGATAAGGATGCCATGTGAAGTCATAAACATGCTAAGGAAGGACAAACCTATTCGATGTCTAAAGAAGGCTTATTAACCAAAATATCCTAGTTGGGATATCTATTTTTCACTTTACTCCACTTTGAAAACTAATTTCCTAATTGCCTCATTTTACACCATTTTGGTATAAAATGAAAGGGCTTTTGCCATATGTTCAAGATCTATACAACAACGCCTCAATAAATCGGCATGTTCTTCCTAAAATCTTAACCCTTAGGAATACAAAAGCATTAAATACTACCATTATGAAATACTCATCAAGATGAAGTGCCAAACACCAAATTCATATAATATACTAAAAATTAACAATAAAAAATACAAAAAACTCATAAACTTCATTATAAGAAAAAAGAGGCACTTCATTCAATCTTCTTGAAAGAAAAACTTATGTTTAGTTGAGGGTGGTAAACGAGCTTAAAGCCTGCAGGCTTTTTGCAAATTGCACTTGCTAAAAATTGGCCCATAAAAATATAAGCCTAAACAGGCTCGACCTATATGAATTGGCTCATAAGCTAAACACATTTATAGCGCAAAGCCTATGGACTTTGCAAACTTATACAAGCTTTTTTAAGGACCAGACTTACTAAAAACATGCTTGCAAAAATGCGGGCCTAAATAGGCTCGGCTTGCGACCCATTTAGCACCCTTATGTTTGGAACCTTCTTTTTCCTCTTCTTCAAATTTCATTTTTATCTCTTTCATTTTCTTATATTTTTCTTTAAGGTGAGTCCTTTGATAAAAATAAAAGCAAAAATTATAGAATTTGTATCCAGTAAGTAAAAATAGTGATAAAATAGAAGAATAAAAAAATTAATTTCTTCTACTAGGTGTCGAGTTTAACCTTTTTAACCTAGTTTAATTTGATGTATATCTCTAACCATAATAGTCAACCTAAAAATAAAGAATTTCTAAAGCTCAATTATAATGGTGACAAGATTAATATTCATATAGCAAAACATTTTATATATGCTTTATCAACATTATCTCTAGTAGTTATTAAGGCATAATTGATGTATATTTTGCAACTATTTTGCCAATATCATTGTACACTTCAAGCATTGATGACCTTTGATATAAAAATTGATGAGTACAATTAGATGCAACTCCAATTCATATATCTTTTTAAGATCAGAGATCTAAAACCTTTGATTTGAAGCCTCAAATAAAAAATAAAAAATAATTCATTTAGAATTCATTTTATGTGTAAAATTATTCATGAGTCTGATTCCAAATGAATTAAATTTTAGATTTTTTTCAAGTTCCAAACAAGGGGTAAATGAAACTACACGTTAGTATATGATAAGTATAAATTATGAGCTTACAAGTTTAGATAAGTTTTAAATTTATTGTAACCTTATTCCTATATATATTCTATTATAAATAAATATGTTTGCCACATTGTAGACTATAGTTTTAGAAACCACTTTCTTCTAACATGGCTGGTATCTTTCTCTTATTAAATAAAAAGAAAACAAAACAAAAATAAGACCTTATATTCTTTTAATTTTTCCTTATTTTTTCCTTTTTCAATTTTTATGTTGATTAGGTCACAATGGTAGTAATAATAACTTAAATTATTTGGTTTGGAGAAAACCCAAATCGAAGAATTGGTGGTTGCAAAGAGAAAGAAATGTTCAAACAATGGAAGTGCTATTTAAAGTGATTAACACTATTTTTAAGGGAATTTAGAGGATCTAGGTTGAAAAACTAGCAAATTGGTGGTCAGTAATGCTATCTAGTCAGCACCTGCAAATCATGCACACATGCTACAGAGGTGCATGAAGCCTACACACAGAGAAAGAAGGTAGCATGCAAAGGCATGTGTGATGGTTTTTAGTAATAAGCCTTTTTCAATAACTTTTTAGTGAGTTTTAGATATCCTTAAGTGTTTTTTTATGGTTTATGGTTTCGAATCTTTTTTTTTTAATTTTTTGGACAACTTTGGAAGTTTTTCAATCAAATTTTTAAGTTTCTTTTATCATAGCCATTAATAGAAGGTAGTGTGTGGAGGTGTATGCAATAGTTTTCAACAATGGGCTTTTTCAATAACTTCTGTGGTGAGTTTTAGACATCCTTGCATGGTTGGTTTTGTGGTTTATGGCTCCAAAAATTGTATTTTTTTTAATTTTTCTTGACAATTTTGGAGGTTTTCAATCAATTTTTTAATGTTCTTCTTTCATGGTTGTTATTGGTTCTAATTTTGGCTAAATCAATAAGGACTTAATCATATTGGCTATGATACTCATGGTGATTTTGGTTGGCATGGTGAGTCTAGTAAGGGAGGAAGAGGATATCCCATTATTTCCTACTATGAAGAGCTTAAACATATCAAGAAGTATTGCCTTGTGTTAATTGCAAAAAATATATAATCATCTTGATCTGCACATGTTATCTAATACCCAAGTTAATATTTGAAGTTTTATAAATTTTATATGCTTGTGAATATTGATTTTGTTTATTTCATTAATATTTGATTATAAATTTATTTCTAAAATGATAAAATGATAGCGATGATAATATCTAAAATAATTTTTTTTATATAGCTATTATTAATTCGAGACTAGCTTAAGATAACTTTTACAAAGGATTTCTTGCAAGGTGAAAATAAGTTTAGTAAATAAGGATGCAAAGATTTATGAAATAAATTGTTTGTATTTAATAAATTATTTTTAAGAATTGTGAAAGTTTGAAATAGATTTATTTTTAAATGCCCACTATTAATTCAAGACTTGTTTAAAAATTTTCTAGAAAGATTAAGTTAGAAATAGTTTTAGTAATTATGAGTACAAAAATTTAGGAAATTAATTATTTATATTTGATAAACTATTTTTGGAAGTTGTGGGAGATTAAAGTATTTATTTTAGGATTTTCAAAATATATATATAGTAGGGGAGGATTGAAAATTATTGAATTAAGATTTTAAATAAAATTAGCTTTGTGAAAAATGAGTTTCTTTATAATAAATAAATGGATAAATTATTTTTATTTTGAAATGGATGGCTAGGATTTTTTAGAATAAAAACAAATGGATGAAAGTAAAAGGAATATGGGATTACGATACGCATGAAGCGTAAATCAGAGCCCATGGCTCTTTTTCCCATCAATTCTCTTTTTTTTTTAATTTTTTTTTTGATATGCTTCTTTTTATTTCTATCTCTTTCTCTTAACTGGTACAACCCCTTTCTCTCTCTCCTCCTCATTCACTCACACATACTCTCTCTTTTCACACCACTTTACCTTTCTTTCTAATTGACTGTACACTGTCATCAGCTTTCTTTTATTTATGTCGCAAAGCTATTGCCAGTGGTAAGCAAAAGTTACTCGGGCAGCAGCTATGTGCTAGATTTTCCATGCTACAACTTGGATTGGTAACTCAAATTGGTGGCATTCTTGTGAAGGACATTCTAATAAGTTTCCAACGACTCCTCCAATGCTCATGTTCTCCCTTCAACTGCTATAAGTAGCAGGTGTGAAGGAGTGACAATCCACAATTGGTTCTAGATAACTACAATAAGAATCTTCACCCATCTTGTTTGCTAGCACTTTGGCATGCCTTCCTTGCTAGTAAGCTCCAACCGGGCACTTCAAACATTGGTGAGCTTGTTTTTATCATAAAAATTTAATATTTATGATATTTTTCTAGTTATTCAAGAAAAATCCATTTAGGTATCTTTGACATATACTATTACATATGAAAAATATAACTTGCATGTTATAAAATTCTAAAATAAAATGATTAAAGTATGAATGGACTATTTTATTCTATTATTGTGGTAGATTTATGCATGACTTAAAGAAACCCATTTTTATGCATATTTAAGATAGGTGCTGATAGCTTAGAAAAATATGATTTTTATACTATAAAGTATCTAATTAACATGGTTAGAATCATTTAGAGTGTTATATGAAAGCATTTTTAGTAATAATGGTATATTTTAGAAAACTCAATCTTGAAAGCATTTTGAGATATATGATGATATATGAGAAAAATATGTTTTTTTATGTTATAAAATGCTAAAATAATATGAATATGGCATTCTCACTACATAAGTTTTAATATTTTAATTATTTCGTATTCAATTCAGGAACTCTTATTTTTATCATCTTATTTGGATAATTGACATAATACTAGTAAAAATAATAAAATGAGATTTTAGAATGTTAAGTTACTATACTAAGTGTATTTATCTTATAAAAGTTAATATATTGGTGTCTGAAGTTAATCTAAGTAAATCTTTAAAACGTCATGTTTGAATGCATAAGTTTATGTTAGGAAATATAAGAAGCTGATAATAAAAAATACTATTATATTATGATTTGAAACTAGGATTTGTAATGCTTAGAAGGAAAAATAAATGGTATTTTCATATTCATAATATTATTATTGTAAATGATGAACTAAGAAGATAAGAGAAAGACGAAAATGAACCACTTGAAGCTCCTACAATGGACATGCTCTATCATATAAGTATATATCTCACCCTCAATTAATATTTTAATAAAATATTGATTAAATGTTATAATTTATATTCATATTGATGGCACCGAATATATTTATATACTCTCATATGTGTATTTTCCTAAGGTATAATTGAATGGCATAGATTATTGTTAAATTATCCTTATAGCTATACATTAATGATATAGGAATGATATCTATGGTAAGAAAGCAGTTATCTATTTGAGTAAATGTGAGATTACCATGTTGATAAGGCATGGTGGTGCTATTAGTGTCTATTAATGGATCGTTAAAAGGTTACAGTGGTGAATGATATAGTTATGTTGTGATTGAATTTATACTACTATATGTGTGTTGGAAAGTGTAATGTAAACTATATTGTAATGGGATTGAATGTTATGGCTATGTAAGAGGGCATGGTAGTATTAATATATATATAATTATGTATTTTGCCATTATTTTGTGATAATGAAGTATTTACTTATGTTGCAATTTGCATTAAACTTGGGATATGTAGAACTAACCTCTAACGAAATTATTACTTCCTGACTTATGCCAAAAGTGGCATTGATATAAGACACGCGATGGAAATGATAATATGAAAACTAATGAAAAATTCCTAACAAACAATTGTGAAGGACATAAAATTAACTTGAAAGTCAAAAGATGAATGCATGTACATTATTTGTTATAAATCATTATGAGATTAAGATCTGTTAGAGCTTGGATGTTACTATTTGACATAATTATATAGGATTAATATGATTTATGTTATAAAGTGTGAAATCTAAGCTCCATGCAAGTGAATATTCAACCGGAGGCTTGGTTTCATATATCTCAAAGAGCCGAAAAATAGGTTTGCTATTATTTTCTAGTTTAATACATGATTAGCCACTGACTATTATGTATATGCATATATATATAACTGATCTTCTATAAGATGATGGTAGATATATGCTCATTGAGTTTTCACAACTAGCTCCATTTTATTTTAATTATTTTCAGGTTGAAATCAGTGCATTTGAGCTTATTGCATCCATAGAGAATCAAGACCATCTCATTAGAGGATTTTGACAGATGGATTAGGATAAAAATTAAGTTAAATATTTTAATGATTTAGCATCTAATGTGTTGAATCATTTATCCATATATGTGTTGTAAGTGTGTAATATTATATATGTATATAATGTTATCATATCTGAGGAAAAAAATCCAAGTTTTGTATTTTAGGATATGTAGCCCTTGGGAAATGTCTAAAAATAGAGGAGACTTTATCTATTTTTTCATTAAATTTAAAGTGAATTTCAAGTCCCATTGGAAATACGGAGATTTTTGCTAGATAAATTAGAGTAAATATTATTAAGGCTTATAGAAATTGGGTATCGAGATCCATACCGATCATGATTAGATTATGTTGTGACATGTTACTACAAATAATCTAGCATAAGAAACTGAAGGTAATTATAATATAAGTATATCAAGAAGTGAGTGGTAAATATTTATAGTTCTAAGCCTCTTGATAGCCACCACCTACTTAATTCGTTGTTATTTTAGTTTAGACAAATAACCCTACTACATGTTTTTTGCATACCACTTCTAAATCAATCATCAATTTTGGTGCTACTAATTATGTGACGAGACACAAATGTATCTTGTCTTCTTTTAAATCCACTACTTTCTCACATTTACTTTAGACAATGGGCTTAGTGCCTCTATTATTGGATGTGGGATGATGAATGTTACCCTTGACATCTCTTTGTTTAAAGTATTGTGTCTTCCAAATTTTCCATTTAATATACTTTTGGCTAGTTAATTAATATATGTCTATAACTGTAGTGTTGTTTTTTTTCCTAGCTATTATGTATTTTAGGATCTTTTTAATGAAGATTTTTAGTCAGGGTACAAATCTAATGGTTTGTATTATCTTGAAGAAAAAAGTTTCTTGACTAATTGGGAAGTGTCTAAAAATAGAGGAAACTCTATCTATTTTTTCATAAAATTTAAAGTAAATTTCAAGTCCCATTGGAAATACGAAGATTTTTGCTAGATAAATTAGAGTAAATATTGTTAAGCCTCATAAAAATCGGGTATCGAAATCCATACCGATCATGATTAGATTGTGTTGTGACATGTTACTACAAATAATTTAGCATAAGAAACTAAAGGTAATTATAATATAAATATATCAAGAAGTGAGTGCTGAATATTTATAATTCTAAGCCTCTTGATAGCCTCTACCTACTTAACTCGTTGCTATATTGGTTTAGGCAAATAACCTTACTACATGTTTTTTGCATACCACTTCTAAATTGATCATTGATTTTGGTGCTACTAATTATGTGACGAGACATAAATGTACCTTGTATTCTTTTAAATCCATTACTTTCTCACATTTACTTTAGCCAATGGGCTTAGTGCCTCTATTATTGGATGTGAGATAATGAATGTTACCCTTGACATCTCTTTGTTTAAAGTATTGTGTCTTCCAAATTTTCTATTTAATCTACTTTTGGCTAGTTAATTAATATATGCCTATAACTATAGTGTTGTTTTTTTATCCTAGCTATTATGTTTTTTAGGATCTTTTAATGAAGTAAGATTTTTAGTCGGGCTACGAATCTAGTGGTCTATATTATCTTGAAGGAAAAAGTTTCTTGACTAATTGATACTACTACTATTCTCTTGAATTATTGCATTTATTCAACTAATCCACAAATAACGAAAATATCTTTTTTTCCTATCTCTATCCTGATGGGCTGAAACCAAAGTTTTTATTTTGTGTTGATAAATAGTAAGTCTTGAATGAGTCCCCTAAAAGCTTGATGTAAATAAACAAGTTTTTGTCTAATATGTCCGAGCTATATTTCCTCTTTTAATTCTGGTCATTGAATAAATGAAACTTTGATGAATAACTATTTTGATTTTGTTTCTTTTAGTTATTCTTTCCCCTTGGTTTTATATTCAGCATGAGTAATGATATGTATTTTTAATCATTCCAATGAAGATATTTATTGCTCAAAGATAAGATATTCATTTCATTTGTACGTTTACCAAAGATAAAAGATCCAAAAATTTTACAACTATCATATCAATTACATTCCATATTTCACATATTTCAAAACTTATGATAAGAACAAGTAAGAAAAAAAAATTTTGCTTAGATCAATTTGTGAAAGAATATAAAAAATATAATGAATAAAAAACATAAAGAGTTTGGAACCACTAAAAAATAAAGCATATAGGATAAAAAATTAGAGAATTAAAGCGGCTTTTTGGGGATAGAGGGACTTGAACCCTCATAATTTCTAAAGTTAATGAATATTCCTATTATTATAAATTTCATTGTTGTCAGTATTGACATGGGGAATGGAAGTTGAATCCCCCTTTAGTTCTTATTCTGCCAAAAATAAACCTTCATTTTTTTATCCCATTTTTAACGAACTAAAAAAAATTAAAAAATGGAATTATTTTTTTCATTTCTAAAATTTTTAACTGAAAAAATTCTAAATATTTCAAAAGAAAGAGTAAAATGGATCATGAAAAGGATTCTATTTATAAAAGAAAATTTTCTAAAAGAAATAAGAAATAAATTATTAAAAATAAACTAAATTCCTTTATTTGGATTGAAAGAAATCTATGAAGTGAGTGAAATTCAAAAGGATTCAATAATCATTAATAGTAATCGAATGAGCTACGAATCGTCCATTCTAATTCAATCTATTAATTGGACAAATTTTTCACTGATAGAAAAAAATAAAAAATCTAAATGATCGAACAAAGATAATCATAAAGCAAATAGAAAAAAAAAAGGTTTCAAACTCCAGAGATAAATATTAATTTTAACAAAACATGTTCTAATGATAAAAGAAAAAAGATTCAAATCTCCCTAAAATATTTGGTTGATATTAAAAAGAAGAAATATTCAATCAGTCCACAAATCATATTTTATTTTTCAATTTTTCATCGAAAGGATAACAAACATAAGGAGTTTGGAACCACTAAAAAATAGAGAATATAGGATAAAAATTAGGGAATAAAAGGGCCTTTTAGGGATAGAGGGACTTAAACCCTCATGATTTCTAAGGTTGATGGATTTTCCTATTACTATAAATTTCATTATTGTCGGTATTGACATGTGGAGCATGACTCTATCTTTATTATCCAATTAATCATTAAAGATCTATTAGAGTAGGATGGAATGAATGATTTGATTAATTAATATTCTTTCTTAATATTTACAACGCTCTGATGGTTAAGGGTTGAGATACTGTTGGCTAACAAATTAACATGACCTGTGAAGTACAGCAATTATTAGAAAATAATCGAGTTCAAGTTATAGCTATGAGTGCTACAGATGGACCATAACATTTCATGATTCATTGGTAAATTTGATTTTCTATCCACCAATAATCTAGGATCATTAATATGGTTAAAACTAAGTAATTTGAAATCGAGATGCAACGCGGTACTCTTTCTACTATTTTTACTATTAATAAAAATGATTTTAAAAAAGTAATTGGAATTTTTTTTTTATATAGAACACATCCTCTGTCCCTCGAGACCAACAAAGGGTAGTACAGGAATATTCACCTATTATCCATCGACTATACCTTTTGACTTGATCTTAAGCCCTGACTCACCCTTCGTGGACGAACCTTATGGAGGAACCCTTAGGTTTTTGAGACACCCTTGCTAGTATTAGGGAAATGAATATTCATAATAAGTAGGAATAAAAAGACCTATATTTTCAGTTGCCCTACATTTTATTAAGTAAAATAAGAATGATCGTTATTTATTGCATACTTCTATTTTCGATTTGATAGAATCCTTACTATGGACCGATTTTCTTTGCAAAACAATCAAAAAACTACTTATTAAACTCTTTCACTAGTGGTTTACTAAAAAGAAAGAATTTTTTATTTCTTTTTCTTAATATTAAGAATCTTTAATAATATATTCTAATTGAAAATTGAAAATATAAAAATTATATATATTCTATATAATTATATTAATTAAAATATTAATTATTATTATTAATTATAATAAATTATAAATCTATATATAAATAAAACAAATAAAGAAAACCAGTTAGTAGACAGATTAGTAGACAAACACTACATTAGTAATAGAATATAAGAGTTATCTTATTAAAATTTACCAATTACTTTTCACAACTACAAATTTCTCTTGAATCTGATACATAAAAATTTATAGCATTTTAGAGAACAAAACCTTCAAATACTTAGAATTTAAAAGTATCAAGAGTCTTTTTCCTCCGCTTGCTTTTGTTGTAAAAAAAATTGTCAAGTTTTAATTCTATTCTTTTGTTAATGATTGTTTAGAGTCACTTAACTTTATTTTATGAAAAATCACTTGGAATTATTTAAGATCTTTCATACTTTTTATACTGAAGTTTTAAATCAATTTCAAATATCTATAAGTTATTTGCACAATAATAATGTTAAAGAATACTTTTTTGCATAATTTTCATCCTATTTGTCATAACATATAATAAAGATAGATGACTTTAGTGACAATGTAGCTATCTTCCTATACAATTACTTCATAGCAAAATGGAGTAGCTAAAAGAAATTTCATACAATTATTTAAGATCTTTCATACTTTTTATACTGAAGTTTTAAATCAATTTCAAACATCTATAAGTTATTTGCACAATAATAATGTTAAAGAATACTTTTCTGCATAATTTTCATCCTATTTGTCATAACATATAATAAAGATAGATGACTTTAGTGACAATGTAGCTATCTTCCTATACAATTACTTCATAGCAAAATGGAGTAGCTAAAAGAAAGAATCATCACACAGAAGTTTCTTATGCTTTATTATTTCAAATGAAAATGCCTAAGTTTTTAGGCTGATGCAATTTCCATAAACAATTTTTTTATCAATTGAATGCCTTCTTCAATTCTCAATAGTTAAGCACCTTATTCCATTTTATTTTCTTCTAGACCTTTATTTCCTCTTACTAAAAAAAAGTAACCATGACCATTCAAAGTTTCATAAACAATTAGATTTTGATTGTAATCTTCTAGTTATTTGTATGAATGACATTATGATAATAGATAGTGATAAATTGGGATCTCAAAATTGAAAATTTTTCTTCAAACCAAGTTTTAAACCAAAGATTTAGGAGCACTCTAATATTTCTTAAGGATTGAAATTCCTTAAGGAAGAAAAGGAATCTTCTTATCTTAAAGGAAATATGTTCTTGAACTCTTGAAAGAAACATGAATGCTTGGCTCTAAACCCTATAATAATCTTATGATTCCAAATGTTAAACTTGGCTTAGAAAATGAAAATTTGCTAAAAATTCTAGGGTGATACAGACAACTAGTGGGTAAACCAAACTATATTACCATCACTAGACCTGATATTGCTTTTTTTATCAGGGTGGTAAGTCAATTTATAATCTTTTCAAGAACCTCTCATTGTAATGCAATTATGCACATTCTAAGTTATCTCAAGACGGCACTAAGATGTGAAATTTTGCATAAAATTCATAATTGTTGTTAAATAAAGGGTTTCTTTAATGCAAATTAGGCAAGATGTCCGATAAATAAAAGCTTCACTTCTAAGTATTGTATTTTTATTGGTGGGAATCTTGTATCTTTAAAATATATATAAAAAAAAACAGTTATATCTCATTCAAGTATAGAGTTTGAGTATTGAGTCATAGCTCATGTTGCATCTAAGCTTGTGTAGATTTCCTCCCTTGTTCATCAACTTAGAATTGAGTCTTCAGGAATTGTGCAATTGTGGTGTGATAATTAGACTACTACTCATTGCTAGAAATGCAGTTTTTCATGAACAAACAAAATATGTAGAAGTTAATTATCATTTTCTTAGATAAAAACTTTAGGTAGGAGTTCGTAGTCCTAAATATATTAAAATTGAAAAATAATTGGCTAATTTATTTATTAAAACTCTCCCAAAAAAAATAAGTTGATGATATTTATAATAAGATATGCATGTTTAATATCTATATTCTAATTTAAGGGGAAGTATTAGTAAAAAATTAGTATAAGTTATGGGCTTAAGGCCTAGATAAGTGTTAGTCCTGTTGTAACCTTAATCCTGTGCATATGCTATTATACATAGATGTGTTTGCACCATTTTAGAGCATGGTTTCAAAAACCATTCTATTATAAGCTACTGCTACTAGCACTAAAGTGGTCTGTGTTGTTCTCGAAAATTTCCCTCACTTGGCTAAATTTGTTTCCTATAACCAGCTCAATAATCACAGTTCAAAAGTCATAAACAACCTTTTTCATAAGACTCAGCTGATTTGACAGTCTCTCCCAATTTTGAATCATAAACTTTGCATCTCCCAAATTGGATATCTTTTGCTCAAACATCTGATCGAGCAAGGTACACTCTGGTCTGATCCTGAGATGAACTACGTGCAACTTATGATGAAGCCAAGATAAGCCTCTAGCTATCGCAAATGGAATTTTAGCGCTCACAGGCCATATCAACCCTGCTTCTTCATGATCACTTTCCGAATAATGCAACCAATCATAAATTCTTCCAGTTGACATGTAATAATACATCAGAAGTCAATCAGAGAAACTGCGATTGTGTGGCTGTAATTATTACTTCAAAAGCAAAGTGCCCCTAGACCACACCTAAAATTCATGTACTTTCTTAATTGCAAGGAACCAATCATTTGCCGGTGTTGCCATGTACATCTTCTCCATCCTTCCAACTCCAGTGGCATTCTTAGCACTAAAGCAATTGGTTGCATCAGAATTCTCCAAAGCTCACTGGAGAAATCATTGTCTCAGAAAATGCAGCAATCTGGAAAATGTCACCAATATAAACATAACTAAAATTTCTTTCTATTGCACACAATAATTATTTTCATCATCTATTGCTGTAGTTTGAAAATATCAAACAGTAACATGAATTTACCAAATAAAATGAAACATGGTAGAACACAGACCAAGTACCTCATCGCTTCAGCTCCAGACACATATATTATAGATTCTGATCCTCCTCATTTTGTTTCTTCTTTAACTTTCTGGAGTTTCTTCTTTTGTGCTTGTTATTTTTCTTTCTTGGATTTTTCACAGGAAAAATAAACAACTACAACTGAAGGGGAGGCAAAAACAAAACCAACAACTACACTCTACCTAAATGATATGGGAAACGGTTTTTCCTCATGACATGTCCCCAAAGTACCCCCGCAAAGTCGACCGTTATTAGCATAGTTAACCAGAAAAAAAAATGGCTAGATCATATGTACTGGCCTTGTCAAATGATTTTCAGAAACACTGAATTCCTTCATCCTTCCCGGCAATCGGAATTGGCGAGGAATATGACAACTTAACTGGTTGTTGTCAAGCTTGGGGACATTTAGGTAACTGTAGTAGCCATGCCAGCTGGAATTTGGCGAATAAAATTGTTATTTGAGAGATCAAGTAAGGAAGCAAAAATGAAGAAGCTTGATATATCCGATATATCAGATGGGTTGGGTCTTGATAGCTGGTTATGTGAAAGATCAGATAAAGATCAGGGAAACTGCCCTTGAAATCCCATTCAACAACAGATAAAGATTTTTCATCAGGATGCCAACATTCCACACCAGCAAATCCACATATGAAGCCTTTGGTATTGTTGCTGAAATTCTAGCTTGAAGATAAGACTTTAAGAGGGTCTTCGAAAGAATTCTAATGGATTTTAAGCATTAGATGTCACTTTCATGAAGGTGTGGATCAGAAGAACACTGAATTACTAAAACTAACTGCTTCAAAGGCCATTTCAACATTAGAATTGCCGACAGGAAAAGGGGGAGAAAAATGAAAAATAATAATGACAAGTCAAATTTATAGTAGCAGGATAATTTAGATTATGCACCAACCTCTTTTTTCTCTGAAGCTTCTCTGTGCTTCTCAAGTTGTGATGTATGCATGAGACTGCGACAGTCTCCTCAAACCCACTTCTCGACATTTTTGGTTGGCTTTGACGTGCGACTCGACTCAGAAAGTAAACTACTTGGTCCACACATTTAATCTTGGGTAAAATACATAGAACACTCATAAAATATACATGAATATCAAATTTGATGTATAAAATTTGAAATTCTACAAATTACCCTCTTCAGCTTTTTAAATTATGAAAAAGTTAGATTTCCATTAAAGACATAGAGCAAAGAACATGTGATCCATTCAATAAATTATTTTTCTTCTTTTTCAGCCCCCACTTTATTTTTAAATTAAGTCATTTCTCCGAACTGTATACAAAATGAAACCTCAAAAATGCCATACTTTTTCATATTAAAAAGATTGTGCATAATTGAATAATTTGTCAATTTTATGCTTATCATCTTGATTTTGATTTATTTCTACAATTAAGGTAGACGATGCAATAGAATCTTTTAGTGGGTTCATAAAATTCCATTAAAATTTTAATTAAAGGAAAAATATAAAATACTCCTTATCTTTGGATGATTGGATTTTTGCTCCTTCAACTTTAAAAATTTGATTGTTATCCTTTTAAATTACACAAAATTTAAAATTAGCAATATCATGGCCATGATTTTTTATTTTATTTTATCAAATTATATAATTTTTTATTAATTTTTTAAATAAGAATAACAATATTATAGTATGTTGATTTATCTCATTATTTTTTACATAAAAATTTTATATTATATAATTAATAAAAATTAAATTAGACATATAGAATTTTGATTAAATACTTAAAATAAGTTACAAAATTATGTATGATAAATTATAGGATAGACCAACATTTTACAATTTTGTGTTTTTATTCAAAAAATTCATAAAAAATTATGTAATTTAATAAAAAATAAGCAATTATTTAATTCATAAAAATAGCATGAAAAGTGAAACTTTATAAGAAATAAAAACTTTTTGTATTATATGGTTGGCAACTATCCAACAAAACAAAGGAAGTCTACTTTTCGCAAATCATAAAAATTGTTTGTCCATACTTCCTTGAAAAGAAAAACTTTTTATATCATTTACAAATAAAAATATAAAATTATCTCCACTCAATTTAACTAATGACCACATTAACTTTTTATTCTCATCATTTGAAGCATATAACAAACATAATTTATCAATTATAAATTATAAATATAATTATAATAAACTAATTATAATAAATATAATTATTATTTATTATAGTATTTAATTATAAAAATAAAAAATGCATATTTTTATTCATTTTATATAAATTTGATAGAATTAATTATTTAGCTAATCTTTTTTTGATACAAATAATAAAAAAAATTAAGATATACATATATATATATATATGAGAATTCTACAGTACAAATATTTCTTTTTGTTATATGATATTTGATGATCCCTTTAGTTTAAGGCAACCTGATATTGGATAGCCCCTTTTTCTTTTCCTTCGTTTAGAACCCTTCTGAGTTTCTGGTTTAACCTTTCCCCTTGCTTCGACTCTTCTTCCCCAAACCCGAGTAATTACCTCGTTGCCCCCCTCCACCACAAGCAGCCAAGCCATTTTGATGTTGTCTCCGTCACATCGTTGCTCCAACCTCTAAGCACTATCAAAAACACCTGTGAAGGTGACAATTACTACTAGTGGAGCGGCCTTTCTTGGTAAGTTTGCCAGCATTGTCCTTGGTTCCTGTTATCATTAGAAATGAATGAATTAAGTTATTTATGATCAGTTCGAAATTAATATTAAAATAATTTAATTTAAATTCAAATTTTAATGAGTCAAATTTAAATAAATTAAGTTCGTTCACTAAATGAATCAAATTTAAATTTTTTATTATTCAACTTGAATTATTTATTAATTTAAATAAATTTAATATAAAATATATTTTACTTTTTTATATTATATATAATATAAATATAAAAAATTCATTAGATTCATTTAAATTCGTGTAAATTTATTTAGGATTATTTAAATTCAAATATAATCTAAATTCGAATTTAAATTTAAATACTTAAATTTAATTAAAAATTTAGAATAAAAAATATAAGATTCACTTAAATTTACATGAATTTAATTAAATTTATATTTAAATCAAATTTCAACTCAAATTTGATTTTTTTAATTTTGATGAATTCAAACCCGCTTAATATTGTTAAGCATAAAATTGAATACAAATATATAAATATTCGGATCGACTCGGTTGATTTGCACCTGAGTCCTATCATTTGCCACCCAATTTCTAAGCGTTTACCCAACTAGCCTGCAGTCTTTGCCGCTATACAGTCACCACTAGCGGTAGCTCCCAATTTTCATGGCAGCAATAGGCGGCTCTCCTTCCTACGTTGCAGTGGTTTTTTTTCTTTTTTCATTTTTTTTTTCACCTTAAACTCTCAGCCATTAGAATTTCTGCCTTTTTCAATGCGAGCTTTTCAATAAAATCGACATCAATCTAGAAATGAAAAGGTAATTAATACCTTTTCTTCTGAAAAAGATGAAAATGATCAAGACTCAAGGGAAAAGTGAAGAGCAAGTCATTAAGTATTAACAACAGTATGTGTTTTAGTTTGAGAGAAAGTAGGATTAGATCAGTAAGAAAATCGAAAAAGGAGTTTTGGAGTTTGGTTAGATTCAGATTCATAAAAGTCCTGAGAAAAAAAAAATCAAAAATGCTAATTAGCCCAAGGTTACTGTTGAGCATATTATTTGACGAAGATTTGGTTTGGCAGGTGTCCCTAAAACGAACCTTAGATTTGGGGTTTACTTTTTTTTATCCCATCACTAACTCTTAATTTATCCGAAGATGTTGGTTATGCTACCACCAGGTACAAGGGGTAAATTTGGATCAAAATTGTCTCCCCTCACTGATTTTGCATTGCAATTCAAATTTGTATGTGTACTAAGACGATGATAAATCCGTCAAGTTCATTCTAGTGAAATGAAAAGGTAATAATATGCAATGAGAGACGAAGGGATAATAAACCATGAGCATCCCCCCAAGAATAACGTGAATTTGTGGTTCAATCAGAAAATTTGTAATTTCATTCATGCCCCTTTTTGAAATTTTTTATAATTTGAAGAACTGTATATTAATTAATTTTGCAAGTTGTCTTAACCTGCTACAATAGGTTTAGTAAAATATCTCAAGTCACGTGTCAATCATTAAATGGAATAAAATATGTTGTATCTCATACAACAAATGGACATTTGTGCTCCGGAAGACATCATATAAGACATCTTAATTCTTTTATATTAGTCCATTTTAACAAATATTTTTTTTGCCAACTAAATAATCGCTTAATTTTTTTTATTTTATCAAATTATATAATTTTTTAAAAACTTTTAAATAAAAATTACAAAATTATAAAATTTTTGTCCATTTCATCATTTTTTTCACACATATTTTTTAACTAACTTTTAAGTTTTTAATTAAAATTTTATATATCTAATTTAATTCCTATTACTTATATGATATAAAAATTATGTAAAAAATAATAAGATAAACTAATATATTATAATATTATGATAATTATTTCAAAAAGTTTATAAAAAATACATAGTTTGATAAAATAAAATACTAAATCTATTATGTTAATTTTAAATTTTATATAATTTAAAAGGTAACATCCAAATTTCAAAGTTGAAGGGAAAAAAAATCTTATTCTCCCAAAATTAGAGGTATTTTGCACTTTCACTTTTATTGAATTCATAAGAGGATTTTATAAACCCACCACAAGATATAATTACATCAACAACCTCAATTGTACCTTAATCATAGAAATAAATGGAAACCAAAGCGATAAACATAAAATCGGTCAATTATTCAATTATGAGCAAAACCCTTTAAATACAAAAAATTATTCATTTCTGTGGTCTTGTTTTGTATATAGTAAAAAAGGATTGATTGTGAAAATAAAGTGAGGGACAAAGGAGAAAAATTGTCCCCCCCCCCCAACATATTAGGCATGCAACCAATATAGGAAATTACGGCCGAACAACTTCTCACAAACTTAACTTGCAAATAATACAGATTTAAATTTGATGCAAATTAATTAAATTTACAAAAAAAAAATACTTTTATAATTTTACAGAAAAATAAACAAAACTCCTCCTCCTTTTTTTTTAATACTAGCCAAGGGTAAATCATGAAACCAAGGTAATGAAACTGCATAGTTAAAAATGTATGCATATATAAACATATTTTAGACACAAACTCAAACATCTGTATAGCTACATAAATATCTTATTCCAACTGTCAAATTTGTTTTAAAATAAATTTTTTTAAATCTTCACAAGGCCGGTAAAAATATATCAAATTATTTTCGAGGCTTGAAAAATATAAAAAAGAAAGGGTGAATTCTATGAACACGATAAGTGAATAAACTACTAGAAACCTATATTCTAAAATATAATTTATTGAAATTGAATTATAGAAATATCGTTGCTAAAAAAATGGCAAGCATTATAAACTTATGAAATATAAGATTAGGAGAACACATTGCTTGAAAATCTTAATAGAATATAAAATAAGTTTAACCTCAAATTCCAAAATAAAATTTGAGTTTATATCTTAATTTCATTTTTGATAAAAGAACAATCTCTTGTATAGATTTGAATTTGAATATACTATAAACACTTAAACAATTTAATGTATAATTTTTAGAATATATATTGTGAAAGAAAACAAGCAAGATCCAAGAAAATTGTCATATACTCAATTATACAAAAGTTAAAAGTATGAAGGGTCAAATTTCTTTCTAAAGTCATGGTCATGATGCTAGTATAAAATTAGGTTAAATCCCTTTTGAATGTCATAGCCAAATCTATGACCGTAGTCAAAAATTCATATATACAACCAAGCTCCCCCTTATCATCCCACACAAAAATGCTTCCTTATGCCTAACATAATAGCTAGCAAACATATATCCAAATGCATTTGGGGTTTTCTATGAAAATAAATAAATAAATAATGAAATTTATAATTTTTTTCTAACAAGTCTACCAAAAGTAAATATCATTTGATACTTAAATATAAGTTATTCTTGAAACCTTTAATCATTTAAAATACTCTAGGTCCAAATTTATTTCCATCTATCAAGAACCATCAAAACCATCATTTAAAGACATAAAATGTTCATAACAACTCCAATTCACATAAAAGCCCTTTGAATTCCAAATGCATTCACACTCACCAAAACATTCACATATAAATTATAAAATCAACTTTGAAACTCATGGATACTCATGATAATTTAAATTTACATATAAGCTTTCATGGCAAAACAACTTTAGATAAAATCAACAAAAGAATAAGCATGGAATTGAATTCACATCCACATGTATAAGAAAATAGATATTATAATTGTCAGTTAAAGTATCCATTCATCTTACGGAGAAAAATAAGAATTGCTTAAAGGAGTTTTTTCCTCAATAAGGAGTCCTAGAGGTAATGGAAGAACTCCTATCCACAATCTAACATACAAAGCTATTCATAGTTATTTTTTATTTAATCTAATTTTAATTAATTCAACATAAGCAACTAGCTATAAATTCTCATTAAACCTCAGCACATAAAAGCGCATTGTTCAAGGAATTTGAGAAGAATTACCTAGCAACGGAATAATGTTAGTTTGGTTCAAAAACCATCAACAACCACTTTCATAAGAGATGATTAAGAAAAAACATGAATACAAGCTTATGTGGGTTAAAACTCTAGAAATTGGAATCTTACTCCAATGGAGATATTACGTGATTGAAAAGCTTACTCAATAACTTAAGGAGACCAAATGACATGAGGGGAGTGAAGGATGAATACGGATGTTAAACAGGAGTGGAAAGTCTGGTATGCCAAAAAAAGAAAAAAAAATGGGGCATCTTTGACTAGCACTATGGAATGGGTAAGTTGGCTATCCAAGAGCAATGATAGGTCTGGTCATAATTTAGCAGCGCATGATAAACTCCGACATTAGCTTCAGATAAAGCTACCATTGCTAGAAACAATCAGCTGGACTAGCTAGCTTCTCATCTCCGTTAACAAGGTAAAACTACAGGGGGAAAGAAATGAGGATGTAGGTTGAAGCCTAATTGATGGTGGTCGCTGGTTGAAATTCATCACGCCTTAGCTTGCATGATGGAAATAGAGGCGAGAGAGTGATGAAGGAAAGAAATAAGAGAAGCTGCGAGCGATACAAAGAGAAGTGCCTGAACAAGGGGTAGACATAGGAGAGAAAAATGAAAAAGAAAGCTTAAAAAAATTATAAAAAATAGGGAAAAGGAGAAAAAGTAAAAGGCCAAGACTAACATACCTTGAGTAAGAATTTACTCAAGGTATGCATGCCTTGGACACGTGTTTCACTCGTCACCATGAGATTTTTCCGTAATTGGAATCCATGGCTATAATGCCAAACCCACATACTTATGTAGCCGGTTTTGTGACTCGTCACTTCTCAACTCAAATGGTTACAATTAAGTGCAAAAGTCCATCTAAAATTTTACTTTAAAAAAACCATATAATTGTATGATATGCGAATTGCAACTAAATAATGAATCTTTGTTTAATAATACATATTTATATGATGAATATTAATCATAATTTTTATAGTAAAAAAATAACAAGTGTATGAAAGAAGAGGCAAAATTAGAGGGGAAATTGGAAAGTTTGATTCACCCAAAATAATTGTTAAACCTTAATCATGTAATTAAATTTGTATAAATAAAATTAAAATAGAAATGGTCAACATCCTAAGTTGGCTTTTGTATTTTTTTTGTTCCCAATGATGCAAATACAACATTATGAGTTTGTATTTTTTGACTTTTAATTTTTAATGTCAGGTCATGTGATGTATTCTCTTATTAAGAGTCAATGGTACATTAACTGCCAACAAGCACGAATGCGACGAAAGCTGATTCTATCAATAAAAAGGAACAAAAGTGACATAGGTAACATAAATGCATTGTAGTTTTAATTCTGCTTACACTTAATCTTTAATAGTTAATTTTAATGTCAAGTTATGTAATGAATTCTTTTACCGAAGGACAAAGGGACGTGAACTACCGAGAAGCAAGATTAAGAAGGAAGATAATTCTATCAAGAAAAAGGATGTATTCCAACATCAATTCATCAATAGGTATTGATATTATTTACACATAACTTGACTCTAATTGTTTGACATGTAGCTCATAACTCTTATAAATATCATGTAAGAATTCCAAGTATATATATTGGTATGTTTTCTAAACAAACTTTAAATCTATTTCCTGAAGGTGATGTTAGTGCTTGTGCTATGACACTTTGTATTGAGAATGATAGTATTGATTTAGCAGTGGCTTCATTTAAATGCACAAATCCAAATGTAACTAATGGTGGATGACATAATTACAGGTGCATCCTCTTCTCAATGCAAAAATGAACCCTGTAATTCCATTGAGGGGTGGCAACCACTCCAAGACATATCTAACTCTATTCTTAATCTTGGTCCTCAGTTTGACTTGGCTAGTCCATTTACAAACAAAGGTGAGATAAATGCATGTTTGCTAAAGGTGTTATGTTTAATATGTATTAGAATGAATTATATCATTTCTTATATTTTCATTGTTTGTAATCGATTCTTCTTTAGATCAAAGAAACATAGTCACTCTTGAGAAATGGAGCGACGTATCTAATCAAAGTCCCGTGTCTAATCCATCGCCTATCAAGCTAGGAAAACAACCCCTTTTGTCCTTTGTTCTAAACCTTCTTGATATTTCACAGAGTAATTTCTAAATTGATATTAATTCTTATGCATTATTTTATATTATTTATTTAATGGTTAGTTCATTTACTCTAATTGTTTATTTATCATACTTATTTTAGGTCATTCATTATGTAGGAAATACTAAAATGTACACTCATGCAAGATATACAAGATGTATTGATTCAAGGAATAGCATTCGATTAACATATGACACCTTCTGTATGACATGAAATTTGTGACTTCTCCACATGACATGTCAATATTTTATATTCATTAATTAGTGCAACTTTTTAAAAAATTTTGAAAATATTACTCATAGGTAATGTTAGTGTTCGTGATATGACACTTGGAACACAGAATGAACATATTCATTCGAGGGTGGCATTAATTACATCATTAAAGCTAACCAACATTACAGTAGGTCATGTAATGACAAGCCCATCATTTCCTAAATGTTTAATCCAAATATGTGATAATGTTAAAAGGCGTCAACCAACTGTTCTTAATACTTTACAGAGTAATTTTTAACTTGCAACTTATTGTCTGTGCATAAATTTTCTTGAATTTATTTTATATTTACCATTAATTATATCATTTCTTTTCCTGCTTATAAACATTTTAAAATATTTGTCTAATAGGTAATGATGAAGGTGTGATTGATGTACCCCTGGCTGTAGAAAATATTTGTAATTTTATGCTAATATTTATTATTTACTCTTATATTGTAATCAATGTCTCATATGTAAATATGACATATCAAAATAATTTAGCTTTAAATATACAGTATAATGGCATTAGAAATGATGAATATTTGTCAATTGTTATGTAATACTATTCTATTATTTTAATTTGGCATGTACCTTCTTTGAAAGTTTATCATTAATTAAATGATTTTTTTTCTACTCATAAACCTTTTAAAATTTTTCTCTAATAGGTGGTGATGAGGATGTGGTTGATTTACCCTCAATTATAGAAAATATTGGTAATTTTATGTTACCACACATTGTTTATACTATAATCAATACCTTATTGTAAGAATGATATAGTGAAATAAGTTATCTATGGATATAGAGTACTTTGATGTTGGAGATCGTACACACACATGTCAATATTGCAGAGCACAGATGTGGTTTGAAGAAATAGTGTGTAGATCATCAACCAAAATAAATTTACAATTCTCATTATGTTGTTCTAAAGGCAAAATTCAACTTCCATTTCTCAAGGATCCACCTTCTTATCTTTCTTATTTGACATTTGACAAAACATCACCAGATAGCAAGATTTTTCAGAAGAATATCAAGATTTATAATATGATGTTTTCTTTCACTTCAATGGGGGGGAAGGTTGACAAATCAATCAATAGTGGATTTATTCCTTATGTATTTTGTATGCATGGTCAAAATTATCATCAAATTGGAAGTTTATTGCTCGAAAGTGGTGATTCCCCAAAGTTTGCCTAACTTTACATATACGACACAAAAAATGAGACTTCAAATCATATTTCTAAAGTTAGGTATTTTTTATATCAGTTGCCCTTTGCTTGTAAATTTTGATTAGAAACTTATTATTGACTTAATACATTCTCACTTTCACCTTTTCAATTGTGATGAGCATTCTTTTTCATTAGATCCTCAAATAGTGAAGAGGTTGCAATCAATGCATGATGAAGTTAATCCATTGGTTCAATCATTCTGAATGACAAAGGACAGGTTTAAGAATAATAATGTCGCAAGTGTGAAACTACATTTAATATCAAGAAGAGACAAGGATGGAAGAATGTATAATACACCAACTGCAAGTGAGGTAGCTGGTCTTATGGTTAGTAATGGTGTTGTAGAAGAAAAAGATATTATAATTGAATCATGATTTGAAAAATTGCAACGCATCACTGAGTTGCATCCTTTGTATATCCCACTACAATATCCACTCTTATTTCCACATGCAGAGGATGGTTATAGGATTGATATCTCACATCGTGATAATAACTCATCGCGTATTCGTAATAAATTATATATGCGAGAGTTTTTTGCGTTTAGACTTCAAGATAGATTAAATGAAAAATCTATACTTATGCAGTCTAGAAGAATTTTACAACAATTTGTTATAGATGCATATACTATAATAAATGCCGAAAGACTTAATTATATCCAATTCAATCAATAAGACTTATGAGCTGAAATGTAAAGTGGTTTAACTGATGCCTTATTTCATGGAAAGACAAATCTGACTGTCGTAGGAAAGTGAATAATTCTCCCATCAAGTTTCACAAGTGGAGCACGATATATAATGTAAAATTATCATGATGCTATGGCAATTTGTTGATGGGCGGGATATCCCAATATATTTGTTACTTTTACTTGCAATCTAAAATGGCCAAAAATCACAAGAATTCTAGATCATCTTGGTTTAAATATTGAGGATCATGTTGATCTTATCTATAAACTTTGTAAGATAAAGTTATCCCTTCTTCTGCATGATTTTAAGACTAGAAAATTTTTTGGAAAGGTTAAAGCAGATGAATTTTTTTCATCTATACTAATTATATTTATTAATTTTTGTGTTTAATGTAAATTTTATCTAAGTTTGACTAAGCTCTTTTGTATCATGTAGTGGTCTATACTGTTGAATTCCAAAAAAGAGGACTTCCTCATGCACATATAATTTTATTCCTTAATAATGATGACAAATACCCAACTGCTGGGGATGTTGATCGAATTATTTCAACTGAAATTCTAGATAAAGAAACTAAACCTATTCTTTATGAAGTTGTTAAGATGTTTATGATACATAGTCCATGTGGAAAGGCTAATATGCATTCACCTTGCGTGATTAATGGCACTTGCTCAAAGCATTATCCTAAGAAATTTCAGCCAAATACATCTGTTGATGATAATGGTTACCTTTTATATCGGAGAAAAAATGATGTTGCATTAGATAATCATTTTGTTATTCCATATAATGCAAATCTTCTACTTAAATACCAAGCTCATATTAATGTTGAGATATGTAATCAAGTATCATCTATCAAATATTTATTTAAATACATAAAGAAGGGATATGATCATGTTACTGCTGCACTTTCCCAAAAGGATCAAGATGGTGAAATAGAAAAAGAAACTAATGAAATTAAAATGTATTATGATTGTAGATATATCTCAGTAATTGAGGCATGCTAGAGGATCTTTTCCTTTGAAATACATTACAAACAATCAGCAGTAAAAAGATTGTCATTCCATGTACCAGGAGAACAAATAGTAATTCTGAAAGATAATGCTTCCGTTGAAGACACAATTAAGAAGGTAAGAAGTCAACACAATGTTCACAGCATGGTTTAAAGTAAACAAGGAGTATAAAGAGGCGAAAGAGTTGACTTATGCAGATCTTCCATTGTTGCTAACTTACAAGCATGACCTCCATAAATGGGTACTTATAAAATGCAATTTTGTAATTAGTAAGGTTAATTTTATTCCACCTAGTGCTGGGAAATTGTATTACCTAAGGGTTTTAATTAATAAAGTAAAGGTCCTAAATGTGATGAAGACAGTAGAATAGTTGATGGAGTTATTTACCTAACTTATAAAGAAGCAATTTATGCTTTAGGGCTTCTAGAAGATTACAAAGAGTATATAGATGCTACAAATGAAGCTTCATTTTAGGGAAGTGCCAAATATTTAAGGTTTCTAGTTGCAACAATGCTATTTTGCAACTATTTAACAAAACATGAAGATGTTTAGGAAAAAAACTTAGGAGTTGCTTACAAAAGACATTCTCTATATTCAAAGAAGAGCCTTGAATTGTCCTAGTAACTTATTTTTATTATTACAAGTATTATACACTATTTAAATTTTATTATATATTTTATTTTATTAATAAAGTGTTGAGTTTCATAAACATTGTTGCAAGTATATTTATACCTAAAAATTTAAGAATGGTATAATAATATTTTTATCTAATTATGCATGTTCAAGAAACCTTTTATAAAAAAAAAATACAAGCATTGTATACTAATAAATCATCTTATCATTGTTTAATATGAATTTTAATATATATATATATATATATATATATATATATATATATATATATATATATATATATATATATGTATCTCCAAATTTCTATATGACTAATTTCTTAAATATTATATATTCAAATCTTTGACATTAATGTTCTCAAATTTTTCAGATCTAAACTTAAATAAAGTCCACTAAAGAATTACGCATTAGTCAAAATAGAGAAGGTACTATCAAGAAATGGTCAAACCTTAAAAGATTTTCCTCTTCTACCCATTCTTGAGGTGATTTCATTTTCTAATATAAATAATAGATTATTAATGGAGGAACAAAACTATGATAAAGATTCCTTAAAAGTTGAGGTAGACCGATTAATTAGCTCCATGACAATTAAACAACTTGGTGTTTTTAACACTTTAATGCAAGTTGTTTTTGATACAAAAGATGGTGTCTTTTTCTTATACGAATATGAAGGCACAAGAAAGACATATATTTGAAAAGCTTTAACTTCTTCTTTACAATCAAAAGGCATGATAGTGTTAATTGTGGCATCCAACAATATAGCTTCAGTCCTTTTACCTGGTGACAGGACTGCTCATTCTCGATTTTGCATACCATTGGAAATCAATGAAGATTCAACTTACAATATAAAGCAAGGAAGCCCTATAGCTGAATTATTGAAGAATACTACATTAATCATTTCGGATGAAGCTCCAATGGTCCATAAGTTTTGTTTTAAATCTCGACCGAACTCTTAGAGATATTATACACTTCAATAATCCAGATAGTCAATCAATTCCATTTGGAGGCAAGCCAATAATTTTTGGGGGGGATTTTAGGAAAATTTTGCCAATGATTCTAAAAGGTAATAGATCTGATATAGTGAATGCTACTATCAATTCATCTTATTTGTGAAATTATTGCCAAGTGTTAACATTAACAAAGAACATAAGACTTCAAATGAACTAAACTAAAGTTACAAATCAAGATAATTTACAACAATTCTCCAATTGGATACTTAAAATTGGAGATGATGTCCTTAAAGATGAAAATGATGGTGAGGTAGATATTGAAATTCCTAATGACCTCTTGCTAAAAGAATATTTTGATCCTATAGAAGTGATTGTGCAATCAACCTTTCCTGCATTGAAAGATAATTATGCTAATTGTGCCTATATCAAAGAAAGAGTCATTCTTACACCGAAGCTCAATATGGTAGATAAGATCAACAACTAAATTTTATCTATTATACTAGGATATGAAAAGGAATACTTTAGTAGTGAGTATCTTAATGGGTTAAATTGTTCAAGGCTACCAAAGCATAGCTTGAAACTAAAGATTAGTGTACCTATTATGCTTCTTCAAAATATTGATCAATCATCTAGCCTTTGTAATGGTACTAGATTAATAGTCACTCAATTGGAAAAACATGTAATAGAGGCAAGAATTCTTAGTGGCAACAATATCGATGATAAAGTGTTAATACCAAGAATGATTTTGAGTCAATCAAATTCCAAATGGGGATTTAGATTACAAAGAAAGCAATTCCCTATTATAATCTCCTATGCAATGACAATAAATAAGAGTCAAGGGAAATCTCTTTCATTTGTTGGATTATATCTTCTGAAATCGGTATTTAGTCATGGCCAGCTATATGTTGCCATATCTAGAGTAACAAGCAGAAATGGATTGAAAATCCTAATTCATGACAAAAATGGTAAACCAAATAATACCACAACTAATGTAGTGTTCAAGGAAGTCTTTCAAAATGTAAACTAATTTTTCACATATTAGACATAGTGTATTGTGACAAATGTAATACATCTTTTATATTATGAAAATTTTATTTTTTCTTAGTTTTATCAAAAGTATATATATTACCTATGAAGCATGTATGAGTAATATATGTCCAATGATGATGATGATGATGATGATGATGATGATGATGATAATATCCATGTATATATCATTGTTTTGGTGTTCCTTTCTATAATTTTTTAGTTGATAATTTTGAATGATATTCATTGAAATTTATATTAGTTATTTGATACTCTCTTTTTTTTATGTAACTTTATCTATTTATTTGTAGAATATTAAACATTTATGTGTTGTCAAGTTTAATTAGAATCTATATTACATAGATGTTAGAGTTCTATAATATTGCATTATTGTTAATGAGAAGTTATTTTTATTTTACCTTTATAATATTTTTTCTAAAATGTAATATAAAAATTATTTAAATTGGGTACCTATAATTTAACTAAATAAATTGTTTGTCTATATTTTTCTTATAAAATATATCAAGCATTATATAAAACTAGCATTTTAACCTGTGCACTTGCGCGTCTATATTTTTTAATTTATAGAAAGTTATAAATATGTTAATATTTAATATTTTGTAATTATGTATTTATTTTATAAATATAATATAAAATTTTAAAATAAAATATATAATTAACTAACATTTTAACCAATGCGTTGCACAGGTATATAATTACTTTTTTAAAAAAATAATGTTTATAAATAAAATTAAAAATAAAAAATATTAAATTTAATTTATTATATTATTTTATGATTATATATTTAAGTTTGTAAATAATTATTTTTAAAATTTAATGTAAGAATTAAAAATAAAAAATGTAATTAAGTAATTCAATTCAATTATATTTTTAAGTTATTTAAAATAATTTTATAATAAAAATTATTTTGTACTATATTTTTATTATTTAATGATGTCAGTTCTAAATTGTAAAAAAATTCTAAAAATGCAATGAAATAGATAAAAAGAATAGAAATAATATGTAAACTGTAAAGTTTAAACAAATTTTCATTAAAATATTTAAAAATTATAATAAATAAATTTAATTTTAATTTATAAATATTTTTATTAAAAATAAAATATGTAATTTTATAATTTCAAGTAATGTAGGGGCTAATAACAAAATATATAATTACATATTTTATTTTTTAATAAAAATATTTATAAATTAAAATCAAATTTTTTTATTAAAATTTTTAAATATTTTATTAAAAATTTGTTTAAACTTTACATTTTACATATTGTTTCTATTCTTTTTATCTATTTCATTACATTTTTTAATTTTATTTACTTCTATTTTTTTCTTTTTTTGCAATTTAGACACTAACATCATTAAGTAGTAAAAGTACATTACAAAATCTTTTTTATTATAAAATTATTTTAAATAAATTAAAAATATAATTGAATTGAATTACTTAATTATAAATTTTAAATAAGAAAAGAATGTGATAAAATAAATAAAAAGAATATGGTAAAGTAATATAATAGATAAAAATAAAATATATAATATGGTAATTCAATTAAATTGAAATTTTACTTATCTAAAATATTTTATAATAAAAATAAGATATATTATATTATATTTATACTATTTACATATATTAGTGTATGAATTGTAAATATTAGGGATGAGTATAAAAAGATAAAATAAATAAAAAAATAAATCCTACATATATATATATATATATATATATATATATATATATATATATATATATATATATATATATATATATATATATATAATAGAATAGAATAAATGTTCATGAATGAATATATATATGTATATATATAAACTTTGGGTGAGAAAATGAAAGCTGCAAAGGCAGCAAAAAAATGATTGGAGAAATAAATCTCTCTTTTAGTTCTTTTAAGTTTAATAATAATAATAAAAATAATAAATAAATAAAATAAAATAATTAGTGGATTTAAAAAATGAAAGTCAAAGTCCTAAACAATTAAAATAAAAATATGAAAAAGTGATAGGCTGAGAAGGAAGCCAGAAGGCAAAGTTGATAATAAAAATTTAAAATTTAAAATGAAATAAGAATAAAAAAAATAGGACAACAATAAAATACACGTGGCTATGTGTCACAATAGGAGGAGAACTAATGAATTTCTTGAGCGAGTTAAAGTAACGCGTGTTCACAAGACAGAGAACAAAAAACTCATTTTGAATGAGTGGGCAAGTGGTAGAGACACATAATGTATTAAAAAGGCTAGGTTGGACCTGTCAAGGAAAATATATAATAAGAGAATTTAATTCAATTATATTTTTAATTTTACTTAAAATAATTGGATAAGAAAAATAAAATATTATTTTATATTTATATTATTAATTGGTATTGGTATATAAATTGGAAATAACATAAGTAAAAAAAAAGAAAAATATGTAATAAAATAGATAAAAAAATAAAAACAATGAGTTACAAAGTTATGTCAAAATTTTAATTGTTGTATAAGTAATTTGAATGGTAAATAACAGGATTAAACATGAAAAAATGAATAAAAACATTCAATTCAGTAAATTGTCAGAAAATTAATAATAGGTGAATTATAAAATACTATAATTAAGAATTAAAAATAAAATATGAATTAAAATTTTAAATGTAATTAAAATAATTTTATAATCAAAATAAAATATATCATATTATATTTATATTGTTTGATAATATTCATGTTAAAATTATAAATAATAGAAGTAAACTTGAAATATATCCAATAAAATAGATAAAATAATAATAATATACATAGAATATAATGGAATTGTAAAGCAAATAAAAAGAAATGAAATTGTATAAGAGTTTGAAAGTAATAAAAGTAAAGTTATATATCATTTTGAAAGTTAATCGAGCTATTTTGTAAATAATTTTAAAGTATCATTGAAAATTTGTTGAACGATAAAATATGAATTTATAATTTAGGTTTTAAACTCAAACATATATGTAATGAATAATAAATAGTCATCGTGAATGTTTGTATAGTAACAAGAAAATCAAAACCTTTTTAATGTTTTTAGACTTGCATTTTGTAGGTTATATATATATAAATTAAAGGAGTGCCATAGGAACGTACAATATATTAAATAATTATATGCTTATTTTTTATTATTGATATGTGAATTTTAAACATATAATAGCTTTTCGACTATTTATGTCGTATTAATTATAATAATAGTGATTATATTTGCAACTTTTCTCAAATATTTATTAAAAATATAATATATACTCTGTTTTGGAAATTTATTAGATATAAAATAAATGACAGAGCAATTTAAGAATATCGAATACAAAATTTTTCAAAATCATGATCAAATATTATTTTAGATAATAGTCATGCATTATGGTTCGTTTCTATGTATTTTTCAAAATAAAAATATTGTTAAACAAAATAATTATCTTATAAATGTGAAATATATTTATTGAAATTTATGAGATAATTATTGCAATCAACCTATATATAATTATTGATTTGCAGTATTTATAGAAATTAAATACAATCAAAAGTTTGATTGAGCTTGGTGTATTATTTAAATTTATTGTCATTAATTATAATCAATTTTTAGACTTTTTTAAGTTAAAAATATAATAGAAATATAACTATTCATTTGAAATCTATGTTTTTTTAAATATTATAATTATTAATTTATAATTTTTGTAGAGGTCAAGTATAATCAATTATAATTACAAAAATAAAGAAACGTGTGAAATATTGTATCTGAAATTCTTTTAGATATTTTTTATGTGTATATGTCATCACACTATTTAAAAATATTGTATCTAGAATTCTTTAAAAATATAATCAAATATTATTTTAATTAATAGTCATTGATTATGCTTAATTTAGATTTTTTAAAAAAACTAATCAATTTTCACATATTTAAAAATTAAAATTATAATTGAAATTTGTATTTTTTATACATACTATAATCACTTATGTGTAATTTTTATAAAATTCAAATATAATCAAATATTTGATTATACATAATAATGTATTGTTTCAATTAATTATTATTAATTAGATTCAATTTTAATAAATCTTTTAAATTAAATCGGTAGATTCTCTATATAAACTAAATAAATATCTTTTAAACGTGAAATATATCTTTTAGATATATTTTTTAAAAAAGTTAGATATAATCAAATATTTGATTAAGCTTTGCATATTATTCAACTTTCTTTTCATTAATTACAAACAATTTTAAACATTCTTTAATTAAATTTGAAAACCCTAATTCATGTGATTTGTAATTTTTATATTCATTAGAATTTTAATAATTTTATTAATTTTAATTCAGCTTTGTATTCATTAATTTTATTAATAAATTATGAATTATTAGATTGAATATTACTATCTAAAAAATATAAAATTTCATATGAGCAATTAAATATTCAATACATAAATGAATTTAATATATGAATAATTCTCCTTTAAAGATTAAGTTAATGAATAATTTAAATCGTTGTTATAAGTAATTAGAATTTTTTAATAAAATGAAAAAGAAAGAATATACCTATCTATTAAACTAGAATACACTTAATAAAAAATTAAAATGCTATTATCACATCAGTATTGTTTGCTGATATAATAAATGAAAGATTCTCCTTTAAAGATTAAGTTACAGAGTAATTTATTCCTTTGTTGTAAGTAATTAGAATTTTTTTAATAAAATGAAAAAAAAATAATATATCTATCTATTAAACCACAATACACTTAATAAAAAATTAAAATACTATTATCACATCAGTATTGCTGACTAATATATATCTGCCAAATTCCATATCCATTTTATGCTGCCATATCCGACTCTTCACGACAACTATCAATAGCTTTCATCATCATTTATACCAAAGATATGACTAGAAAATATTTTGATTCAAAAGTATTATTTGTTTGAAGACCAACATAATATATAAATACAATCTTCAAAACTCTTTTAAATATTTAGTCTAATTAATTGACTTTTCAATTTCGTTTGCAAGCTCTTTCAGCCAATCCAAAGGACAATATTATGTTCAACAAATATCTGTTATGCATTTATCAAAAATTATCTTTTTTTATGAAAGAGATATTCATTGCAATCAACCCATATATAATTAATGATTTGCAGTATTTATAAAAATTAAATATAATTAAATGTTTGATTTAGCTTAGTGTATTATTTAATTACTGATGTGTAATTTTTTATAAAAAAACAAATATATACAAATATTTGATTATACATAATAATGTATTTTTTCAATTAATCATTATTGATTAGATTCAATTTTAATAAATCTTTTAAACTAAATTTGCAGATTCTATATATTAACTAAAGAAATGTCTTTTAAACATGAAATATATATATATATATATATATATATATATATATATATATATATAATAAAGGTTAGATCTAATCAAATATTTGATTAAGATTAACACAAGATTTATTTTCAGTAACTACAATCAATTTTATACATTTTTTATTAAATTATAAAATTATAATTCATGTGATTTGTAATTTATATATATTATAATAATAAATTTATAATTTTTGCAAAAATCAAATATAATCAATTATTTGATTAAATTAAGAAACATATGTTATACCCTGCAAATAAACAATTGGTTTTAAGGAACATTAACTTCGTAAGGAATATAATCAAGTATCTCGTGCAAATAATAAGAGAATATACCATGTCAATATAATCAATTATTTGATTAATTTTTTAAGGAATATTAACTTTGTTTTTTATTTTTTAATATGGATATTCATTGTAATCATGATAATTAATATTTGATACAGTGTGAACAATTGGTTTTATACCGTAAAAATTGAATGTAATCAATTATTTGATTAAATTAAGTAACATATTATTGTGCAAATTAAGTAATGTATTATACCTTGCAAATCAAATCAAATTAAGTAAAATATTGTATAAAAAATCAGATAAAATGTCGTGTAAGTTTAATTTTTAATATAAATATTCATTGAAATCGTGATAATTAACTATCTATTCAAATATTTCATACAATCTAAATATATTTTTGCTATTTTTCCAAAAATCAAATATAATCAGTTATTTGATTAAATTAAGAAACATATATTGTACCGTGCAAATAAACAATTGGTTTTAAGGAACATTAACTTCATAAGGAATATAATCAAGTATACTATGCAAATAATAAGAGAATATACCATGCAAATATAATCAATTATTTGATTAATTTTTTAAGGAACATTAACTTTGTTTTTTATTTTTTAATATGGATATTCATTGTAATCATGATAATTAATATTTGATGCAGTGTGATCAATTAAACAATTGGCTTTATACCGTAAAAATTGAATGTAATTAATTATTTGATTAAATTAAGTAACATATTATTGTGCAAATTAAGTAACGTATTATACCCTGCAAATCAAATCAAATTAAGTAAAATATTGCACAAAAAGTCAGATAAAGTGTCATGTAAATTTAATTTTTAATATAAATATTCATTGAAATCGTGATAATTAACTCTCTCTTCAAATATTTCATACAATCTAAATATACTTTTTCTATTTATATAAAATATTTTGCCACTTTAAATTCTTACATTCCCTCAATTCTTTTTGTGTATATAAGTTTGAAGTTTTCTTCTTCTTCATTCATCTTCACCGGAGTTATCATGAATTAAAGCAATTCTCATTGCCGTTTAATGTATATTTTTGTTGAAAAGGTTTGGTTCTTCTGCATTATGTTCTTTTTTAAAAATTTTAATATGGATACTTATTATATTTTTACCATTATCAAAACAATTCTTATTGTCACATGTCCAAGATATATTTTCTTTGAAAAGGTTTTGTTCATTTTTAAAAAAAAATGTTTTATTTCAATTCAAATATTCAAAGGATTCAATATGCCTCTTAATTTCAAATGAGATATTTTTCCTTGCAATACTGAAAATTATTAATAATGTAAAATTCCTAACACTAAGTCTATGTTAAAAATTGCAAAAATCATGTTATTAGTATGTTATTGTTATCATTCACTTTATAATTCATTATGTTGATTTTTTAAAATCTAATTTAATAATTATATATAATTTAGACTTTTTATTTTATTTTAGAATACCAAGATGGCAAGGAAAATCACCTCTCTTTCAAAACTTAGGCCAGAGACACAAACTTCAAAGATATAAGTCAAAATTATTAGACTATGCAAAGTTACAGAGAGAAATTCAAATGCTGAACATGGAAGTATTGAAATGATTCTCATGGATAGAGAGGTAATATGAATATATTTCTATTATATAAGCCTATTTACTAATACTAATTGATTAATATTAATAATAATATTTTTAATTTTATATTAGATATAGCATTATTATTTAATATTCTTTTTATCTTCTAATAGATGAATTTGCGCATGATCAACAAATATTATTTATTCAAAAATGTTAATTTTAACCTCATTGTTAGTCAATTTTTACAATCAACCTATATAAAAATATTGATTTCTAATATTGATCAGTGGTATTTATAAAAGCTAAATATAATAAAATTTGTGATTAAACTTAATTTATTATTCTAATTTATCATCATTCATAATAATAAATATTTACACATTTTACGATGAAAATTTTAAATTATATATCAATATTAATTTATAACTTTCAAGTCTATTATAATTATTAATCTGTAATTTTAGGAGCTTTATAATTAATTGTGGCTAGTAATATTTCTTTTTACTAAGTTTATATGTATATATTTTTCATTAACATGTCTTCCACAATAATAATGTCTAACTACAATATATGTTTTATTTTATCAAGGGAAATAAAATTTTTGCAATAGTATTTAGAAAATTATTAATAGACAAGTATGAGTGCTAGCTTAAAGAAGAGAAGTGTTAGATCATACAAAATTTTATGGTTAAATACAATTCTGGCAAATTCAAGGTTACAAGCCACCCATACAAAATTAATTTTCATAGGAATACAAGTGTCTAGCCATGTCAAGCAATGATAACATTACGCAATTTTAATTTTGTTTCATTTCAAGACATTGCTTCATGAAAAATTGATGAGACAATACTAATAGGTAAGGATTCTTTTATTTTTTTTATGGTCCATGATTACTTTTTTAATATTAATGACATTGTATTTATTAACACTAGATAAACAAGATATTATTGGAGAACTAACTAAGCATGAGAGGATGGAAAATATATGCAAAGGAGAAATAGGAAGCAAGCGTAAGAATATATATTTGAGGGATGACAAGTATGTTTACCGCATAATATATTTGTTTTTTGTTTATGTTATATAAATAAATTTGTATGCATATTTTTTACATATTACTCCTTCATAAAATTCATTATTTTTTAGGAATAAAGTATTAAAATGTGCACTTTAGGGTGAATTTGTTGAATATGCTGATGAATACATAAGAGAAAATCAAGAACCAATCATAATTGTTTTGTTTCATCTAGCTAGAGTAAAATTTTTAACAGGTAACATTATATATCTTCCATTACTTATATGACAACTATGATTTTAATTATGTATTGATACAAATACATATACTTTGAGTAGATGGTATTTTAATCACGAATTCCTGGAATACATCAAAATTAAGTTTTAATCCAGACTACATTGAAGTAAAAGAATTTAAAAAAAGTAAGGATAAATTACTATTTTATTACTCCTTCAATTATTTACATTTAGTTACAATTTTGATTAATTATAACAATCTTTTTATTTTTTTTTCAATTTGAATTTACTTGAAAATAGTGAATCTGTTAGGTTCAATGAGATTGCAAGCCAATCTTCAGTGAGATCAATTTCTGCAAACGATGATAATCTTATAAATTGTCCTAATAAAAAAATGTTAGCTGAGATTAAATCTAATAAAGAGGTAATGTTTTACTCTTTTATGATATCAAAACACACTATATCATATTTATACATACTATTAATTATATACTTTTTGTTAGGTCTCTATTACTGTTACCCTAGCCATTGTAAAAATGCATCAAAGTAGATTCAAATGATATTATAATGGTTGTGCCATGTGCAACAAAAAAGTTCATTTATACGAAAATAAACTTTGGTGTCATAAATGTAAGATAATACCAAACAAAACAATTCCAAGGTATTGTTGCATTTGATTACAATTAATATCTACCATACTTTTATGCTTGTAGTCCATAACTAAATTGATTTTATATTTACAATTCTTATTGCATTAAATAGGTATCAACTACATATCGAAGTTTATGATTTGACAGGTAAAACATCATTTGTTTTATTTGATAAAGAAGCTTATCAATACATCAACAAAACCACTGAAGAGTTGTATGAATGATTATCTAATATAAGTTCATTGTTATTATCCATTTAGTAATTTTTATAATAATATAAAGCTTTTTTAAAAATTATTTAATTTTTGTAATGTTAATATTTATACAGGAAGGTGATGAGGATGGGTGGCCTATACAAATAGATTTCTTCCTAAAAAGAAAATTTCTCTTCAAGATTGGGATATCAAAATATAATATTAATCACTCTAAACTTGATGAGGATAGCAACAATTTTACTGTGTTCAAAATGACTAATGATAAAGATACTATTAACAAATTTACTGCTTTATCCCCATTTTATAAGATGAAAACTAAATTATTGATTGTTTATACATTTAAATATTATATGCATCAAACTTACATTATTATTTTTCTCTCTAAATAATTATGCAAGAACTTGAATTTATAAAGTACAAAGATTTTATTAAACATTGTGTACCAACAGATAAAATTAAAAAAAATGACGTAAGTTTATCATTTACAAAAAAAAAAAAATTTTAATATTATTATTTCATTAAATGAATTATAATGTGTCCTATAATATTTTTATTGATTTTTATATAGAACACAATCTCTATCATTTGTAATAATAAAGATTCAATAACACCTTCAAAAAGGGCATTTGATGATGTTTCTAACACTATACCTAGTATAAATTTAATCAGTCCTCAAATGTCTACAAATAAAATGAAGAAGATTATCAAATAGGAAATTGATGACTAGATCATACATTTGGAACTTTGTTTAACTTATAGCCTTCATATCCTTGAAACAATTTAATTATGTTTTTTTTTGTTCATTTTTATATTTAATAAATTAGACATTATTTGTTATTTGCTATCTATCACGATGAGCATTTATATAAAAAGTAATGATTAACATTTATACATTAAATACCATATAAATTAATGTTATTATTTTATATATTTTTTCAAGTTTCATTTATTATAATATTTGATCATGTATACATCTATCTAAATATGATAATAATAATTAATTCATATAGCATTATAATATTATGACAACTCTATTGATTAGTAATGACTTAAAAAAGTAATATCTTTTATTATTTTAGTTGAATACAATTATGTAAATTTTATAATTATTCAAATAATATAAATATAATTATAAATTTTAAATTAAAAACTTGAATGTTTTTAAATTTAAAATTTAAAAATTTATATTTATATTATAATTTAATTTATTATTAATTTAATTAAATTTATTTAAATCAGTGCATCGCACAGGTTAAAATATAGTATTTTATATATCACACTTATTCTTAAATCTAATTGGCGTAGAGTATTCACAAGTTTAAACACAATTTATTATGTATTAGAATAAGGATTTTCTAATTATTAGAAAGTTAACCACGAATTTAAAAAAAATACAGAAAATAATTACGTTGTAAAAATATTGCACTTTTTCAAATTTTGCGCGGCATAAGGACGCGTCGACCTTGCCGGAAAGTACGTACAATTTTTTTGCTTCAACTTTGACTAAGTAACGAATCTTCTCTAATAATAATAATATTATATATATGTGATAAATGTAAATCATAATTTTATTGTAAAATATCATATTAAGTTCCTGGAAACACATGCACTTTTTTACTTCAACTATCTTCTTGAATTGAATTTGTATTCAATAATATAAAATTTTTTTGTTAAAATTAACAATTTTATGTCTAAAATTATAAAATATAGAGTTGAAACAATGAGGTCATTTTATAATAATTATACAAAGAATTGAAGCATGGAGGTCTTCTGTTTGATTTGATTACAGGAATTTCATTTCATTGAAGATATTTTTTCATTATTATTAAAAAAATATATTTATATGTTCCATCTACATAATTCAATTTAGTTTTTTACATATAAGTCATTAAATTAATTTTAATTTTTAAAAAAGTATAAAATTGTAAGTTAAAAAAATTATGATATAAAAATTATTAGAGACATGATTTAAAAGATAAAAATAAAAATAATTAAAATTTATTAAAATTATTTCTAAATCCACCAAAAAGTATATGTGTCAAATTTTAGAATTATTTTTATAATAGATCTTTCTGTCTTTTACGTAGAATTAACATAGTATATATTGTTTTCCCCAAAAAAAAGGCTTTGTATACATACTAAATTTGTATAAATGACATGATGAAGAATTTTATTTGGATTTTAGGATATTAAATAGTGGTAATTTTTTATTTGAAAACTTCATATTACACGCGTAAGAAATTTCGAGTGAGTTTTCCTCAATTTTATCATGCATGGCGGCATATAAATCCATTGAACAACATTATAACCAGTAGGACAAAAACATTAAAGTATTTTTAAACCATAGTTGTGCTAAAATTAAACCATGTAAAATTATGGATAAATGCAAAAATATTATTTTTCATTAGCAAAATCATAGACTGTGCCATAAATGAAATAATATAATATATTCTATATTAAAATCATAATTTTAAAAATTAGAGTAAATCAATCTTAAACCAAAAACTCATGTAAACTGATCAATATAAAAGATATTGGGAGAAAGTATAAATAATGATTTGAATTATTTTGAATTATATTGATATTATTAATATTAGTTACAGTATTTATCTGTTAGAAAAGGATTCATCTTCTAAATTTATATACAAAACCTAATAGATATTAAACTTATAGAGTTAGTTTGGAATTAATATATAATTTTTTTAATAATATATATTTATATTCAAATATATTTATATGTAATTATTTATTATATTTGACCTTTTTAATTTTTTTCATAAACAATAAATTTTATATAAAGTTAAAACTTTGGTTATCAGTAATTAAAATTTCACACCATGTATATCGACTTAATACATATTTCGTGTCTACATCTAATTCTCTAGAAATGCCTAGGGTCATTTTATAAATATTGTTTTCTACAAACAAATAAATGCACCTGCACAATTGGCCCGAAACTTAGTTCGTCAAGTAAATTTGTTGCCATTTGTTTGCATCATATTGGCTCTGTAATACAAGTATCCATGCCTTGAATTTTTATGCAAGGGATGAAAGCACTGATCAAAGTAAAAATAAAAAAAATTATAAAAAGTGTATATTTATTTTAATACAAATTATGCTTACAAATATACATTTAATTTACATTAGTTAAGTATAATAAGTATATATAAATTTTAAATTCAATATCACTAAAATTGAGATGCACTTAACACACATTACACACACACCCGCACATTGCATAAATAAAGATTTATTTTAATAATATAATATTATAATTATATATTAATTATCTATAAAAAAATATTAAAAAATTAATATACAATCAATAATTCTCAAAAATATTTCATAAAATAATATATTATAATTTTATTACATGTACATCATTAAATAACTAAAGTTAATATCATAATACAATAAAAGATTGAACTTATAATTTCTTTCATGTACAATAAATCATATAAAATAAATCCAAATATGTTCCTTACTTTTAAATACTTACAAGTTAAGCCAAAGCCAAACTACCCCAAACTATATATGTGTTGCAATCTTTAAAAAAAAAAATCCTCATTCATGCTTCTATTCCTAGATTGTAAGTTTGTAAGTGAGTAACAATTTTATCTAATAAAAAAATTTTAAAGTATAAGTATTTATAAACTATAACAACTAAATAACATCTAAAGAAAATCTATGAAAAACAAAATGGAAAAAAAACTCAAGGGGAAGGAACTTAGGAATGTTTGGAGAAAAAAAACTCTTGAAAAATAGTAAAAAAAAAAGTAAGATATTTATGGAAGAAAATAGTTAAAAAAAGAAAGTATTTAATAAAATAAAAATAGGGAGAAATTTAAGAAAGGAAAAAAGTTTTCTTCCCACTCATTTAACTTAACATTTAGGTTGGCAATTGATTTTGAATTTATTTTACTAAATATTTTGAATTCAAACATTACATCAATCAGATACCATTTTTAAAATAATTATTATCATTAATATTAATATTTAATGAAATAATTTATGATAAGAAAAAATTTTCTTTGTAATGGCATAAAATTTTCATTTATCTTATTAGTGCATCATAAAATAAAATTTTGAAATAATAATTTTATATAATAAATAACTCATTAAACATAATCCATAAATTACTACATACTTATTGACTAAAATATATTTTAATATCAAATATTTTTCATTTTTTATAATTTACATGAAAGAGAGAAATAGTTTTTGGTAAGAAAATATCAATAACGGACTTATATTTAAATGTCTTCTAAAAGTTGCATTATAATAGAAATTAATAAAAAAATTCCTCCCAAAATTCATAAAAAGAAACTATATAGATATACAATAATATCAAAGATCCTTGTTTTCTAAAATTCATGACTACTAATGCTTATGAAGCCATAAATTTAAAAAAAATAGTAGCAAATTAAAAAATTTGATATAATCATTAGCATAAAATAGTTTGGTTGAAGTTTAAAAAAAATGTTAAGAATACAAAGGAAAAAAAGGTTAGAAAAATAAGAAAATATTAGAAAAAATAAGTAATTAATTAGATTATGAAATGAAAAAAAAAATTTACAATTATTATAGTAAAAATTCATCAAATGAAGATGACTCATTATGGTATTTAGTGGAAAAATATTATTAGATACTAAACTCAAGCTTTGTTAGAGAGAAGAAGATTTTGATAGGAATAGGCTTAATACTACATTCAAACATTCTCTAATGGTTGACATGAGATTGTTTATTTATATATGTAGATAAATGGGGATCTTATTAAATAGATATGAAAAGAAAGTGCATTATAGATAAAATATTGCAATTTTTAAATTGGATATAAAATAAGATAAAGATAAGGATAAAAAAAATTTTAATTAAATCAAATGAAGATAAAAAAACTAAAAAAAATTCAAATGAAATCAGATTCAGATAAAGATAAAATAATTTTCAATTTTTAAAATAGGAATGTTATTAAGTTTATTTGCAAATTTGTTAAATTCAATTGTAAATTTGTAAAAATTTTCAAAAATAGCAATTCACATGGTAGTTCTCCTCCTTTCACAATTTTCTCCAAGATATATATTTATCTTTTCCTAATATAAAGGGTATGTGAAATAATCAAATAATTTACCTAATGAAATATACCATATAAAAAAGTATATGCTTTTATAGTTTCACATATTAAGAATTGAGTAAGCTAATAAAAATGAATTAAATTACAAATTTTTACTAAAAAAGTAGAAATATAATGAAATAAAGAAGCAAATGAAATCGTAAAAAGGAACTTATATGGTAGGATCGTCACTAAGTAGCTAATTAAATTACAAATCTTTACTAAAAAAGTAGAAATCTAATAAAATAAAGAAGCAAATGAAATCATAAAAAAGAATCTATATTTTAGGATCATCACTGAGTAGTTACAAAAAGTTAGAAATAACAAGATCCCATAAAAGGGGGAAAAGATGAAGACAAAAGTTCTCATATTAGACAAGATAATAGCAAGATGTAAAAAAGAAAAGAAACAAAATATGTATATAATTTGATGAATTTTTTATAAGATTGAAATAATTTGGTAGTTTTAAATTTTAGTGACAAATAAAAAGTAATTCAAATTCAAATTTAAATTTTTATTGAAAATTGATCTAATATTGAAAAGATAAATGGAAGGAGCATTTAGTGCTTTACATATAATATAAAGTGGTATTTATAAATAAGAAATTTAATCCCTTACATTGATTGTGTGAGTGCAACTCACAGTGGTATAATATTTATTTAGAAGAAATTGATTGCATGAATATGGCTCACCACATTACATTAAGAAGAAATGATAAATTAACACATAATGAATTATAGGAATGACACTTGTCATAATAGAAAGTAGGAAATATCATAGTTATTAAGTCAATATAGAGATATATCATGTAAAAAAATAGTAAACATACCTTTATACATTACAAAATCCATGAAACTTTAAATGTATATAATATTTAAATTAAAAATACTTAAAACATAATTTTTTCATAAAGTAAGCTAAACAATAAAAGAATGATATCTCAAGAATTTAATTTAAATAAATCATAAATAATTTACTTATTTCAAAATAGTTTCATTAAAACTATACATCATAAAATAATGGGATCAATTAATAAAACTTAAAAATTAAACATTTATTAAAAGATGAACTAAAATAATTGTTTTATACCTAGGATTAATAGTTAGTTAAATCATTTGAACACAAATAGTTAATTTATATCTATTTTATAATAATTACTAAAATTATTCAATAAATTAGAACATTTAAAATAAGTACTTCAAAATTTGTAAGCCCCTCAACAAAATTATTTACTAAAACCTCTTTAAAATATATATAAATTCTAAATACTTCGGATTTTATAAAAGCAACTTCATATACGTTGTTCAAAAATTTTAGGTATCACTAATAATTGTTTAATAATGTTAATAATTGATGCATCAAATCATTTAAAGAAGTAAATAATTTACTTACTTTACTTATATTATTTTTTTAATAGTTACTAATACAGTTAGTAAGTTAAAGTATTTGAATCATTAAAATACTGCACTATTGTAAGTTTCTGAAATAAAATCATTTATGATTTTTTCCTTCATGTTTTCAAAATTTTCTACACAAATTATAAATATTTTCATACTATACAATTTATAAAAGAATTTTTTTTAACTGAAGTTATTTTAGAAAAGAAGTTTGAGCATTACAAAAATAAAGAACAGAATGATCAACACATTCCTTGCCTTCGATATTTCACGCAAGCCTAACTTTTTCACTTTTTTATAAAAATTGAGGAGGCAATTTGTAGAATTTCAAGTTTCATACGTGAAGTTTGACACACAAATTTCATGGGTGTTTTGTGGGTTTCTTCCTTTAATCTTGTTTAGCACTACGACAAGGGGCTGTTGCTTGGTTCATGTCCCATGCAAGTTCTCTCATGCCAATTTGGACCGCTATAACCGGTTGTGTCAGGATGTGAATGCGGATGCAAGTCACTGCCAATTCAAATTTACATGTTTCATTTATGTTGTATCAAGAATTAGTGAGAATCTAACTAAATTTAAATGTGACTTGAATAATAAATCCGGTAAAAAAAACTAATTTCTCAGATATTGGCTTTTAAAAAGATTGAACTCACATATTGTACTAAAATATGCAGGGCAGATTTTAAGACTTCTTGGACTGATTTTCGGAAAGGGGAAAGAAGCTACTTAAGACTACAGAGTCACGGCATCAACTTTCCTCATTAAACATAAGAGCACCCGACAAAAGCAAAGCGAAACTGCATTTTATTCCAGAAGGGAAGAACCGTGACCCAAAAAAAAAAAAAGGGAAAATAGCAGATCTTGTATGGCGATTTGGGGACCACACTGGTTAATAGAGCAAGAAGTACACTGGGTTAAGTGACTCAGTAATTCTATGCAAAGCTCAAACTTCTAATAAATTGACTGTTTATGACATAAGATTTTTTTTTAATTTTCAAATCTCTAAGATACATGAGCCAAATAAAACAACATAGATCTCAAAGCAATAGTGATAGTCGTGTAGGGAGCTTTAATTCTTAGAGTGGAGGATTTTTGTTGTAAGGTATTTATTTTCAAAAATCTTAAAACAAATAGGTCAAATAAAACAACATAAATATCAATTTACTTGAGATTGACAATAAATCATATATTAAATAAGTTGAGCTTGAAATTAAAAATATTCATCTCAATTATATCATGAGCTAACTTGAATAATATATATATACATATATTCTAAATTAAATACTTGGTACAAAGAAAAAATATGTAGTCATAATAATTTTAATTTAATATTTGTATTTAAATTATAATTTAAATAAAAAATAAATAAAGAAAATGATTTCATCCTTATTTTGAAATTAGTTTGATTTTATGTGTAGAAAAGCTAAAAGTATATATAATTTAAAAATATCATTTCTTAAAAGAGTGAGAAAGCATGAAAACTCTCAAAATAAAGTTATAGAAACTATAAGACAATATTAATTCATACTAATTAATTGGCTTAATTTTAGTTCAATAGTTTCTTAATTGATTTTAAACATTTCTAGTTTTAATAATAAATCAAACCGAACATAGGTCTAGTCCAATTTAACTTTTTAAACACTAATTCAGATTTATCGATTCAAACTAACCAAGAGCTTAATTCAAGTCAATCTTAAGTTGAAAAAGTTAATTTAAATTAAATTCAAGTAAAATTATGAGCCAAACAAAATTAAATTGAACCAAGCCTTAGTTGAAATCAATTCAGCTTATTGCCATGGATTAAACTAAGGTGAAAACACTCATGAAAGCACTGGTTTAATTCGAAAATGAGCTTTGGCAAGGGGACTGCCAATCATTAATATGATAGCAAATATTATTCTTAGTCCTGAAAGTGAAAGAGATACACAATTGTTTCTACTGGAACCTACAATTTTTCCTTTTTAAACAAGGATTCACCCTTTCAATACAAAAGATTTTTATATCTACATCCCTAAATTCAAAACCCTCAATTTCCTAAAGAAATTAGGGGAATTATATTCAAATTCCACTGCGAAAATTCCCAGCCATCAAACAATAATAATAAATTCATAAATTAGGCAACAAGATGATATTACAGTTAAAATTAGAGAATTCAAATCAAGTCCATACTCCGGGGCCTAAACTTCATCAATATCAGTCTTCAAAAGATCATAATTATGTTCGAATGCGGCGCGGGTGAGTTTCCAGTCACATCTATATAAAACATGCAATAAAACAAATCTCATTGAATATTATGAATCAAAGTTACATTCCAACTTCACTAGTGGAGAGTGATTCATCTTGATTACCATATAATATTTCTACCATCTTCTCCCACATAACATTGTTAATGAGAATGCGGATAACAATGAAGCATGCCTCTGCTACTCCACTTGCATTTTTCTTATAATAACATGGAGAAAACATGGGAAGGGAAAAATAAAATACCACACAGATGAAGGAATCAAGGAATCTCATTGAAACATGTCCACCGTACAACAGAGACATCAGTCGAAACTGCTGAAAGAGAACAGGCCCTGATATGATAGGATGTTTTTGTCACTTACATGTAAGCAGCAGCGAACTTTTCTCAAAAACTTTATACTGTGGCAAAAAGCATGAAGACAAGCCTTCAAAGCATTTCACCCAGTTGGAGGAACATCTCCCCTCATTATCCTCCAGGGTCCCCAATAAAATTTTGGTTTCATGAGAGGCACAGCTTCCCCAGGATGCTCTTCCCAGTATTTTTCCTGTGATATTGCAGAGTAAAGTTAATAAAATCCTTAAAAAATTGGCAGTAACATATCTTTTAAGTTAATAAAATAAGTTTTTATGATATTTTAAATATTTGATATGCAGTAGGCAATATGAAAGTGCAAACACTGACATGCACAACAGTCATCCAATCTCAGTAATCATTACATAATTTTGTTATGATCTCTTATGTGCAATTAGCTCATTAAGAGTATGAAATTGAGGATAAAAGTCACATATCTCTTATGTTATCTGTCCCCATAAAGTAAAAGCTGAGGGCATGGCCATCACAATAACAGCTTCTAATTGTCATGTCAAACCATCTTCGTTGAACCAGCACCTCAGAAGAAAAAAATGAATAGAGATAACATGAAAACAGATGTGATAACAGGTTTTAACAATAAGACCTAAGGCCAACTTGAAGCTTGTTACATTTGCTTTAAGACAGAAAATTCAAAGCAGTTCGGATGTAGCAAGAGTTTATTGGAGTTTAAATCTATTGAAGTTGCAAATTAGACAAAGCTTTAAAGGACCAGCATAGTAAATAAGCACGAAAATGAAACTCACAATATTCCATCATAACCACGAGACCAATCTAGAGAAAATTGTACAGTTATTTCTCTAATATCATTTATCATTATCAACCCCCGAACCATTAGAAAAACAATTCCATATCATCCGCCATTATCAACTGTCACTGTACAGTTATTTCTCTAATAAACTACATTAATTGATCAACCAACCCTGTTATATTGCCATAGCCATCAAATTACCATTACTATTACTATAAATCAAAAAGTAACTATAAACCCTAAGTAACATTTGGTACAAGTTTTCATTCTTCCTCCTTCAAAGCATTTCACACAAAGCATGACCAAAATTACAGAAAAATAAGATCTTACCAATCAAATTAATGCCCAAAATTGAGAAAATAACAATAATAATATAAAGAACCAAAACCCCACAAAAAAAAATGACAGATAAGAACCTTGTATAGTTGCTCAGTGATGGCAGCCCCAATGACTCCAGTATAGAAAGCAGCAATATAAATAGTGACCAATGGAGTAAACGTTTTGGGTCTTCTGTATGGTTCCACCATGTCCCACAAAATGGTTCTTTCCCACTTTGTGTACAAGTAATCTGCATATTTTCTCCACAGATAGCTAGCCATTTTCCCTTCACTAAATTTTCACCTTGACACTGTAAATGTGTATTCAAAATTTCAATCACCATATATATATATATATATATATATATATATAGAGAGAGAGAGAGAGAGAGAGAGATCAAACCCAGAAAAAAACAGTATTTACATAAAAAGGAAAGATCTTCCCTTGAAGCAGAGAGGAAGAAGGAAACAGAGTCCTCAGTGTATTCTCTGTCAATCTTCTATTTGCTCAGCGCAAATAACAACTGCCTTTGTCCCTTCCTAGGCTCGCAGGTGGTAAACTGCAGCTTGGACCTGATTCTATACATTTTTTTTACATCTATGATAAATAATTGGACATAGATCCCTCAATAATAAGGAGAGAAAGGAGAGGTTATGTGATAATTTTTTTTTTCTTATTTGAGAATTTGGGTTATCAAGGAGAAAAGGACAGAGTTTATAATCAAGACAAAATTACTAATTTTGTTCCTGAAATTGTAAAGTGTTGACAAAATGGTCCTAAATTATATCAAATGGCTAATTCTGTTCTTGAATAATAATCTATACAAACAATTTCATCCCTCTATATAGATCTACACAAACAATTTTGTCCTTGGATATATGTATAGAATGATGAAATTATTTGTATGGACTATTATTCAAAGACTGTTTAATGTAATTCAAGGACTATTTTGTTAGTGCCTTACAATTTCAAGAATAGAATTGGTAATTTTGTCAATTAAGCATCTAAAACTTTTCACAATTCAATACTGTGTTTCTTCAAACTGGGGGTGTTTGTAAGATTATCTATTTAATTTACAAATTTAACTCTTATCATTTCCATGCACCTATACATGACATCTAGCTACATTCTCTCTCTCTCTCTCTCTCTCTCTCTTTTTGAAGTAATGGTAGAAGTAGTAATCCATGTGTTCTAAATTTGAACCCCAGATATAACATAAAGTAAAGCCCCTATAATAACATCAAGTGCCATTGCACGCCTAAAATGATGGCTCTAACTAGATTATATATATACAAGAATATATCATTTGGTAGATATAAGCTTTTCATGTTATAATGAGTCTAGAAAGCTAAGAATTGAACATAGAACAGGGAAGCAGTCGTGACTTCTTTGTCTTGCTCGTGGAAGAGGGAATTTGAAGTTATTTTGGCTAAGGAGGAATGTAACATGTTATTTCGCTAATGTCTGTTTTTTCTGGGCTTCCCCACCCCCCCCCCCCCAAAAAATAAAAAGGAACACTAAGGGTAGTTCTTCATATTTTTGAGTTCATGTAATTCCATATGAACAGCAGTCCTTTTATCTCATTCATGTTCGTCATTTGGCTTTATATATATTTTTTTGGCTTAAGTTTTTCCCATTACCTTTTACTGTATAATTAATGGGGTTCTTTCATCCAAAACAAGAAAACATCTAATTATTCTTGTATTCATCCAAAGCAAATAAAAATGATTGCATAGATGTCCAGTATTCTTAAACAAACATATTTTCTTGAAATATTAGGTATCCAATAATGAAAATTGACATTTATTGAATTTTTTAAATCACCGGTTAGAGTCAAGCTTGATGTGATGGTTTAATATTTTGGTTTCATTTAATCTTCTTTTTTCCAATCATTTTACAGCTTTAGCTTGTTAATGTATTGTTTGAAATATCTTCATCCATCTTCAATTTGGAAACAATTTTTTGTTGGTGGAAATCTGTGGGATAGAAGTCAGAATTTCTTAGGCATGAAATACAATACTTTCTTTAGAAAATATTCACCCCCACTTGAATTCAGTTTGCTTTGAAAAAATTATATGCAAATTAAACTTTCAGAATACAACAGAAATTACAAAACTGCAGAAAGTAAAATTGAAGTTTTTCCCTTTATTTCTCTATGAAACAATTTTGTAATAATAGCAAGTGTCTGACAGAGAGAATATAAATAAATAAATAAATAAGAAGAATGTTTTGACAACATGTCTTATAAAAAATGTATTGATTAAAAGTTAGAATCTTTGAAGGATTTACAAACATTAAAAGGTTTCATCCAATAGATATAACTGTTGAATTTGGAAAGACATAAGTTTTCCATCTAAAAGACATAATTATTGAATTTTGAAAAGACACCAAATTTCATTTACTAAAGTTACAAATTTTCAGTTTAGAAGGCATAACTTTACATTTTCAAAGAACACACTCTTAATTTCAAAGTCATAATTCTTTATTTTAAAAGATATGAACATTCCAACAGTCACTTCTTAAATTTTTCGCTTCAAACAAACACAACTATTGATTCAATTTTTAAAATAATGATTTATTGTTTTTCCTAACAAATACCAATAATACATGTGGATGGTAACACTGATATAGGTATGCTCTCTTAAAAAATAAAATTATTAATGCAGGCATGGTTTGAAAAAATCAATATCGTTTGTCTGTATTGAAAACATCTGCACTTGATTCAGCATGTAATTATCCAATACTAAATGTGTGTGTGTGTGTGTGTGTGTCTGAGAGAGAGAGAGAAAGAGAGAGAAACACACATAAAAAACATCTAAAAATACAAGACCCAATGCTTATTATCAGTATTCTGTTTCTTTGTTTTCAAGGACTCCTCCAGTTCTACAATTTTGTTGTTACAAGTCCTTTCTTGAAATTTAGGGAAAATATCTATCAAAGAAGAAGCACATCAGCATCAAAGCAGTAATAAATAAGCTCATATCACCTAAAAACTGATGCATGTCTGGCGACCTAGTCAGCCTATAAAGCAATGGGCCCTAACTACAGGTGTAATAATGCATATTCCAAGTATGTATTTCAATGGAAAAACTGATACATGGTATGGGATTAAATCATCTGATATGATGATGAATTTGAACGGTAGTTATTTTCAACTGTCTGATGATTAAAAACACACCAGGTTTATGACAAACCACGAACAGTTCTTCAAACAACCAAGTTAAGCTTGTGTTCACACTTCCTTTCTAATTTAGTCACAGTTTAAAATTACAAGACAGACAGATGAATCAACTTTGTATATTATGGTCATTTAATTCAGTACAGAGTAAAAAAAAGAAATACAAATTAAAAAAGTATGTACATCAAAAGATAAAACAGAGGATGAAAAGGTGATATTACCTGTTGAAACTCAACTGACGAGAAATCAAGGAGTCCACAACTAGAGCACTGCTAATGCTGAAATCATAACAAACTGATTATTCAAAGAAGAGGAAAGAATAATACCAGCCAAGCATTGTACTGAGCATCATAAAAGGTCAGCAATAGCTATAATCATCTATTTAAAGTGACTGACTCTTCCATCCATACACTCTTCCTAATAATTCATCCATTCACAGCAACTCTGCCCTTAGAGCAATATGCTGTGCATATGGCAGCATAGAAATGACAGCATCATCCAAAAACTGAGGTGCACGACATGCATTACAAGAGAAGGAAATCCCTTTTTTTTTTTTTTTGCTGGAATCAAACATAACCGATTAACATTAATTAAATCAAAACTGAGTGGAAAAAAAAAAACTATGAATACTAGCAAAGGATTAGGGGTTGGCCTAAATGAAGAAAACTAGTATTCATTTTTGTGACTCACGTGAATGCAGCCATACCTACCTCCTCACCAAAATATGAGTGCTCATACACAGCATAATTCTCACAACCCATAATTTATAAATCAAATTAATAGTCTTGTTAGTTTTGGATTCGAGCTAGCCAATTGGCCAAGATTACTTTGTTAATTTTCCCCACTAATGACTTCACATTTGACCCAATGAAGTTCAAGTTAATTGAATTCAATCAATTACTTTGTTTTCCCACTATTAGCTTTTATCCAAGCTAATTGGCCAAGACTAATTTTCTCATAGTCTTGGCCAACTCTCTTCTCTTGAAAACTATGCTTGACATTATTTCTTCGAATTTGATGAATTACTTCTTATAGTTCAAAAGCCCTGAAACAGGGAACCTTTAAATAAAAGAATCAAAGTACATAAATAAGCAATGCAGAGTCAAATCTCCAATTATTTGAAAACCATAATTTTCTGCTTGTTTGTGGCAGATACAGTGTGCAAATGCTATGAATTGGAAAATAAAAATCTTAACTAATGTGCATGTATATGAATATCATATAAAAGAATTGTCTTTTTTCTTGTGATTGGAGAAGATCCTTGACAAGATTCTCAACAAGCATGAAGCTAAGCTGCAAATAGCTTATCTGAAAAATGGGTTACTGAAAAGTTTCCAAAGTGCAATTATCGAAGCACAATTATAATATTTGGATTAGTGGAATATAAATCACAATGATTACACAGGGAATTCTATATAAAGTGTAAACAATTATGTCAATGAGTATCTGGCCAACAAGACAACCAACAAAGACAAGGACTACCAATGCCAAAATGACCTCAAAGGTTCCTCTGATGCTCACAGCCCCTTCTGTTCCCCTAGGAACTACCTTGAATGTTGTAACTAGGTACGTAAAAATAATGGAGTAGCTTTAGAGCGAGGAAGTTGGAAAATAAAATAGTACAAATAACTATTACTCGGACCCATCTAATTAGATGAAGTCTGGTTGTTGTTGTAGGTCTAATTGACACAGATTACAGCTTTCATAAATTTATCATCAAATTAAATACTAGACCGAGTCAGATCTAATATAATTTGGGTCATCAGGTTAGATACACAGTGCTCGCAGACACACTAATTCCACGCTACATATTGACAACAAAATAAATATTGCCCATTCATGCACTATTACGACAAGAAGAGGCAACCCAGTTTTTCACCCATAACTTGCCGGCATTCATTTCCACCACTTTTGAATTAATTAAAACTAATCAAGTGCATGTTATGATGAATTAATTTGTCGGTATTAATTTCCACCACTCTTGATACTAAGAAACAGCAGGGAGGCCAAGAACATAAGCAAGAGAGTGAAGGATTTGGGATTGGCCTAAGTGAAGAAAACTATGAGAGAAGGCAACAAGAATGAAACCGAAGCGAGCCATGCGGAGCCATTAAAGAGACCTTAGTGGAAATTGCAGATACAACTAGGAATCTATAAACTAGCGTTTGTGCAAAACCAGACTCACCCTCATATCTAAAAGCAGAGAAAATTTCAGTGACTGAAAATACAAAAGTAACGGTGGGATCACCGGTCTAACTTGTTTTAAGCAATCGTTAAACTTCAGGAACAGAAAATTCAAAATTGGAAGAAGCCAGAAAGACTTACCGGAAAAATCAAGCGAAGAAACGAGCGGAAAAATCAAGGGAGGAAGTGAGCGGAAGATGGCGTCTTCGAATCGACGGTGAAATTCGACGATCTGCAAATTTTCTTCTTGCCCTAACCAAACGAGGCGTGTTCTTCCCGGCTGATGAAGGGAGGATGCGTTTCGCGCGGTCGTCCCGCCCTTGAAATTAGGATTATATTTGAAAAATACTGTAATTATATCTATATTTATATCATATTAACACTTTAGACTTTGTTGACTAATTTTCTATTACCCTTTGACACATTTTAAAATTAAAATTCATTTCAAATGAATTTTATTAAAAAGTTATATTTAGAATTAAATTTTTTAAATTTTATTTTATTTATATTATTGTCATTATAAAATTCTATAAAATTAAGTAAGATTTAATAGGAATTTATTTCATTTCAAATATAATATTTTTGTCAAATAACTTTACTCTTAATTTTTTAAATTATTAGCAACCGTTTCTCTTTCTTTCTTTTTAAATTTTCTCTCTCACAGATTAATATTATAAATATAAATATTTAAAATAAATTTTACAAATTTTAATAAAATTTTAAACAAAGGAATTCATTTGAAAGTAAATTGAAATCACATTTTATATAATTTATTTCAAAAAAATTATTTAAAAATGAAATGAAATTATTTTTTTAAAATAAAATGAAATAAATTATATATTTTAGTATATTAAACAGAGGGTTAATCAATTTAATAGAATTAAAAATAAATAATTTTTTAATATTTTCCTCTAATGTTTAAAAATCATTCTACCTCTACTACTAATATTATCATGTATAACTTAATATATTATGTAATGTTAAAAAAATGCATTTAAATTTTATTTTACCAAAAAATAATTAATATTGTATTGAAATTACTCTGTATTGTTACCTTGGTTAATTAAAGTAGAAAAATTGTTACCTTGGTTAATTAAAGTAGAAAAATTAAGATATCATAGCATTTCATTCTAGATTAAGTTTTTAGTTAATTAAAATATTTCAATTTCAATTATAGATAAAATTTTTAGTTATAATTATTATGATTTTATTATTTTATTTTAATTAATTAAAATATTTTAAATTGAGAAATAAAGGCATCACATTAAATATTTAAAATATAGAATTACATTAATTATTATTTTAATTAAATAGTCATGTAAAATATACATTAGAGAATAAAATAAGATATCACATTTTTTATGAGAAAATCAAGAGACTTGATAATTATAAATTTAATGATTATTTTTAAATAGTTTTTATTTATTAAATTTTGTTTAAAAATCAAGATATAGCCTCTTTTTATTTATCATCATCAAGGGTTATGGTGTTTCATTTTATCCTTTAAATACATATTACACTTTAAAGACATCTAATTCAATTAGATTAATACTAATTTCAATTAAAATACAAGTTTTTTTCATAAACTTCCTAAAAATCCAACTACTTCAACGATACAACAATAAATTGTGTTGCAATTATTTTGTGTTAACTATTTTAACTATTTCAATCATAAATAAATCTCCTGAAAATAACATTATATTAATATTAATTTTCATTAGAGTATAATAAATAAAATACATATAGAAGTTAAAAATAAAAGATACTTGTTATTTTATTAATTATATTTAAAACTTTGGCTTTTAGAATATATTCAAAACTATAACTATTTTACTAAATATTATAAAGATATATTTAAAATTATAATTATAATATAAAAATATTTAAAATTATAATTTAACTACTTTTATCATTTAATATGTATTAATAAAAACATACATTTTCATTATAATCAATAATTTATTTTTTGATATTAAATATTGACATTAGTATATTTTTTAAAAATTAATTTATCTTTATTAGATATTAGATATAGATAATATCGAGATTTGATATCATTTTTTTAGTAAAAATATCTTTAATAATAAAATTAACATTTTATTACTTTATATTCTTTTTTTTTTGTTAAATGATAATTCATCATGCCTTTTTGCTCTAAAGGATCCAACCCTTTCATTTTCATTTTCTTCTTCTTCCTTTTCTTCTACTATTGCCCCATCATTACCATTGAATAACCCATCCACTACCATCACTGTAATGTCCCCGCATTTAGATCAAAATTAATTTTTTTAAAAAATATTTGTCCCCTATTATGTTGAATGTAATACAATAATGATTATGAGTTTATGTCTCTTTCTAAAACATTCTCTTCTTTTACCAATCAAATCTCGCTTTTGTAGGGAATACACAACAACAATAATGCCTTCAAGATTTTTAGTGTCACTTCCCTTAAGTTGCAATCTTGTCACTTCTCTCTCATTTTCTTTTATCTTTCTCTTTCCTTCATCCTCATGCTTCTAAGTCAAATCATAGGGTATAGGTAGAAAAATCTAGTTTTATTTTCTATTCATTATTGAATTAAGGTTAGATCTATTAACAATTATGTTTTCCCATTACTAGGAATTATTTATGAGGATCTAGGTGTGAATTTTGGGCATAACATTTGTAGCCTAGAAACGAAATTGCAAGCTTCTAAATTAATGGTTTGGCTAGCTTTAGTTTACCAAAATGTAAAAATAGAGAATGCATTGTCCTAAGAAAGAATGATTTTTCCAGATCAATAAATTTCCTAGTAAAAAATGTAAATGAAGAGAATGGTTGCAAAAATGCTTGCAGGAATGAAAAGAAAATATGAGCGATGCATTGATAATGGAAGATAAAAAATAAAAGTGTTTTATTATTTAAAAGCTTTTGAAGCTTCTATCTAGAAAAAAGAGATAAGGGTATTTTAGGTAAAAAAATTTATAACATTAAACAACATTTACTTTTGTTAGTCAGAAGGAGATTTTAGGCATTTCCTAAATAAAAAGGAATGTAAGTGTATTTACCCCTAACCTTATGGGTAGGGAGAGTAATTTACTATCACGACTCAAACTTGATCATGATTGGTGTGAATCCTATTATCTGATTTCTACCAACTTCGATACTATTTACTCTAATTCTACTTATCAAAAATCTTTCTATTTCCATAGGGACACAAATTTCATTTTAAATTTTTGCCAAAAATTGAATAAAGTTTCCTCAATTGTTGGACACATTCCAAAGGCTATAGGCCCTAATTCATGAAACCTATTAATTCTTCATAGATATGATAGCAACATAAAATATATACAATACTACACAACCTTAAAACACATAATATTTATATAGATACTAATAACTATACTCCTAATCCTGATCTAACTATTAAAATCTCCTAATAAGATAATTTTTTATTTCTATAGATGTAATAAAAATATAGCACATTCATTTCTACCTAAAAATATTGAAAATAAAATGGAATGAGTTAGGAGAACTTAATGAACATATATCTATCACAATTATGCTTTGAATCAATTATATAAATGGTTATCTGCTAATTAAATAGTAAATTAAATGACCAATTTCCTATATTTCTAAGACATGCTAGACCAAAATCTTGGGTCAATGTATTTACTTGCATGCAACTTAGATTTCATATTTCACATCCTAAATTATAATAGTCTTAACCATTTGAATTGCATACAGTATAATTTCATATCACATGCATAACCCATACCGGTTGGTCATCTAATTACTAAATAGCCAATAGGGCATAGTCACACAAAAGTATTTAAATCAATAAGATTTCAAATCACATCACAATACATCATAATTTATAATAAATATACATACATCTACCTTTTGATTCCCTATTTAACCTTATACATTCCATAAGTAATTTATCATTGTCCTTCTAAGGTCTATCTTATATCCTCCATAAGCTTTTTATCAAGAATTTCACATCCGATATTCATATTATCACCCTCATCACAATTCATAATTTCAATGTCGCTTGTGATATAATTCATAGTATAATACACATACTAGAGCTCAAGTTCTACATATCATAATTTTAATAAAATTTCAATACAAAATAACTAATTCAACATCATGAGAAAATATCAAAGTACATAACAATATATATAACAACATTACCATGCCCTCTTACATGATCACAATAGTCATTCATATTCAAATATAGCTCGTACTACATTTTTCAACATAGAAGTAACAATGTAAACTTAATTTAAATCAATCAACAATTAGTAACAGCACCACCATGCCCTTTAAGCATGGTTAATTCATGTTCACTCAGTTCACATACACATTTATAATATATTATTCCATCAAGCATCACTAAGTAACAATGGTGTTTTTATCTCAAGGTCTCAGTATAGGAAATGGCCATGCCTTATGAAATAACTATATAATTGTATGCGCAATAACGTTACTTTAGCAACATATCGATTAAGTAAACAATTATAATTATTAAGATTAAAGCCTTTTAGTCACAACTAGACTTAATTCTATATATGAACATATTTGAAATTCATATAATTGATAAGGAAATTACAACATATGCAATCAACCAATATAAGTTTCATGGTAAAATATATACTCACCTGGTAAGATCCATCTACTTCATCCACTTTAAAGTATGCAGGTCTAATTTTCTTTTATCTTAATACTCACAATTTACAAGAATAAACTTAAACATTACAATTCTAAGTTCAAATCATAAAATAACAATTTTCAAGATCACTAGCTTCTTATGTTTTCTAATATTGACTTTTAAAAACAAAATATATCATAATTGAGGCAATTTCAAATTAAAATCGTATAGATAGAATTATTAAAACTGAAAACTCTAAAAAGATTCATTTTGTGCGACTTAATCATCCTAGGTTTTATTTTCAAACTTATCATCAAAAAATTAAAGGTTTTCATATGTGAGGGATTTTCTGAATCAAGGTATAAAATGATTAGAATATTAAAATCTTTGCTCTAAGAATGCTCTATTCACTTCTTTTTATAAAATCATACATTAAATTTCTAATATTTTTAACTTTATTTTAAAGAAATCAAATTTTACATTTTAAAAACTTTTTCTTGAACCAAAGCCATTTAAGCATAAGTACTAAAACTTCATGATCTATGCATGTTCTAGATATGCTATTCCAACCCTTTATGACATAACATTTCTATATTTTCAAGTTTCTCAAAGTATGTATAAAAATGTGATTTCCTTTACTTAAGTCCAAATCATCTAGAAATGTTAAGATTAATGACATAGAAAAGCTCTAACCATCTTATTCAATCATCCTATAGCATGAAACCTTTATTTTTCCAAAACATCATCATACATTTCAAATATACATAAGAATGGGTTTTTCTTAGGTTAAGCAAGAATCATTTTCAAATCCTTAAAATATTGAAATATAACATTTTAGGAATACACTAATCACATTATTCTAGCAATCTATGTTATAAAAATTTTATTTTTCTGAGCCATTATCATATATTTCAAGATGCATATAAATAGGTTTCATTGTTTCAAGCTTATTCTAAAGCCATTATCATATATTTCAAGATGCGCATAAATAGGTTTCATTGTTTCAAGCTTATTCTAACTAGGGTGGAGGAATATTTTTGTTAAACTAACTCACCTCTACCTTACAAGGCTTTTGCCAACTTACTAGCACTAAAGTTTATGATGAAGTACTAGAGATCAAGGAGGAAAATGATGTCTTACATTGCTATTGCTCTTGGCTAAATTTGCCTCTTCCATTTGTAATGGTAGCTAGTGGATGTTGGAAGGAGCTTAGGTTAGTGATAATGGCCAAAGATGATTACAATTTCGCACTAGAAAAATACGAAAAGCTCTAGCCCTTTGTGTGCTACTATTGTAGCTCCTCTTAACTTTTTCATGCTAGCAAACTTAGGCTACTAATCAATGAATTACATGTCATCAAATGACACAGTAGCACAACTTTAATTACCAGAGAAAGGAAGGCCACTAAAAGAAAGGAAGTGAGAAGGGGAAAAGAGATAGAGAACAGAGAGAAGAGAAAGAGAAGGAAAGAATGAAAGGTAGCAAAAAAATGATAAGGAAAGAGAGAAAAAATAAAAAAGGAGCAATGGGCAATGATTCGATACTTCTTAGTGCGCCATAAGCTTTAATCCTAATCAAATCTCAACTCTCCATTTATGTCTCAATCAATCCAAGCATTTCTTCCTTTATTATTTTTATTTTTATTTTATTTTGAAAAGCTCCCTCTTTATTATTCTTCATCTTGCTCAGTATTTCTATAATAGCCTGATAAATTTAAAAGCCTCCAAAATAAATATTTCAAGCTGTCAGCACTCTTAGAGATAATTCATTAATTTGATGCACTTAATTTCTTAAATATTTACACCTATAATTAAAATTATTTTTCAACTTGTGAGATAATTCTTATAGAAATTATTTAAATAAGTTTTGAATCAAAATTGGCCAAATAAATATAATTTAAATATTATCATTAATATCATTTTAATACTCCAGAACTTTAGAAAGTAAAAGAAATTTGAAACTAATTATTAATCAAATAAATAAAATTTATTTACTTCTTTATTTAAATAAATACTTCAAGGCATCAAAATTTATAAAATTTTAAATATTACATTGGAATATTACATTTACCTTTATTTTTATAAAAATAAACACTTTTTAAAAAAGCATTTTAACCAAATAAAAATAAATATTGTATTTATTATTATGAAACATAATATTATTTTGTGAAATAGAGTTCAAAAATCAAATTAAAGCATAACTATAGAAAAAATAAAATAAAAATTTAATTAATATATTTGTTAAAAGATAATTTTTTATGAAATAATTTTTTCTTTAAAATGATTTGGCAACATGCTCAAAGCATTAAGCAATGAATTTTTTACCATTGCTTAATAAGCATTGCCTATTTCAATTTTAGGTAACAATTTTATTAGCATTGCATATTAAGCATTGTTTAAAATAAAAAGATTAAAAATCTATTTTAATCTCATAAAATTAAATTTTTATTAATTTCATTCATTACTAAAAGTTTGTATCAATTTAATCATAGTAAGAAAAAAAAACTCTTAAATTTTAGTCCTTCTATACAAACTTTTAGTTAAGAAATTACTATATAGAGGGACTAAAATTTAAGTATTTTTAATCTTATAGGAATTAAATTAATATAAACTTTTAGTTAAGATTGAAATTGATAAAAATTCAACCTTAAAGGAACCAATATGTATTTTTAGTCAAAAGACTAAAATAAACAAAAATAAAAGATAATACTCTAAAAATGTTACCTATTTCAGCCTTAGATAATGATTTTTTAGCTGTTACTTGATAAGCATTGCCTATTTCAACTTTAGGTAATAGTTTTATTAGCATTGCCTATTTAGTGTTGCTTAAAACAAAAATAATAAGCAACATGTTAAAAATTGTTCCCCATTATAGTTTTAGGCAATAGTTTTTTATCATTGCTATAAGGCAAAAAACGTTATAGTGGATGTTATATTCATCTTGTGTCAAATATGGTAAATTGTAGTTGTTTTTTTATGAATTTTACAATCTTTTAGATTTGGAGCTGGTAATGAGTCAACTTACAGACAACTTATAACTAAATTCTTGTTTTTGCTCGATAAACTAAGTTTACAAATAAATGAGTAATGCATAAGCTAAATTATTTACTTTATGTTTTAAACAACTTGATTTTCAGTTGATGAATGCTAAACTTATCTGTACCATAAGTTAACTTGATATACAAACATATAGAATAAATATATATATATATAAAACATAAATATTATAATATATATTTAATTTTAAAAATATTTATTACTAAATTATATTTTAAAATAATATATATTTTAATTACTAATATTTTATTTCAACATTTTTACAAGAATTTCAAATATTATTTTAAGTAAAAATAGAAAAAATTATATTAGCTATGGTGGATGATTTTGTTTATGGATTTATCACAAGAATGAAAATTAAAGAATAAAAATTTAATATATAATTTATTAATTTTACTTTTATAAGTTAAATAATTAAGTAAATAATTTTTTATTTCAAATAATTTATTAATTCTAATATTATAAGTTAAATAATTAGATAAAATTCATTTTTCCCTTGTGATTTCTAAATAAAGTTTACAATTGTTTATAGGTAAATTAATAAATTTTTTAACATCAATGAAATAATTGAAAAATTCATATCAATTCATCTTATTCTTTTTTAGTTGAGAAACTAGGTAAAGAAATCACTTTAGGGATCAATTCATCTTTTAAAATCTAGTTGTGGTCATAATGTGACTTTATATTTTTAAAGCAAATTATCATTTATATTACTTTAAATATTCTCATAATATATAAGTAATAGTATAATAATACTAACTTTAGCCATTTATATTTTTATTCTATGTTATTAAGTTGTTAAAATAATAAGTATTTTAAGTTATTAGATTGTTAAAAAAAATTACTACATTATTATAATTGATTTGATCTAATGAGCTAAGTTATGCTGCTCATGAACTCAATTTAAACCAAACTTGAATTGAAAAAAATTGGCTTTAACTGAACTTAAGTCGAGCCATTAACCGATCAAATTAAAAGCAAGTTGAGACCAACTCAACTTGACTCATCCCAAGCCTTTATTAGAGCTTTTAATTATCATTACATTATCCCTAATGTTGAAAAGGATTCAAGTAACATCCCAAAAGATCAACATGACTAATGCTACTACTGATCTTCCTTTAAGAGTATTTGTTTAAATATGTTATTGTAAGGTAGAAAGATTATTAAGTTCAAACTAGTTGCTTCCTTATTTCTTCATTTGTTTCATATTAACTTGAGTGAAATAAAAGGAAAATTAATTAATCATTTGATGCAAATTTCTACATTATATGGCTTAGATCATTAGTATTAGAACAATTACACTGACATTTGTTTTAGTTTCATTTAGAAAGTATTTAAAAAAATTAGAGAATTGATTTAATGAAGATTTAATGATTTGAATTTTCTTAAATTTACCTGGTAGTAAAATATATTTGCTTCTTTCTATCCATAATATACAAGAGAGGGATTAACACAAAGGCTTTATTTATTTTGGCCAAAAAAATCTTTTGTAAAAATATAGTTATAAAATATCAAAATGACAAAAAATAATTTTTATGTTCAATGTTAGATATAACAAGTTTAGTGAAAGATAATTTTCTATTTTTTAAAAAAGAAGTTTCCTCTTTTTTTTTAGAGAAAGTTATTTTCCTTCGCTATCATAATTCTAAGTACCATTTTTTTAATTACAAGATATAAATGTATATGATACTCTTTAAAATATATGTAATGAAATGAGATTGTTCAATGAAAAATGTCTTCCAAAAAGTAAATAGATTCAAAATCCCTCTATGAGAATATAGGAAATAAAAAAGTTAGATTTTTAGTATGCTATAAGAGAAAGATAAAAACCAAGATTAACCACAGAATAGTGAGCTTGAAATAGATGTTTTAATGCTAGAACTTTGTACATATATTGTGATCAATCTTTGTACTTTACTTTTCAATGAAATTGTATTGTCTCTTTAAACACATTCCATATGTGTGAAAAAGAAATTTAAAGAATGGACTTCATCAAAGAAAATATACCTTTCATTATACTTTAACAAGGTTTGTGATTGATTTTTTTAGATAATTTTGAATCTCTTTACTTCTCTTGGTTACATTTTCTTACATTTCAAATTTTCATATACTTTCATCTATCTTACTTATGCTAGATGGAGGATTATTTTATTAAATAACTCCTTACTATGTACTATTAAAGAATTTATAACCTAGGATTACTGCTAGTTTAATGCATTATGCAATATGTTTAAGTCAAGTCTTAGTATCTCAAATTATTAAAAAAAAATGAAAGTAGTAATGGGATTCTTTATAGGTTACTTCTTAATCAACATAAAACGTTAATTTGTTTCCAAGTTAATCAACAAAAAATAAAATGATATATAGGTTATGTTTGTTTTAGCTTAAAATATCTTTCATAGAAATATGATTATAAAATGTTAAATGCAAAGAGTTTGGGTAAAAAATAATTTTCTTTTTTTTTAAAGGAAGTTTTTTTTATTACCATGATTCTAAGTACTAATTTTTTTAATCACAAAATATAAATGCATATGATATTCATTTATTTATTTATAAGGAAATCCTTATGAAAACAAATATATTGATAATGTTGTTTTATTTTTTGGAACCCTATTAACTTGCTTATAGTGATTATATTAATGGACTGAGAAAGATAAATTTATGTGTACAGGTTCATGGTAATGCTATGGTCACCACAAACACCAATGCTATAGCTAATTGTTTAGTTGGAATTGGCAGTGTTTAGTCTAATACATCCTTAAAAAACACCTGCATATACCACTGATGACAAAGACAAAGACTTCATGGATGATAAGGTTACCAAAAACGTGTTTACATATTCACCCTACTAAAGTGAAAGCTCACCAACAAATTGGTTACTACTAAGTATGAAAAAGTTAATTTTAGGATGAATACCTAATGTTTCTATGATAATTCCAATAAATAAATTTCTATCAAGCCTAACTCTAGTTAGGTTCTTACAATTTCTCTAGCAACTTAGCAATGAGCTAGAAAAGTTTATGTTATTCATTGTTAGATTGTCAAGTAAGAAACCAGTGCATAAATCAAGTGGCAATTTTCTTAAGAAACTATTGTTAGAAAAGCTAATGGAACTAAAGGACTATACTTGCCAAAGTCTCTCGGAATGTTGCTTGAAAAATTATTGGTGAACACAATAAATTACCATAATTGAGTTAACTTAGAAATTGTTTTTAGCAGTTATCCATGCAAAGAATTGGTATTGATATCAAAATTTTGAATTAAGGTTAAGTTTCCAAAATTTTTATCCCTAGTCTGAAATTTAAAAAAATCTAAAATTCAATTCATCTAGAATTGAACATATGAATAATTTTATACATCAATCCAATTTCAAATAAATTGAATTCTCATTTTTTAAGGGTTTAAATGAGGAGTGGGATGATTTTAGTGAGATTTTAATTGAAAAGGTTCATGATTGTGATATTTTGAAAACTCCGTTGATAATTAGTTTGTTGAAAGATTTCCATTTCTTTTAAGATTTCAATTTCCTTATGAATGGAGCTAAAGAAATAATTATTGATAAAAGAAATTGATTTTAGTTAGTAAGCCAAATTTCTGTTAGAATTTCTCTTATGAATTTGTTGTTTTGAAGTTGTAGAAAAACTAATTCAATCTAATTAGGAATTAATGAAGGATAAATTTTGTAGAAAAATGGAATTATCTATTTGTTCAAATTAGAAAGTGGCTGAGGCAAGGACCTATTTAATATAATCTCTACCAAAACTAGCAAGGTAGGATCATTACATACGCTAACCCCAAAAAGGATTGAAGAATTCAAATAACTCATATGCAAATACTGGGATGGGAAAAATATCTATATTAATAGGTTTTTTTAAATTAGACTCACTACTTAATAATTTGAGTTTAGGTTTAACTATTGAATATCCAATAAATCATAGGTCCTTTTTTAATGTCACATTAGACTTATTATAATATTAATTTACACAAGTATAAATCTATCTCTTTTAAATATCCAATGGATCTTGGATCTTATCATGTCCTTACGAATTTAAAATTTATTTATTCATTTATTAGTCTATTGGTTAGTTTATTTATTATTTTGCTTTAATGTTATACCTTGGATCCTTGAAAATTTAGGGGAAAGAAAAGTAATGAATTGTTGAAATAATCAATATGATAAGTAGTCAGAGAAATGAATTTGTAGAGAATTACAATAAAAAAAGAGTTTATTAAATTAATTGAACTTAATGATGACTTGACATATGAAGAATTTATGAAATATATATTATGATTTGAATTTAGTAACTAATGAGGAGTAAATGGAGAAAAGATAAATTATAAAATTAACTTTTGCAAAATGCCCTTCAACTTACAATTCCTAATCTCCTCATAAAATCCTAAACACCCTACCATTTCATTATTTTCATATTTCCTCTTTAACACTTTCTCAAGCCTTAGGTCTTTCCCTAATTGAATTTGGTAAGTAATGAAGAGTAAATGGAGAAAAGATAAATTATAAAATTAACTTTTGCAAAATGCCCTTGAACTTATAATTCCTAATCTCCTCATAAAACCCTAAACACCCCACCATTCCATTATTTTCATATTTCCTCTTTAACACTCTCTCAAGCCCTGGGTCCTTCCTTAAAAGGAGTTTCATCATTTCTTTTCAACTTTCTTCTTATCAAAGTAAGAGATTTCCCTGCCTTCAATCTTTAACAAGTTTTTTAGATTATTTTTCATGCTTCTTCTTCCATTAGAACACCAATTCAAGTGGTTGCATGAAGAAGGTTTTGATAGAATTGGAACTTTAACTTGAGACTTGTCATTTTGATGGAATAAGGACTTAAATTTCTTAACCACCAACTCCATTCCTCTTCCTAGGCCTTATAAGTAACATTTTTCCTAAGCTCTAACTTAAATCCATCTTTTGTTTTAGAAATGGTATTCATAGAATTTTTTATAAATACATTCAAAATATTGGTCTATGTTCAAATTTGGAGTTTAATTGATAGGTGTTATTATTTAAGAATGGTAGTTGTAAGTTTTAGAGGTTTGGTGATGACATTGCATGATAAATATAGGATTTAGTAAGTGATGAATGAACATTGATTTTGCAAGAAAATCTGCAATTCCTATAGTAATAACTAACTATGTTTAATAGAGTTGCTTTCAAACTAGCGTAATCAACTATATAAGCCAAGATTGCTTTCTAGAAAAACATTGTAGACTATATAATCAACCATGCTTGACCAAAGTTACTCTTTGAAGTTTTATAGTTGACTATATAGTTAACTATAGATGTCAAAGTTACTTTTTTTGCACTTGTAGCTGATTATTTTCCTATATCTTTTTACAACCATAATCTTATTGAAATTTAATGTTATTCTAACTTCATAGAAGTATTACGCATAAGGAGGAGTAAAGCAAGTAATGTACTTGTGCAAGTAAAGGGAATTATATGATTTCATTCTAATATGATAAGAAAACTAGGTATTTGGATTTTATATTTTGTTTAAGAAAATAAACCATTTATGACCTTTGATACAACCCATCCTATGAGCATATAACTAGTGCTAGACTTCACTATAGGTGACAATGTACTAGTCTTGTTCCTATAACCTATCTAATGCGATGTATACTATATGTAAGTTAATCATGCTTTTGAGGAGGATGAGATTTTCTAAATTTCAATGTAGATGTATTGATGAATCATTATACAAGATTACTCCAATTTTCCAAATGCTTACTTTGATGCCAAAATTCTTATGTGGACCCACTTTCATGCCATTTGACAGTAGTTAGACCCTTAAGGGAAAATATTCCTAAGAACACAAACAAGAAAGGGAAAAGAATAAATTTCCTCAAACTCAATGAGCAAGCATTAATAAAAAAGAGTTATTATATTAGAATACTAGTACTAAAACATGGAAAATCTTGGTTAGTTACTAGAAGAAAAGTTTCAAACTTATAATCCAAGTAAAAAATTACATTTTTATACTTTTGCCAGGAAAGAAAAAAAATTTAACAACAACCATACTTGTCTATTAGAGGAATACAACACATGCACACAAACAATTCAATTTCATTTTCTTCATAATTTATCAACAATTATACATAAATCACACGTAATTTTCCATTTATGATAGCACATTTGCTAAATTTCACTTGCACTCATTAGTTTCATCATTCTTACACACAATTATCCATTTCATGGTCTCATTATATCATACATATAGCAACAAGATGAAAAAAGCAAGTAAACTTCTTTATAACTCTTAATTAATCTTATGCCCTTCATAAGCTCTATCTTTATTCCTCATAGATCAATCTTATACCCCCATAAGCCAATTCCTCCTATCACAAATTGCAATCCACATATCATAGTTCATAACATTTCAATCTTAATGATTTCTTTCAAATAATACATTTCATAATTCATTATTAACCATGCCTCTTTGCATAACTATACAATTCAATTCATTTCAATCATATTATAATTTTCATATCATGTAATAGCTTTACCATGCTTTATTTTATGGTTACAAATACACAACACCCATTCCCCATTCCATAACAATCATCCAATTTATATAAGTATTAATGATATCTAATTTAAACAAACATAAAATTGTCATACCTTTATTGAATGATTGCAATTAGCTATTCCATTTTATATGAACATAAGCATTTAATATATAAATTTTTAAACTAATAGTAGCATTAGTATGCCTTAATTGCATGGTTTTAATGCCTACTTAATAATTATCTCATTTATAGAAGTATTCACATATTAAGTGTTAGTACCATCCATGCTTTTCTACATGGTCTCATAAATCAATTCCATTCATTAAGAACATGACAACTTTATTCAAGCTCATTCTAGATTCATTACATTATGATAGTAATCATATTAATACATGTGTGAAATAGAGGAACCAATGATTAACATTAGTAGTGTAATGATTGATTGTTTACTAATAGGGGTGGTTCTTTCAATGGGCAAACAATTAGCCATTCTAAACTAAATGGTATAACATTCACTACTAGAGTTAACTTTACCCAAAATTCCAGAATAACAACCAATAGTTATAACCAAATTGCTAGCCATCCTCCACTTTATAGAAAAATTATTTAACATCAATTCTTTAACACATTCCATGTTAGTAAATACCTAATGTATATATAGGTATTGTTGTATATTTGATACATTCAATGTTAGTTCTCAAACTAATATTGAATACCTATAATAATGTTAATTTTTTTACAATAAAATCAATGTGTTTAGTTGTAATATTTTATTCAATAATTGAAATACGATGTCAATTTTTTTGATGTAGTGATTGACATTGACAAGTTATTTTTCATAGTTAAACTTTAATTAAGACAATAGCTTTTTTTTTGTTTAAATAAGTAATATTGAATGAGAAAGAAGATGATGGATTTATAAAATAACTAATGTTATCTATTGATTTTTTTAAAAAAATATGAAGTATTCTTCTAAACTGTACTACCCTTAAAGTAATATTCGAATATAATTACAAAATCCTACAATTCATATTACTATACAAGTAGCATCAATAGTATCCAAGCCCTAGTTGAATGTTTGTATGGTCAAGACTAATATCTAAAATACAATAAACTAAAAAAAGATGAAGAATAATACACTTATTTAGGTCTAAATAGTAAAAGACATATAATACAATGTTGCAAAAATTAAAAATAATACCTCTAAATGCTGAGATGAAACTTATAATATCTTCTAAACATATCTATTGATAGAAATATTTGTGAATCCTATTATAGTAAAATAAAGGCACAAAGATGTTAAAATTAATATTGTAGGTGAAGCATTAATACGATATACTTCTATTAGAGGTGGTATCATGTATTGTTCAAATTAATCATGTCATCCTCACCCTTTCTATATAAATATCCATTAATTTATTTTTTGTAAAGAAGAAATTCATTACTTTTTCTTTATAAAAACCCATGTCAACTAAAACCTTAGATAATGAAATTAGAAACAAAGAATCCAAATAAATTAACATAATACACCAAAAATAGATATTATTAATTAGGTTTAAAGGAGAATGGTTGAACTTGAATAAAGATGATAGATGATCATTTATGTGAAGAAATTATAGTGGACTTCATATGGTTCTTTCTATAATATATCTATAATTTGTTTGGTACTTGGGATAAGCTTTTAATTTCAACTCCCACCTTTATTTCACAAGTTTTAAGGAGAGAAAAATGATGTTATTTAAGTATTCCATGTTAATTATAAAATAAAAGTGATATATTAAGCCTAAACTTTTCCAAGTTAGTTTTATAATAAAATTGATATGGAATTTTGATTTTTGCACATCAAAATTAACAAATACAACAATATTAGACTAAAATTGATTCAATTATACACATCTATGCATTAGAATTCATAGTTTACATAACTGGTATTAAAAATGCAACTTACTCCAAGTAAAATTGAAAGCATTAAAATTCTTCCATTATATTATATAATTAAATAGAATAACAACAAATTGAATGTAAATGAAATAAATGAGTTTGGAGACAATCTATTATAAAAATATATTATTCTATTTTTTTATTTCCATATCATTACAAGAATAATAACTTTTCATTTATAATACATACGTGACATCCTTACACAAACGAAAAAGAAAAAATGGTTATCTTCTGCTCGTAATTTGTTCATATTACTTAATGGCTTCTGAGGTGCTTAATTCCATCAATTTTGTATCTATTAACTTTAAGATTCTTGATTGCTTTATTTGTTATGAACCTTTTAGGACTCCTATGTTTTAATGCAAAAAAAAACATGCTTATTGATGTATATGTATTAAAGTTTAACATAGCATATAGAGCAAATAACATGTTGATTCTCGCATAAAAACATAGAAAGCATTAAAGGCTTATAGTAAATGAAGTAATAAATTGTCTTAAGGTTAATCAATACAAAATTTATGGAATATAAGGACAACTTTGCCATTATATCATTACTTTATAACTTATTTTTGCAGTTTTCTTGATGTTCTAAAATGTACTTTTTGATTTGGATGGGTAGAACCTTATTTATAGGCCAAGAGCAAATCATTAGATGTCGTGTAAATTGTTGATGAACCATTATAATAGTTGAAATTGTTAGACATTACGTAAATTGTTAATGAATCATTATAATGATTGAAATCATTAAGCATTATGTAAACTATTAATAAACCATTATAATGATTTAAATGACTATATGACTATTTGTATACCTTTAGATGTCATTTTTTTAATTGATATGGTATGTTAAAATGATGTGGATTTTTAATAAATAACCAACATTGTTTAAGATATTTTTTTTTATACAAATCCATCTTGACATTTTTCTAACAACGACTATTATAAAAATTATCCTAGATTACTAATATAATTTATAACATAATCAATATGTAACCTTAAATTAAAATTAGTACAATTTATAACATAATGTTTTCCTTATGTTGAAGAGATTGTTGATCTATTTTTTTCATGTTGAAGTATTCCACAAGATTATGTAGACATTTTCTTGTAGTATTGAGTGAAATATGAAGATAAAACACATATCGATACTGCACATCAAGAAAAGTTTTGAATTTTATGATTATAGCAATCGTATCAAACTATGAATATCTTTTGCCACCTTAAACTATTTAAGGGCAAAAGATTATTATAGTTTAATGAGATGATCATAATCATAAAATTTGAAACTTTTTTAAATATGCAACAAGAACAAGTGTGTTATTCTCTTATTCCACATAAACAAATGGAATAAAAGAGAAATTTATAGACGAAATGGAAATCAATATATGTTAGTTATTAAATAAAAATTGACGTCATAAGTTTTGGTAGTTTCCTAATACTTATTACTTTATAGAGCTTAGTATTTATTATAAGTTTGTAAACATTTATTACAAGTTACAGGTTGGTAAATGTTTATTACAAGTTAGCTCCTTATTGTAAGATGTTGATTGTGATAAAAAAAATTAACATTGTTTGGCATTTTTTAATAAAAATACAACTTTTGCATATTGATATTTATCTTTCTAATTATGACTTACATAACAACTACACTAGATTATCAACATATCCATTTATGTTACACATTCTTATCTTAAAGAATAAGTATTTTATCATTAACACTTAAGGTGGTATAATGTTTATATTCACAATCACTTTGAAGAAAAATGATGATTATTTTCATGATAGAAGGCAAGAACATGGTTTATAAAGGTAGGAGTTTTGACCTCATTACTTTGAAGAAAAGTGATTGCAATTGTTTTTATCACATCCTCAAAGTAGTCCTTTGCTTTCATATCCATAGCAACCATGCATATTTTATCCTTAATCCCTTGCTTACATGCATTCCATTGCAACTGTATTTCATCCTTAGTCTTTTACTTTCATTTGCATTATAAATTATGGAAACTTGACATAAACTGTGATTGAGAAAGGATAATAACTCAAGAACAGTAACTTGTATCTTACTAATTGATAATCAAGTAGCATTGATTATGTATTATCCTTATATGCCATCCAAATAAAAAATAAAATGATAATTTAAACGAAAAATATAGTGAAAGAGAAACTACAGTGCGAACACCTAAATAAAAAATGGAATGAAAAAGAAAAAAAACTAAGAATGCAATTTATAGGTTATACAAGAAATTCTACATTAATTATTAATAGCTAATCAACATTTTTAAAAATAAATATTTTCATACTAATTCCATAGAAATACCTTTTAGATGTTAGTTATTTGAAAAATTGTCATTGCAATTGTTCATCTTGTGAATGCCATATTTCATTTTAAATTAGCTAACTGTTAAATTAGAAATAATCTTCATAATTTCCAATAATACTATAAATGTAAATATTAATCTATTGTAGATAACCTTTAGATATTAATTTTCAAGTATAACTAACATATGAAACCTTGATGTTTGTAAATATAATCGATAATGAATTGTTAACAATCTTTCAGACATCAGTTTATTGTATAACTACTATATTAAGTTTCTTAATGCCTTACTTACCATCTCTTATTGAAAAAATAATGTTTTATAATGTTGGCTTATTATTCTAACAGAAATGGTAAGTTGCATTTATTTTATGAAATGATACCATATCATTATAAACTTCACTTTTCATTTTAATCAATACAAATGGTATGATGTTAAAGGGTCAATCATTTTGTAGAAATCTTAACGTGATAAACATTGTTCATCTACCATAAATTTTATCCAAACTCATTGTTTATGCTACCAATCTATACCAAATCATAAATATACCTTAATAAAATCTCATTAAAGCCATTTCTAACATTAAACCTATCCTTAAACATCATATTTCATCATAGATCATATACCTATTAAAAATAAGGTTTAAACCTAAGCTAAGCAAAAACTAATTAACTGCTTAAAGTGGAGTTAAGATGTTCATTTACCTAGTATGTAGGCAAATTTGAAAAGTTAGATTTGTTATCTCTTAGCTCTAATCCATCAAAATACTAAAGATTTCCTTATTAGGATTCATTCTCCTACTTTTTGGTTCCAATGTTTAAAACCATAAACTAGGACTTAAACTCAAACCAAGCTAAAATCAATTAAATGCTTAAAATAGAGTTAAAATGTTCATTCACCTAGTATGGAGATAGCTTTGGAAGGTTAGATTTATTGCCTTTTATCCCTAATCAATCAAAATCTAAAAATTTCTCCATTAGTGTTCATTTTCCCTTTTTAGTTCCCATGTTCAAAATCCTTCAAATTTTAAGAAACCTAAGGAAAATATAGTTATTATGGAGATCTTACCTTGTTTATATAAAGGATTTAATAAAAATTTACCTTTCTTTAACTTAATTTAAGAAGAAATAGAAAAGGAAAAAGAAGAGGAAGAAGATGAGTTAAGAGATAAGGATATTAAGTTTAGGAAAATTAGAAATGGTGGAAAAGGGAATTGAAGTTTAGTTAAATAACATTAAGGATATTTTCATCATTTCACTTTAAATCTCCTTAGGAGTGGACTTTAATTGAGATAAACTAGTTAAAGAGGCCCATATAGCCTAACAAGGTACCCAACCATAGAAAAAAAAAATCATAACTAACCTTTTAAGTATTTAAAACTAAATTAATCTAAACAACTTGATTATAGGGAGGTTTTACTGGGATTATATCAGTTTGGAAGATCTAAAACATGGCTTATTTGGCCATCAAACAACTGTTATAATCCTTTATTTTAGCAATCAAACAAATAAATAACTTAATCTCACCTTTTCTCTTGTAAGTAACCAAATTCCTAATTCCTCTATCACATGCTTGTACAATAGGTAAGATTTACATTCCTTAATCTTATTTGGAATTGTAGGACTTCCATTCTCATATGCTACACTTGCACTTTCAACATTCTTTGGCAAAATGGCCTTTAATTCTTCCTTGAAAGTTTTGATTTTTTAGAAATTTGATATCTAAGTTCTTATCACTTTTAGTATTAGCTTGACCATGATTTATAAGTACTTGTCTTAGTTTCTAATTTAGTGGATAAGTAGTACAAATAATTTCTAAACAAATATATATCACTAAAATCTTCTGAACCTATAAAAGATTCTTAAATTTCTAATGAAAAATCCTTAATTTTTTTATTAAAAATGGAGAAACTTACCTGCTAAAGATTGGAAATTTGTGTTATAGAAGCAAAGAAAGAAACTTAAGAATTTAAATATATTTTTATTAATAAAATAGCTGAGAGCAAGAGCAAACCTCATTAGAATAGTAATGAAATAGAACCAATTTTTTATATAGGAAAAATGAGTTGCTAGTGGAAGCATTAAAGCCTATCGTGAAACATGAAGCTCTCTACTAGAGTTTTTGATAAAAGGAGAAGAAATGGTTTCAAATAGAGAACGACAGGAGTATTATTGAATAGTGACCTCAATTACACCTAAAGGTGGCACAAAAATAACATTGTATTCAAGGATGTTAGTTAGATTCGATCACTGGCAAATAGGATCTCCTCTTTCGCCATAGACTATAAACTAAATTTCATGTCTTCTTATTCTTCAAATTTACTCAATTGCTTTTACAAACTCGAGACCAACTGACCATTTTCTATTAAATTTGATCAGTTTGGAATTATATAAAAAAAACCACCCCCAAAAACCCTTCATACTTATGTACTTATTTTCAATCACTTGTATTCTTTAATTTAATACACTTTTTCTTAAAACTCTTTGAAGTTTCTCATTTTAAGCCCATCTAAATAAGTTATTTTTGTTTACCTAAGCTTATTTGATTAGTTAATTCTCTTTTCCTTGTGTCTTATTCACACTTTCCTTACTGGGATCTATTTATTTCATATAAAATTTTCATTTCAAAATTTCATCTTTAAAATTAATTATTTCCCCTTACAATATAATTTTTTTTAAAAATTCCAAAACAATTGGAATTCTAAGGAGGATCTAATTTTACATTCCTCTTAAAAAGAATTCATTCACAAATTCTCAAGGCTCTATTAATTTAAGAATGTTAGAAGAATATATTGACATTTAACTTTTAATCATTTGATCGCCCTTTTATCTTAAAAGGCTAGTGCTTTAAGTTTATAGTTGAACCTCAATTTCTAAAACTCATATATGACTTACTCTCCTTGATAACCTATTCCTTAATCTATTATGCAAACACTTTTAATTCCTTTGCCAAGTTGTTTATCAAGACAACCTACCTTCTTAGGGTCATAAAACCAAATTTTCTTTATTTTACTAATTGCACTTAAAAAAATAATAATCATAACCTAAACTAATCCTATTGAAAAAGCCTATCAAAAACTTCCTAAAGTAAGAATAATTCTTTACTCATTCATGTTTTACAAGATTTCAATAAGCATTTACCATTAATTATTCAAGTTACATCAACCTAAGCCATAAAGACAAGTTTCAAACATTAAGAAACATGTAAAATACCTAAACTCAATAGATTCAAATTTCAAACATAGTAAAATAACATTTGGGCACACACCCTATTCATTTGTACAATTATTTCTTTAGGTTTCTAATAACCCTCGAATATGTAAGGCCATCAATACTGATGTTACTTTAACAATAATAATATCCATGCTAGTAATATTATCAACAACAATACTAGTGTTATTCATACTAATATTAGCAACACAACAGTAATAATAATATCAAAAATGGTAATAACAATCATGTTAATATCTACCATATAGTCATAATAACACTATATGGAATGTCAAACTGCACTAATGGTAGGGTAACTTTTATATGGTTAGTTACTTAAGTCGCCCAATCAATCAATTCATGGAAGATGTTTAGTTAAAATCATGATATTATGATAAATCATTCATATTTATCCTTTAAGATTGGTGCCTCTAAATGTATTCTTCATCCATCATTATCTCAACTATTTAATTGCTTTTTGAATTTCTAATTCTCTTATTAGTAACAATATATATGTGTGTGTGTGTGAGAGCAATATAAGGTCCCAAGTTGAACATAAACCACATTATATGGATTCTAATTCTTATCTAATCAACTTTATCATTATGTTTTACTTGGGTGAAATGATGCCGACTCATTTAATGTCATTAAGGTTCCAACGTCACTTTATATTATCCCTATAATTATGACTTCAAAGGTTAAACCTCTTAACTCTATAATTTGCTTAGAGTATAATACAATTTTGTTTAAATTAACTAGCTTAAATTGTATATTTACATCCTTTATTAACTTCCAAGTTATTTTGTCACCTATTATCATTGTTACATTTTATTGCTTCTTTTTATCATCGTAATCAAATTAGTTATTAGAATAATCATCTTGTAATTGCCTAGTGGACTCCTCATCATCAGACTTATTCATTCAACTAAAATAATTAGGCTACCTTTACTTCAATGCATTTATCATAATCAAATTGATTTTTACACTAATATACCCTTACATCTTTAACATGAAACTCCTCAACTTTCATATTACCTTCTCCAACATTACCTTATGGCTACCCCTCAAAATGTCATGTACCATTTATAAACTAAACAAGTTATAATGGCAATAACATCTAATTTAACATTTCAATTTATTAAATGCCATAGTATGAACATTCCTACTTCACACTTACAAATATATGCAAAGTTATATGTGGTTTATCAATTCAAACATGAAATAAAAAGTTAAAGTTGCATATTTTACTCAACATGATGGAATCACAAATTAGGATATAAGTGATTTATCCTCATAAATAAAGCATCAAATTTAAATGTCAAGATTTCATATAGTATCCTCTTACACCGAATCCCCTTCTTATATGGCTTTACATATATTCTTATATGTATCCTTAAGTAAAATTGTAATATACTTGCTTATTTAATCGAGATTTAAAATTTAAAAATCTAAAGTTCTATGACACATTAAGCCATTTTTTGCAACTTCTCTTATATAAGTATAATCACCTTCACTAACTTTCATCATTGCCATCTCATGTTAATTGCTATCCAATTTTATCCTATATGAATAAGTATGCATTATGTCTTTCAGATTCATAAGTATTAAGATTGTGTATGGAAACAAGGTTACTTTTGCTTATTTGACACTTAACCCTCATGCATAGGTCTTTTGACCACCCATGCTCATCTGCATATTATTATATAAGTATTAAACTAATGCTAAGCCATTTTAAATCATGGGATTGATCCAATTGGTAACATAATCAAACATATAAATAACAAAATCATTTAAACAAGACCATATGGCTTGAATATTTCAAATAAACAATGTGTTCATCAAACTATCATTTTACTTTAAGATAATTACACCTACAGCTAAGCATACTTCATAATTCCCTAAATTTTTATTTTTGTCAATTAGAATCTCACATCCCATTATGATTTCCTATCCTATTAAACTAGTTTCACATGGCTAGGCTTTTTATTCATACATACCAAGATACATCAATTTCTATATCAATAATTGTAACTTAATAACCCACGACTACCATTAGAAGAAAAGTCATACATTGCACATCATACATGATATATCCTTTAGGTTTAATCATGATATGTTAGTGAACTTGACACACATAATACATTTTATTAACTCTTAAATTTCTTATCAAGGATTATATCCTTGCTTTTTTTGGTTTTCTAACTTTTAACATTCAAGTTGTAAATCTAAAACTTTCAATTTACTAATCTTAAGAATTGATCAAGACATCTGTCAACACTAGAGGGTTACAATACACTTCCTCATTATTAATGTGGAACTACAACCATCTAAACTAGCTCATACATAAGAAATATATATATCATATATTTTCATTAAGTATTCTTAAGGCATAAACATGTAAAACAAGATTAGTCATTTAATTTCTTTACTGATTCAAATTATCAATCCATACCTTTTATTGTATTATATCAATCACATTAATTACTTGTAAAAAATCATTAATAAATTTGAGGAAGGATAATAAATTCAAAGATACAAAGTACACTTTAGTTGTCCTTGGCTACTTATGGGTGAAAGTTACTCTTAGAGAGTTGAGCATATGAAAAAATAGTTAAGAATTTATCCAAACTCTTCTGTGATAGTTACTAATCTACTATTGGGCTTAATGTTTTTAAACCATTCACTCAAATAGTTAGAAATTTCTACTTTATAATGTTAATCAAAATGCACTACTAGACACTAAACTATGCTCTAATACTAACATTGTCATGGTAAATCCCATAGGCAAATGAACAACATAAGAAGTTACTAAGGATGATAACTTACCAACCTTGTTCCTATAACCTTTCTAATGCAATATGCACCATATAAAAGTTAACCATGCTTTCAAAAAGGATGCAATTTTCCAATTTTAAATGTAAATGTATTGATAACACATTATACAATATTACTTCAATTGTTTAATTGCTTACCTTGATGCCCAAATTCATAAGTAGGCCCACTTTCATCCTATCCAATAGTAATTAGATAATTGAAAGAAAATATTTCTAAAAATAATGAATTTCCTTAAACTTAATAGGTAAGCATGAATCAAGAAAAGTTATTACATTAAAATACTAACACCAAAACACTAAAAATCTTGATTGGGTTCTAAGCAAAAAGTTTTAGATTTATAATCAAGGTAAATAGTCACATTCCTATACTTTTACCAAGAGAAAGAAAAAGTTTAGCAATAGTTATACCTATCTGTTAAAGGAATATAACATATACACACAAATTATTTAACTTTATTTTCTTCATAATCCATTAATGATTATACATAAATCACATGCAATTTTCCATTAAGAATAACATGTTTGCTAAATATCACTTACATTAATTAATGCCATAATTCCTATATATAATTATCTATTTCATGGTTTCATTATATCATACATATAAAAATAAAAGAAAGAAAACAAGTAAACTTCCTTATGACTCTTGTGTAGCCTTATAACCCTCATACGCTCCATAATTATTCCTTTTGAGTTAACTTTATACCCATCACAAGCTATTTTTCCATTATAGATCACAATTTATATATCATAATTCATAACATTTCAATCTTAATGATTTCTTTCATATAACACATTTCACAATTTGTCATTCGCCATGTCTTTTTACATGGCCATACAATTTAATTCATTTCAATAACATAATAATATTCACATTATGTAATAACTTTACCTTGCTTTATTGTATGGTCATAAATACATGGCACCCATTCCATAATAATCATCCAATTTTTATCAATACTAACAAGATGTAATTTAAATAGCATAGCACTACCATACCTTTATTGTATTATCTTAATAAATGATTTCATTTTATATGCATATAAGATTTAATATATAAAATTTTAAACTAACAATAACATTGCCATGCCTTCATTGTATGACCATAATGCCTACTTAACAATCATCCTATTTATATAAGTATTCATATATTAAGTTTTAGTATTGTCCTTGCTTCTTTACATGTTTTTACAACTCAATTCCATTCATTACGAACATGGAAAATTCATTTAAGCTCATTATAAGTTCATTACATTATGATAGCAATTATACTAGCATGTGTGAAATAAGGGAAGTAGTAGTCGATTATTAGTAGCTAAACAATCAATCATTCACTCTTAAGGAGTGATCCTTTTAATGGGCAAATGGTCTATTAACCTTACCAAGAATTTCATAACAATGTTTAATTGATATGTCCAAACAGTTAGCTGTTCTCCTAGGATTCTATAGAAATCCTAATGTGATAAATACTATTCATCTATCATAAATTTTATCCAAACTCATTAATTAGGCTACTAATCCATACTAAATCATTAATATCCTTAATGGGATCTCATTAAGGTTATTTCTAACTTCAAACCTCTTTTCCTTATAGATAATATACTTATTAAAACTAAAAATCAAACTCAAACCAAGCTAAAACTAATTAAATGCTTAAAAAGAAGTTAAAATGTTCACTCACTTAATATGAAGGAGGATTTGGAAGGTTGGATTTGTTGTTTTTTAGCCCTAATCAATCAAAATCTTAAAAAATTTCCTTATTAGAGTTCATTCTCCCTTTTTTTAGTTCTAATGGTCAAAATCTTTCTAATTTTAAGAAACCCAAGGAAAATATAGTTGTAATAGAGATTTTACCTTGTTTATATGAAGGATTTGATGAAGATTAACTCTCCTTTAGTTTGATTTAAGAAAAATATGAAAGGGAAAAAGAAGGGAAAGAAGAAAAGTTGAGGTAAAGAAAGGTTAAGGTTAGAGGAAATGAGAAATGGTGGAGAGAGGAGCCAAAGTTTGGTTAAATAAAGGCTATGGCATTTTCATCATTTCATCTTAAATTTTTGTCTATATTCATATATTCACTTCCAATCACTTATAATATTTAATTCTTTGGTTTAATACACTTTTCCCTAACTAAATCTTTTCAAGTTTCATATTTCAAGCTAGCCTAAATAAGTTTTTTCGTATACTATAAATTTTTATTCATGGCTCATTTAATTAATTAACTTTCCTTTCCTTATGTTTCACTCACACTTTCCTTATCTAGATCTATTTGTTTCACACAAAAATTTTGTTTCAAAATTTCATCTTTAAAACCAATTATTTCCCTTTGTAGTATAATTTTTTATAAAATTCCAAAATAATCAAAATTCTAAAGAGGATATAACAAATTCATATGTGCTTATATAAGGAAGATAGTTATATATTCAATCATGTTAAGTGACACTTAAAACTTTAGATTTCAATTTCATATTTAAATTAACAAGTAGCCTATGGCTATTGCATCTATATGTGTAAGAACACTTAAAACTTTAGATTTCAATTTCATATTTAAGGAATTCAAATTGAAGTTTTAAATTAGGTATTATCCTTATTATTATGAATAATTTTTTTATGTTTAACCATGTGAATGTGGTTATAGTACTATAAGTAAAGTGCTAAGTGTGGCACTTTTTTACAATTGATGTATTGTGTCATGAATGAATTGTGATGATAGTAAGACAATGATTATTATGGCTTCTTGAACTAGATCCATATATATCTATTTTTGAAGGGATAATGTTGGCCTTGTAAGCACAAGGTTGGGGTTGTGAAGGATAAGATTAGAAGAAGCCACAAGAAAGTTTATTTAATTGTTATGTGATGTACAAAATATTATTTGTATTATTTTTTTATTTTACACCTCTTAATGTATTACATATGCTTAATTTTGTGGAATTAGCCTTATCTTGTGATTAGGTGATGGTTTTCTAGTATTTTTAAATTATTTAATTAATATTAGATGTTTATATTATTTCAGGTTTTCATTTATAACTTGAGTTTGAAATATTGAAATTGGATGATATTTTTATCGTTGAAAATCTTAGAGTAAGTTTTAAAACTTTCATGATTTAGCCAAAGACCAATTCGAACATTTGGAAGGTAAACAATAATCATGAAGTTGAAGCTCGTTTCTATCTAATTAAGGTGAAACTAGTGTCTAAAATTAGCTAAGACCTATCCTAACAAGTTTCATGTTTAGGGTTTAGTGAACCTATACTATTTTGGTAGTTAAACTTAATCTACAAGATAAGTTATGATTTTTTACTATAGTAAACATTATTAATAGTTTAATTCATAAATTAATCGATGGACTTCTAAATTGGTCAAGACCCTATTCTTTGTAACCCAAAGAGACATATTTACTTGCTTATTAGGTTTTGTAGCTAAAGAAATCATAATTAAGAGGTTTTGTGCCTCTAAAGGCAAGAACACATTTTATATAATAAATACTATTCTCTCCTGTTTTCTTTGTATTCTACCATGAATAGCTAATTTTTCTTCAAGGTTTAAAGGTTTAAGCATTCCTAATTTTGTTTCATTTGAGACTTTTCTTTTGAAATTTTTTATAATATCTTTATCTCTTAATTTTTTTGTTCTTTATTGATTGTGATTGCTTTCAGAATTAGTTGATAAGCGGCTATTGGTTAAGATGATTGCTATATGATTGATTATTATTAATTCTTGCTTATAGATTTAAGATGATTGATTCTTTTATTAAATTTATAATGTCTATAAAAATTAGAGAATGAATTTAATAATTGTCACTTGTAAAATTGTTAGATTTAGTTTAACCAAGTCTTGATTGGTTGAAATTATTATTAATTAAATTTAGTCATTTGTTTTAAATTGAATAATAATTAAAGATTGATTAGTCACTTGTTTTTGTTAATCTATATTAAAAATTTGTATGATTATTGCTAGTTTTGAGGTATTCATCAGTTAAGTGTTCGAATTATAAGCTAAATTATTAAGTGACAATGAATATATGAGAATTAGGGTGTGAAATCCTTTGGACTTGATTTCCATTTTCTATTAGTTTACATCTAATTATGTTCTTCACTTTTAATTTAAAATTATTTTTTAAAACCTTTTTACTTTTATTTTCTATTTTTGCTAATTAACCCTATTCCCTTAGGTATAACTTGGACTTGCCTTTTATAGCATTTTGAGCAAATTTGATATTTAATTTTAGTAGGAAATGATGTGCATCATTGTGCTTTGCATTATATTGACTGCTTAAGCAATTTTTGTATGATTGGTACATGAAATATGGATATAATTTGACTACATATGAAATTAAGATCCTATCTTTAATGTTGTGACTTTACTATTAATAAGGGTGGTCCCTACAATGAATGCATAAACACATGCTTCTAGTATTTCCCAAAGGATTTACTGAAAAGATTAAATCCATTCCATGAAATGTAACCTTATTTCCTTGCTGGGGTATGAAAAAGCTATCTTGCTACTACTAAATTACCAAATAATGTTAGTTATTTGAGACATTCAGTGTTAGTTATAAACTTATATATATATATATATGAATATCATTGTATGTAAGATGATTCCACGTCAATTTCATAATCGACTTGAAAAAAATATAATAACTTTGATTTATATATATATATATATATATATATAAAAGAATCATTGTTGTTTCTTTGTTGAAAAGCAATTTTATAAAGTATACTACAACATTAAACATTATTTTTTAATAAATAATCAAAATTGAATATATATATATTTAATTATTATTTTCCTTTAATAACTAACTTGGTATGTTATACCTTCTTCTTAACACTAGCATTTACTATTGTTCCTTACTATTTAATCCCTTCTAACATTAACTTTTTTTTGCTATTCTTTTCTACTTAGTCCTTCTAACCCTTGAAATCTCCAATGACACTATAAAATCTCAATTTCAACAATTTTAAAAACTATAACAAAAAAAAGGAAAATGGTGAAATTTTACATCCAATACTTGTTAGACAATATGTGAGGTTAATACTCCCTATAAAAGTATAATTGAGTCCAATATGTATAAATATAATAGACATTTATTAGATTTTAATATATAATATTATATATTTCATATAAATAAATAGTAGATTATATCACAAATGCCAAAGAAGATGAATGAAATCAAGTTTTTTACTTGTACAAACTTACAAAAGCTATATCCAATAAATATACAACCCCATATATTTAGCAAAAGGCTAATAAATCTTCATCATTGCAAAACAATTGCTAAACATAAACAAAAAATTAAAGAGAATCATTTTAAGGTTGGAAAGTAAGTATACCTTAGTAAAAAGAGAATCATTTTAAGGTCAAAAGAGCTTTACAATAAAATTTACAAATGGTTCCATGATTTCACTCTTTTTATTTTGAACTCACACCACTATTTTAAGTTTTGACATTAGTTATTGAAAAAACTTGCTACTAATAATAAAATCATGTTATTCTATTATAGAAAATTATAAATTGGTTATTAAATAAAAATTGATGCCATAAATCAAAATATTTTGTTTAGCTAACTTTTTCCATAATCTTTCAAGTAACCATTTTATAATTTTAACATAAATCTTGTAAGAGTGGACATTATTTTATAAGCTAATGAATTTTGTTTTTAATTCAACTTAATTTAAGTGATATCAATAACATTAAAATTATTTTTTGCATTACGATATTTTTCTTATGCAATTAAACAAATACAAATAGCAATAGATTGAACAACAAAAACAAATAAGAAACTATAATTTACAATGAACAATAGACTTTAAATGAAAGAAAATAGGGGTATCCTTTTCTCATAATTCCTTTCATATTGCTTAAATACTTTTAAGTTAAAGGATATAAATGAAATTTAAATGATGATAAATTATAGTGATACGAAGAAAAATAATTATTTTTGCAATGAAATCGAGCCTTACAGTGCAAAAATGATCAATTTACTTTTGTTTATTATAATTTCTTATCAATTTTCTCACATTTGCATTTTCTCCATATATTTGATAAATGTTGTTTTAAAGATGGAACCTAAATGTTATAATTTAGAAAAAATAACAAAGATGGCTTTGTAAGACATAAATGGTTGCAAATTGATAAAAAAAATTATAGTAAAAAGAAATAATATATCTACATTTGCAATAAAGTCAAGCATTCTAATGCAAAAATTGACATGCTACTTCTTTTCACTATAGTTTCTCATTAATTTTCTCATCTATTCATTCTTTCTTAAATATACTTCTTAAAATGGAACTCAAATGCTTTAATTGAGAAAGAACAACAAAAATGGATTTCAAAGGTGTATATTGCAAATTGATAAAAAAAAAATTATAGTGAAAAGAAACAACATATCTATTTTTGTAAAGAATTCAAGCTTTCCAATGAAAAAATGAACAAGCTATTTTTTCTCACAACAACTAATTAATTTTTTCATCTTTACATTTTCTTAACATCTCTAAATGTACTTTTTAAGATAGAACTCAAATGCTATAATTTAGAATAAATAATAAAAAAGGATTTGAAAGGTATAAATGGCTATAAACTAATAAAAAATTATAATGAGAAGAAATAGCATAACTAGTCTTGCAATGAACTCGAACCTTCCAATATAAGAATAGTCATGCTATTCCTTCTTACTATAATTTCTTATCACTTTTCTCATCATAAAGCATAGATATTTCAAATGGAGAATGAGTATGAAATTTATAGACAACATGCAAAACTTTATATGTTAATTGTAAATGAAAATAATGTATTACATATATTTTATTTCATATAACTTGATTATTGATATGCCTTGAAATATTGTAATTTTTGGCGACTGTCTAATACATGTTATTAATAAATGCATTTAGTATTTAATACACGTTTAGATGTTGAGTATCTTAAAAAAGCAATGTGGTATATGTTTTCATCTCTTTATACACTAATACATGTTTAATATTATTTATGATACATCTCTTTATCTTCTAATACAACTTTTACACCTTGTAAAATGCCATCATTAATTAATATTTATCACATATTAGCTAGGCATTAGTATACCTTTAAATATCGGTAAGTAAAAAAACTGTTATAGTATCTCCTTTTCAAAACCACATCGATTTTTAATAATTAACCAATGTTGTTTACATTTTTTTAAAAAATAACTTTTATGTCTTGACATTTTTCTAAAACAATGACCTAGATAAAAACTATTAGATCATCAATATAATTTACAACATAATTACTATATAATCCTAAATTAAAATCAATATAGATTACAACATAATTAATTCACAAAATCATTATTGGGTGGAATATGAGGATAACATACTATCAATGTCGCATACTTAGAAATACTTCAAATCTTATGATTATGATAATTGCATCAAACTATGGATATCTTTTGTTCATAACTATCTACTTGATGGCAAAAGATAACAATAGTTTGATATGATACTCATGATCATAAGATTTGAAGCATATCCAAATATGTAATAAGAATGGGTGTGTTGTCCTTTTAAGCCACTTAAACAAAAAAATGGAATGAAAGAGAAATATATAAACAAAATGAAAAATAATATACATTAATTATTAAACCAAAACTAACATTCTTAAACTTTAGTAGTTTCCTAATACCTCGTGAACATTATCTTTGGTAAATGCTAGCACTTATTACAAGTGGCTAGTGTAACACCTTTATACTTTGATTAGGTCTAAAAACCAACCTAGCAACTTCATCATAAATTTTCTAATTCAACTTTTCATCTTTCCCTCCAATTTTTCAAAACCATGTCTTTTTTTAATATATAATCAACTTGATTTTTTTATTTATTTTTACAATGGATACTAATTTTTTTGTAACAATATTATCAACTTTTTGCATCCTGTCATTTTCCTAACAATAGATACTAAGTACAAATCATTTTTCTAATAACATTATTAACATTAACTAGTAATCCTTATATAGTAACTTTATAATTAATCATTTAATATAATTTGCAAGTCATTATACATTATATGTTTCCCATAAAATAATAACCAACATAAAAACTACAATACATCATTAATATAATTTATAGCATAGTCATTCAATTCTTATGCTGAAGAGATTAAAGTCTTTGTTATAGATTTTTGTTTTTTAAAGAAATCTTATTTTTTTTCATCATGTTTAAGATCTCTCACTGGATTCTGCAGATATTAACCATTTACTCCTTGTAGTATTGAGTGGAATACGAGAATAACACACACAACCAATGTTATATAGTTAAAAATGTTTCGAACCTTATGATTATAAGTTTCCTATCAAAGCACGAATATCTTATGATAGCATCTCATTCGAAAAGAAGATAGTTATAATTTGATAGGAAACTCATAATCACAAGTTTTGAAGCATTTCTAATTGTGCAATTAGGATGATGTGTTGTCCATTTATACCACTTAAATAAAAAATAGGGTGAAAGAGAAATTTATAAATAGTGGGAAAAATGATAGACATCAATTATTAATAAAAAAAAACCACCTTGTAATCATCTTATATTTCCTAGAAAGATGATTTAAATGCCTTTTGAATTATGGTTATAGGAACTTAACGTCTAAACTTATTGATGAATGACTATCAACTTCGATCTTTTAATTTAACCAACGTGGTAAGTTGCTTTTAATTTAAAAATACCATTGTGCCAACTTATTACATTGATTTTTTGTCAGAGCCAACATTATAAGTTTCTTATAATTGCAAAAATGCCATTACACCATTATACATCAATTTTCAATATAATTAACATTAATGTGGTGACAATAAAAGGCAAATTTGCAGTAGCATATTTTCAATTATAGAAGAAACACTAGCTTAGTATAGTTCAAATTGCAAATAATTGAATTTCTATATAATTTGTTTGAATTTGATCTCATTGTTTTTATTTTGAATATTTACTCACTAAGTTTCAAGGAAACTCACTCCTTTTCTTTCTTTCCTTTTCTTTGGGAATTTTCTTCGTTTAGGTGTTCAATTGCTATTGAATAAATTAGAAATAGGCCCACTCAAGAACATTATCACCAAGCTAAGCTTTGAGACAATTGGACTAGTCTTACATAAGAGTTTTGCAATACATTTCATACTTGATTTTAAAAATCATATACTCTTTTGAAAGCAAGGCAAGATTATATTTAAAATATTGCATCAAATATGTTTTAGGAAAGGTTAGTAGGCAGTCGCCCATAACGACTTCTTATGCTAGTCACATGTTTAGGGGTGGGTTGTGACAAATCCCTTTTAAGGATTACTTTAGACCTATTTGAATAACACATTCTGAAATTAACCTATTATTGTATAGAAATTAATATTATCATATATATAAGGATATTATGATAATTTATTAAAGATAATTTATTAAAGATAAATAATTAAAAAATATTTAAATTTATATTAAATTATAAAGACATTTTAAAAGAATATTTTTTATTTTATAATATTAATTTGTATAATACAGGAGTATCTTATAACAGTATAAATGGATAGATAATTATCTATGATTAACTTAATATGAATTTTATTTGACAAAGTTAATAATAACAAAATCCACATTTACTCCAAACTAATATGAATAGTAAAGATCAGTTATAATAATAATGGATATAAACGAGGAAATGGATATAATTTATAATTGTTAAATGTAATTATTATCAATAAGAAAAAATTTTATTTTTTAATAAAAGGTTTAAAATTATATTTTATTAACATGTCCATTGTAAATATTTTAATTGGGTTTTGCCAAATTTTTAACATGTTCAAAATAGTAGATCCTTAATACGTTTAGATTTAATCAGGTTTAGATCAAATCTATCTAAATTCAATAGTTGACATTCTTATGTAGGCCAATAAGTGAAAGTTCTCTAAATTGACCTATGGAGAGGGGAATTTGCCCTCAGAGCAAACTCTTATACAACTAGAGCTTTTGAAGTTTTTGATACTAAGTTGCTAAGTTTAGATTAATTCCATGCAAATAAACACAATGTGATTTTTTTGTTTTGTTTTTGGTACTATAACTGTATCCAATGAGCAGTATAATGTGGTTTAGATGTGTTAGAACAAGTTAGGACTAAGATTAGAATTGGTAAGAAAAACAATAATAGTAGCTTGATCTAATAAAGTATTAGGATTGGTGAGCCTAACTTAATAAAAGATTGGGACTGATAAAATATTAATTCAGTAGTTTATTAAGTTAATTTGATTTTGTTGAGTTAATGGGTTAGTCCATTGGATTAACTTATTATCTTGACAATTTTAGTTAATAATAAATAATTAATTTGTTAATATGTGTGTGCATGTATGTATATACATATATTAAAATCATAATTTTAATATATTAAAATTATACTTTAATATATGTAATATTAGAATTATATATACATAAGTAATATTAAATAATTTTTAATATTAAAATTAATAAATTTATATATTTAATATTGTTAACATATATTATATAAATTTTTAAAATAAATAATTATATTAAAATTAAAAAATATTTAATGTTAAAATTAATGAGATTATAAAATTGATATTATCAATAATATTCTACAAAGTTATTAAAATAAATAATTACATTAAAATTAAAAAATAATAAAATATGTAAAAAAAATTAAAATTATTATCATAAAACTTAAAAAATAATTATACAAAGTAATTATTATAACTAGGCATACATAAAATACTTACTATAATTAAACATGTATATTACTAAGATTAATGAATTATTACAATTATAGCAAAATAATGATATTCATATGTATGTATGTATCTTGTAAATTTAACTAACAAAATATTTATATCTATTTTAATTAATAGTGAATTTTTTTAAGTGGGTCCCTTGGTTTTTATTCATTTAATCAGAGGTTTTTCATATTAAAAATTATTATGCATTAATTTATTTTTTTACTATTTTAGTTATATCTAATAATAATATTAATCAGAGGTTTTCCACATTAGAAATTATTATGCATTAATTTATTTTCATACTGTTTTAGTTATAATAATAATAATAATAATAATAATAATAATAATAATAATAATAATAATAATAATAATAATAATAATAATAATAATTGGTAACTCACATCCAAGACGGGATTGAATTAGATGTTTTTAAAACTTTTACCATTTTTGAAATCTTCTTTGAGAAGCTTTTCATTTTGAGAAATCATGAGAATAATTTTAATCTGACCAATTTCAAGAAAGCTTTATAAAAATGTCTACATTCAAGATATGATAATTCAAAGAATTAGTACAATCATTAAGAAACAAATTCAAGATAATTTAATGAAAAGAATTGCACACAATATATAATAATTTAATGCACTAATACAAAATAACTCATTTAACTATATATAGATAAAAAATTAAAAAGCATATGCATAGATAAATTTCTCTTTTAATCATTCAATCATCTAAGCATCAAGATCAACATTAAAAAATAATATGTTCAACAATTTCATTAACTATGCATAAACAAATCATCAAGAAGCACATGCATAAATATACATGCTATTTAAATATTTGATCATCCAAGCATCAACATAAGTACTAAAATATAATGTATTCAATAAATAACAATAATAAAAATAGAGTATGTAATTAAGAAAAATAGAGTAGAGTATAGGAAAATAAAGAGATAAAGATAATCAAATGCAAGAATTTATAGTGATTCCCCCCTTGAATATTCTCTCAAAGATGTGTATCCACTCTTCAAGTTTTCCAAGCTTGTGTTTTAATCCACTATTCTTTCAAGATTCAACCAACATTTAAAGAAGCCTTACAATGCTTTTACTTTTCCTTGAGCAATTTTTATTTTGACAAGGGATACCTCACTCTTTCTAAGATTTTTTAAGGGATACCTCACCTTTTACAATTAGAAATTGATTTAAGATGAAGAACAACTCATATAATATTTCTTATAAAGTGGATGAAAAAAATAATCTCTTGGAATTGAAGAATTTCATAAAGAAAAGCTTAAATTATGATTTGGATGAAAGAAACAGTAAAATGATATTAAAAGATGAAATTCAGGCCTTTTAATATTGTATTTGATATTTCTTAGCATACATAAGAAGCTTACGAGGTATTATAGCTATTTGGAACATTTGAAAATGAAAACTAGTCATTTATAGTTGTTATTTGCACTACAGAATAGTCAGAATCAATTGTGCAATTGATTTTGACAAAAATTTTGGCTTCTGCCTGACTAGTATCAATTATGCAGTCAATTGCTAATCGATTCTTGAAGACAGATTTGTAAATTTAACTTTTAAAAGTTTACAACATTTTCATTTTAAGCTTATTTTGAGCAAATAACCTATCATTAGAAAGGTATTTAAGTCTATTTTCAAATGGAATTAGTTTCATCTCATATCTTATGTGATTTTGAGATATGATTAACATAATGTGCAAAGGTAAAAAAAAAAGTGAATTATAAAAGTCTAATTTTAAGACTTAACTTATAAAATTCATAACTCTTTCATATCTTAATCATTTTCAGAAATGATCAGTAATGGAAAGATCTTTGAGTTTATTTTCACATAATAAAATTTCATACTTATATCATTTATAATTTTTGAGATATGGTCAAAACAATGAGTAAAGGTTAGTGTTACGTATAAAATGATTTATCAATTAGTGCAAGTGTATACTATTGTAAACAAGTAATAAAGTGATAAGTAAAGTATCATTCCCATGAGGATTGTTTCACTAAGTACTAAAATTAATGACCTTAACACTATTTGGCAAATCGATTAGTTGGAAATGAAGTAACTAAATAAAGATTTATGCAAAAATATTTAAAATAAATATGAATGCACGAAGAGTAAAAACAAATATAAATAAAAGCCCTAGGGATCGGACTTCACTTAACAATTTCAAATTAAATCATCTATCTACTTTAATCCAATTTTAACTCCTTTAATTGATAGTCAAGTTTCCCTAAATTTATTACTAGCCTCTTCTAAGGTCAAGTAATTCTATCATTAATTGCTAATTCACTATATTTCTATGTGAATTAAAAGAACTAATCATGTATTAAGGTTTATGGAACTTATTAAAACTACACAAACCATATGAATATATTCCTATTTCATATGCAATTTATGGTTTTAATTATAGGATTCACACATATGTATCTCTTTCCGGTCTCAACATGTATATTAAGTTCATTCAAAAGGTGGCTAATCAATTAAAAGCATTAAGAATAATAATTAAAACACAATCAAAGAGAAAAAAATTGAAATTAGTTTCAATAGATTAAAATTCAATCCATCATTATTAAGCTACATTATCACCCTAGCAAGATGAAAATTTAGGACATAATGAAATTAAAAATAAACTCAAAATAAAATAAAAATATCATCACTTTCATGATAAAAACATAAAGATACAATTATAAATGCATGAAAATAGAAATACTATCCATCTATGTAGGAGGTAAAACCATCCATATAAGAGGACTACCTAACCTTTCATTTAGAAGGCATACAAGAAGAACTAAAAATGCATGAACTAACTACTTTCTAAGATCATCCCTTGTGTTTTCTGCTCCTTGCTATTTATAGATGAGTGTATGCAAGGATTTCACTTGCCTAACCTTCAATCTTGACCATTAGCTATCATCCTTAATTCTTGCAGCAACTAGTCTTCTAGATTGTAGCTAACTTTTGACAATCAAAACGGTTGATTTAGTTTTTCAATCAACATGAAAGTTGTAAAGCTAAATGTTAAATTTAAAATACATTAAAGAACTCCCACATTTGACATCTGTAGCTCTAGTTATAATCAAACTAGTAAGCAAAGATCAGATTCAGTTAGAACCACTATTTCAACTTGTAAGAAGAATTTGAGATCCTTAAGGGCTGAATTGAATTTTTCTTGAAACATGAAAGTTATAGGATTTTTTCTTAGCTTTTGATCCATGTAAAGGATAACCCAATCCAACATCTATACCTCCAGATATGGCTTAAAACCTGAAATAGGGTTGAAATCCAACATTATCCGAAAAATTTAATTTCTTCTCAAAATCATAACTCATCCATAAAATGCGACAGAATTTATTAAATTAAGCTTAGACAACATCTAAAAATGCATCATATAAAAGAAACTAAATATGTAAATATTTTACATATTAGTTAGAAAAGACTAGAATGTAGAAAATTGATTTTTAAACTTAACTTGAAAAAATTCATAACTCTTTCATATATTGATCATTTTAAATAAATGAACAATTCATGGATATCACTTTGAGTCTATTTTCATATAAAGAAAGTTTGACAATCAAACCACAAATATTTTGCGAGATATGATTAAAAAAGTGACCAAAGGTTAAAATAAAAAACACCCAAAACTTATATCTCATTTTTTTAAGTGTTTTATAGGTAATTTTGTAAAAACATAATTATGGCCTATTTTTTAAGATATTTTGATCAAATTAAGATTTTAAAAATATGCTTGAAGTTTATATCATAAAAAATTCTATTTTACAAGAAAGTCTAAGTTTAAAATGAAAAATTATACCAATGAAGTTCTTAGACTTTTCTTAATGCTTTCAAACTTCCAAAACTTGAATCTTGTCTTTCTTCAATACTTAGATTACATTTTTTCTTGATTTTCTTCCTTATTCTTGAGTTGAGCATAAAATAATTTTCCGTTTCTTTACTTCAATGCTAACTCTCATACTTATTGGATTTTCCTATGTATAAAAGCTCATAAACTTTGCAAACCATTAGTTAGTTCAATCTAATATATCAAGATGCTAATGCATGATTCATATATAAAATAGATAAAAATTAGCACAAGGACATGCATAATTATCATATCATGTATCTTAATCAATTATATACTTAGTGACATTTATATAAGAAATAACTCTTTTAGCACATAATCAAACATTGCTACTATAATTATAATGTAGCATATCTATTAAAGATTTTATAATATTTTGGTATAAAAACATGCAATATTATTGTAACATTCATTTGTCATCATAAAAACTTATCATATGAAACTTAGAGCTAACAGTAATCACAATAATAATAAATTTTTAATTAACTAATGATATAAAATTAATAATTAACAAACAATTGATATAATAATATTAATAAAATTGAATAAGTTATAAAACATGTTTAGGATTAGGATTAGAATTGGTACTATAGTAACCTAATCTATCCCAATTTAGTCAAAATGGAGCTCAACTTAAAACTAATTTAATTTACAGTTTTTATCTATTAAATTAGTTATATTAACCCATTATGACAAATCTAATACCATTGGGAGTTTGTGCACTTTCAAAAAAGGCTTTTCATATATGCACCCAATTAGAGATGCAAATAAATCAAGTTGAATCAAACATCTATATGCTCAAACTTACATTCACTAAAATAAATGAGTTTGAACTTGAGCTAAATATTATTAAGTTTAAATAATTTAAATTCAAACTCAAGTTTGACTCAAATATAAGTCTTGAGTTTAAATGAGTTTATACAAACTTATTCAAATAGTATGTTGTTAGACCTCAATTTTTAACCAAATTTGAAATATTTGAATTCTAATTCGAGTTTATATGATTTTACTTAAATATTTTATTATTTTACCTAAGTTTGAATATATAAAATCTCATTTTTTACAAATAAATTGGATACTACATTTATTTTATTTTACATATCCATATAAATTTTCTTATAATCATTAAATTTAGTAAAAATATCAACACAATCCTCACATCATACCAATAATTAAATTTAGCAAAGAGCAACGTATACAAAAAAGCTAATTAATTCAACCAAAACATCTTCTTCATGCAATCTTACAAATTACTAATATCATTGAATTTTTTATATATTCTATTTTTTATATATAGTATAAAAATAAAAATATATTTATTATCATTAAGCTAATTTAGATTCACAGATAGTATAAACCAATTAATATGAAATGCAAACTTAATTTATATATTAATTGAACTCAATTTGTTTAAACCTAACTCGTTTAAAATCAAACTTAAATCAAGTCTTTTACGAATTAATTTCAAACTATTTACAAATAATTTAACTTTTTTAAATTTCTACACCTAACTCTATTCTTCTAACCCACATCATAGTTCTCCAACTTTTTCATTATAAAAAAAAATGCATAAAAATTTTGTATGCAATAAATATTAGAATGAAAAAAATACAATTAGTGACTTACATTTAAAAATAATAATTATTACACACTTCAAATTTTATAATTAATATTATTAATCTTTTATTTTTATTTTGTTACAATTATTCATCTCTCATTTTACTCATAACACTAAAACAAATTATTAAAAGAATAAATATCAATCAATTTCACTATTTTTCATTTATTTTGATATTATTAGTGAATAAAAAATAAATAATTATAATAAAAAGCAAAAATAAAAAAACAACAATACTAACTATAAAATTTAAAAAAAAAATAATTTTATAAATAAAGGATTAACTATTCAATTTACTCTACTTAAAAAAAATTTACAACCACATCATTCAAATTAGGTGAATTCTAAGGTACCCTTAGGGGTTTGGTACCCAGGGTGGTGTAACAAAATACAAGCCACTGGATGAGATTACTAAATCATTGTCAAATTTTTTGTAATCTTATCTAGTGACTTGTATTTTTTCACATCACCCCGGGTACCAAACCCCCAAAGGTATCTTAGCAAGCACCTTCAAATTATAACAATTTTTTGTAATTCCTTATTTTTAATGATAAAGCTGCAACATTTAATTAAAGTTACAATTATATAAAAATCCGCTTCTTTTAAAAAGAAGAAAAAATGAAAAAAATACATATTGATACGACTTCGATAACAACCCTCATTTCCAATCCATCCCATAAAACGCAGTTCACATCAACACCCACCATAAACGGGCCATCCAAAACAAGACTGCGTCGCATTTAATGATGGAAACATTACTACTGCACTATACACATCAACCAAAAATATCTTGTGATGCAGCCATCTTGATAAATTAGACCGACCTTCATCCCCAAAAGAAAAGCTTGATAGATATTATGTAATTATGGTAAAATGATATTGACAATCCTCCTCACAACACTTGATCACAAGTAAGAATCGAGATATCCGTATGTATGCCTCCTATTATACTGTATCAAGCTTGCATAAGTCCGATCCCAGATGCCAATATACATAGATTCGTCATCGGGACTGAGGGAAACCCCAGAAATCTCCCCGAAGAAATCGATCTCCTGCCGCTTTTTGTAATTTGCCTTTGTACTATACACATGCACAAAATCTGCAGGTTCGGCCACTACCATGAATTGACCGTCCGAAGAAAAGCGAATAGATCGAGCTGCACCAAGGTTACCCTTGAGAATCGAAATTGGAGATTGTAAGTGCCTAACATCCCATACTCTGCAAGTCTTGTCCTGGTTTCCCGTAGCAAAGACATGCCCATCAGGGTGCCATGCAGAAGCAAAAGAGAAATCCCGATGGCCAGACACCGTGGCCACTGTCTGAAATAATTATGGAACCAAAGATGTTGGCGGTAGTCCCATATTTCCTATTCTCAGCAGTGCGTTGCAAATATGCAAAAAGATGAAGAGTAACCACAAGCAACAATGCACCATAATGTTTACAAAGGCAATCTGTTCCTGCCATCTATTTTATGCAATTTTATATCCCTTTCCCATCTAAGTACATGATATTCTCATTACAACCCTTTTTAGAACAATAGTGACTGCTCAGATTACGGCATACATGTCAAATTAAAGCAGTCCCTTTTCAACCAATCTACCAATTTATATTAGTGGAAGAAGGTCGTTTCAGCAAAGAGTGCAATCATCCAATTATGTATTGATTTAAAACTCATCAAGATAGTTTTAAGGTGATGGATGGAGAAAATATGAAAAACTTAAAACAGTTATTGCTCCTCAATTAAAATACACTAGTTCCTGACCCCAATCAAGTATGGCCTATTTCTTTGCCAAGCGACAGACAAAAAATGCAGAATTTTTCTCTTTTTCCAAATAAATCCAAAGCCAAAATGAACAATAAACAGGATAACATTCATGTTCATGACTCCCCAATCTCTGCCAAAAAAAATCAGCATAGAACGAGAAACAGAATGTGAGATAATGAGGCATGATGTACCTTCCCATTTTGTGGATCCACCAGTAGTCCATTTAGGTTATCCCCTACAACAGTCATAAGTCTCTGGTCTGGACTGATTGATGTGTGCTGCATCAGGAGCAACTAGTAAGGCGCCAAAGCAACATACATACAGAACTGATGTTGCATACAGAAAAGTTGACACAGCAAAGCAGTGATAAAATCAAAATATGTTTCCCTCCTATTGTTCTTTACTTTTTACGAGTTCATTAGCATTAAAATCTTCACCTCAGCCAATAGAGGTGATGATAAAACTGAGCCCATTTGACTCCATTAGGGCTCAAATTAGAATATCAATTCAAATGAATCTTATCCAAACTACAATTTATGTGGATCAAACAACTTGACTGAATTCCCAATTGATCATGACCATAATTGAATTCACTTAGTATGGCCATGAGATTTGGGATTTAATACATCCAAATAGATGAAAAAGAATCACAGATTTAACACGGCTAATTAGATGCAGAGAGTGCTTACATTCACTGCCCAAGGAAAGGGGAAGTGATTCAAAAGCTGAAACCTTTCCACGTCATATTCTCGTACACCACCATCATTATTGGAAGCCATAAAATGAGTCCCACCCCTGCAATAGTTTCCACATCATGCAATATTTCCAATAGGGAAAAGACATGAATGCAGTTTAGTTACCCAAAAGATTTCACAGAAATACCTCAAGCTGTCATATATTTCAATTGCATTTGTAATGGCATTATCATCATATGTGATCCGAGTACAAAAGCTCACTCCTTTCTTATCCAAACGCTGCATGAGAAATAAAACGGAATTAATAGAAGATACCCAGAATGAAAAACAATAAAAAGGCTGAGAGCTATTCTACCATAAACAAGCTCCTAAAACTTGAAAATCATATTATACTATAATATGAACAACCATTTTAAGTTTAGGCCCAAACTGTCGAAAATTAACTCATCCACTCTGTCAACAGACATCTCTGTAACCACCCAATGATTAGTCTGCAAAGACAACTCAAGATCTTTAATGAAATAAATATGCAAGCTACACCAGTGACATACAATCTATAACGGCCCAGCTAGAACACCCACATCCCCTAAAACTGCCCTGCCCCACCCCCCCCCCCCCCCCAAAAAAAAGGAGGAGCGAGGGGAAGTTGGGTGGGGAAGAAAAGGAAGAGAGAAAGGGATTCTTGATTGTTGTAGTGAATAAAACATGAACAAGAAATATCAATTATTAGAAGAATAGAGGTATTCCTATATGCATCCCATTTCATAAACTACCATATAAACCACATAAATATAACGTCTCTAAGTCCAGCAGCCTGGATGTTATTTTAAAGCAAAGAAGCAACACAATTGAATTCAAGCTTTGATCTCTACTGCTTTCTGGCTTTGCTAGTCACAACAAAGACAAATTTAGTTACAATAATAAACTTTTCTGAACCAACCAAACTGTCCATCATTCACAATCCACATCACATGAACCAACTCAGAAAATTTAGATAATCATCCACCAATGCACAAAGCAACCTCATTACTTAGTGCACAATCACCAACCAAAAGAACCATATATACAATCAAGAACATGCTAACCTTGCAGATAAGCTCTCCTTGGAAGCCACCGGCAACAAGGAATTTCTCCTTCACTGCCAATGTGCTTATCTGAGTCTGTGAAAAACCTTCCAACAAACTTCCGGCATGTCTCTACATGAGAAAATCATATAATTTAGTAGAGTCACAAAATTTAAGAGTACATATCCAAACACCACATATATATATATATATATATTAGAAACCCAAACGACATATATTGAAAGCATTTTCTCTACAAGGGTATGTGAGCCAAAAACCAATAATAACTAATTTATTTTATTACCTCAGTAGGTGCCACATGTCCAGCAAAATTGATGATCTCTGACAAATTGCAAGTCAATGATGACCAGTGCATAACCGATGAGTTGGAAATAAGATACACATCATGTTTTGAAGTAGCCCAAACTAAGTTTCTGAGCTGCAACTCAATTAAGAAAGTTGTTATTAGGCATGAAGATTAATAAAAGAACAACAAAAACCTAAATATTGCAAGACCATAAGCCACAGTGCAATGGATCAATAAATGAAAACAAATGCTCATATACAATATAAATTTGAAGATTCTCTATCATTGTCTTGTCAAAATTAATGGGTGAAAGTTTTGTTTCAAGATGAAGCAGGCAAATGAAAATCATTCCAACATTGTAATCATCATACAAAGGAACAAAAGGATCGTGTTGGCATGTGTCAAATTCATAGCAAAGTCATTTCCATAATTGACGTAGACGAAAGCAATAAAGGACAATGGGTTTCAAATAACAAATTAAATGTGAGTTTCGAATCATTCACTTCTATGCAACAATAATTTGAAAACTTATCAGAAAGTATACAAGAATAACAAAATAATCAGGTGTAACACATTAAAAATAAAATAAAATAAAGTCAACAAACCTGAAAATGAAGAATGGTAGGCTTAACCAATCTTGTGTTATGGAAGAATTCATAGTAATTTCCACCCTTCTCCATTTGTTTGCACTCCTGAGATATTTAATTAAGAAGGAAAGAAAAAAAAAAAAGAAGAAGAAGAAAACATAAAGTTGAATGTTACAACGTTTGCTCCCTCCTTCCTATGGCCCCAAATAAAAAGGAAAGGTTTATGAAAATAACAGACCTTGTCTACAGCCTCCCCAGATAAAGGAATGTTCTCATAATTTCTGTACTGTTCAATCCTTGTCAATCTATATCTATCTCTTGTTATATTCAATCTGTCCCATTGAATACCTTGAATGTCTTTACCCTTCCTCGCTTGTGCAGCAGATGTATCAGTGCCCTTAATAAGCTGCTCAAGTTAAAGACCGAAAATACTCAAGATTCTCTAAGGAAAAAACAAATGAATTGATGCAAAAATCACACTCAAAAAAAAAAAAAAAAAGTAAACAAACCATTTCATATTCATCAATACTCATAGCTGTAGCACCTCCACCATAGTTGTCATCTAAGAAATCTTCCATTTCACGTTCTTCTGCAACGTAATCAAATCCGTCTGAGTTACGGTAGGACAAACTCTATCTGCAAACAAGAGCAAAGTTCAAATTTTGTGTTAAGTTCAAGAATAGTACTTACAAAATTTCAAAGTGCTATAAGAAAAAATTGAAAAGGGAAGAATATCCACGCTATTCTTGCATTTAAAATATTCATAGTAACATATCCGAAGTAAGATATAGCCCTCAACAAAACAATTACTGGAAACTTGCCAGAAAATAGAAAAAAAAGGGGGCCCCGGGGGGGCGGATTACTGGAAACAAAAGCAAAAGAGAGTATTACAGACGCAAGGTCTAACTTTCGCTCCATGGTATACAGGAGCTCCCAATTTTCTATTTTTATTTTTACTTAAGAGAAGTCCCTGAAATTCTAAGCTGACGTTGAAACATATGTACAAATATATACCACAAATCAGCATATAACTTAGTAATTCATCATATACAAAAATAAAGAATCAACCCAGCAGACGAATGAATTGTTCAGCGCCGCTGAAAACCTAAATCGTTAAGAGTTCTATATTTGGTTCAAACAGAACGCGAAGTTGGCTTTATGAAACATAATAAAAGGACAAGAAATGAAAGTCGAATAACAGAAAACAGAGAACACAAAGCAAAGAGGTAGATAAAACCACAAGAATCCTAACGAGAAATGGTCATGGAGTTTCCATAACTGCATAACAATTTCCAACATATTTACTTGCTTACCATAAAAAAATCGATAAAGAAAAGCACGGGAAACGCACAGAGAGGGGGAAAGAATAAATTAGCACAAATTACATACAGAACAGAAGAAAAATGAATTGAATGAATTACCCAGACAAGTTTTTCGATTGATTCTGGAAACTGGAAGAGTAAGCGGAGAATGAAAAGACAGAGTAAGGACTTTTTCTATCTCAAATAAATGATAATGAAGATATTAAGATTCGAGATAGATTTCTCTATCATAATTATTGGAGAAAAATACCTTAGTTTGTCCTTGAACTGAATGAAATTACGCGCCGCCAGTGATTTTGAAACCTACTTATGCAAATAATATATACTATGTATAAACTCAAATATAAAACTTTTTAATAAAATGATATATTCCGAATAAATTTTGAAATCATCTGCATAATTTCCTTAAATATAAGGTTTTTGAATTTTTTAATTTTATGAAGAAGAGTATTTTGTGGGTATTTTAACCAGAAAAGAAAAAAGTGATTTGGGCGTAAATAAGAAAACGGCAACTTCTTTTGTAATACGTTTTGCAGAAAGCAAAAGATTTTGTTTGCACAGGGAGGCAGCGTCTATAATGGCACATAGAAATATGGACACACGGCGATGAGAGCAGATCAGCATGTGGGGACGCAGCGTGCGCTTGCTTGTGGTCATAACCTCCCCCACACGTCCCTTTCTCTTCATTCTTGCTATTTTATCAATTATTAATTATTAATATTTCATACCACCTTACAGATTTTTATTTAATTTACGGTTTCAAAATTCAATTTAATCTAAGGTTAATTATAATTTTATTTCATCTATTCAGATTTTATTATGGATGGATGAATTGCATGATAATAATAGTTTATATATTACTCTATTTATTCCTTCTCATTTTTCATCTAATTTAATATAAAAGTACAATAATTAATAAAATTATTAAATATCCTCAATTTTAAATGAAAGAAAGAGAATTGCATTTTACCTCACTTTCCCTCTTAAAAATCATCAATATACCGTAAGACAACTCTCACATACCAAATTAAAAGTTTGGGAATTAATACCATGATTTCATAAATCACAATTATTAGATTATCTTGTATTTTAATTCAGTAGCTGAAATTTCTTGAAGGGAAATAATTTTAATAAGTTAAAAAAATTAACATGACATATTTATTCTAACTCATAAATTTTGTTAAAATTATAAATAATGTAAGTTTTAATTAATAGTTTAAGTAATTGATAATTTAAAATTTTTTAATGAAATATGATTATTAAACACCCACCTCATAATTTTCAAATGTATTTAATTTTTTATCAAAAATTAAAATTTTCAATAAAAATGCCAAATCTTTCTCATGACCTTAATTTGATGGGATCTTTTTTTTTTCAATTGTTATATATAAATGTCTAAAAGAAATTGTAAATTTTATAAAAAAATTAAAAATGTATGAAATTAAAATATTAAAGGTTCAAAATATTATAAAAATATTTAACTACGCAATTTTAAAGAATTATGGTCCTATTTAAAAGAAAGAATCAGACAACATTACTTATAAAAAATTTAAAAATATTAGTAAATTAGAAATCAATTACTCTTTAAATTATAATAACATTGTTAAAAGAGGAGAGCAAACAAATTTTATAATTAAAACTAAATATATTCATAAATAGTTTCTTGTTAAATTAGTCAAATTTGATTATAAAAACATGTTCATTATTTAACGGAATATTACTAGTTGATTTAAGATACAAAGTTTAATAAAAATAAATACCTATAAATAATATAAAATATCTATAAAATATTACATTATTAATGAATGCATTTTTTTGGAAGGGATCTTTAATAAATAGGAATATAAAATACAATAAAATTGGTGTAATTAAGATTTGTCATTGCAAGAAAGTGAATATAACAACTTTATTAATTTTTATTAATAAAATAATCATTCTTAGTAAGTAAAAAATAGTAATAAATTATAATTAAGCACAAAATTAAATAAATATACAGTTATTACTCTTACATATAAATTTTTTTGAACTACGGCATATAGTATTAAATGTAATTAATATTGTTGTCATAAAAAATAAATGTAATATATTTTTTAAATTTCTATCAATAAAACAATTATTCCTTGTAATAAAGAAAAATGTCAACTAAGGTTAGCCAACTATGTGAATACACAATTGTTACTCAATGCATGTATATTTCTATGAAATATGGACATATAATATTATAGCAATATTAATTTTATTTATTTTTTTACACTTAATTAGATTTAATGTGAACCTTAGTACAAATTTGACCAATAAACAAAATTAATGTAGGAAAGTAATTGTATTTTTTATATAATAATAAATTTAGTAATTTAATTATTTAAATATTTTAATATGATTTAAATTTAAAATTGATGATATGCACGTAAAATTTATACTTAAAAATATTATAAAATTAATATATATAATATAATATAATATATATATATTTATATATATCTAAACAAGAAAATTTATTATTTATGCAATTTGTATATAGATTTGCTTATGAAAAATTTCAATTTATTAAATAATTAAACATATAAATCTCTTGACATACTTACTTATATAAATAAAAAATTTTATGTATCCAAATAATGTTAACTTTTTTTTGTCATACTTGATAAAGTTTTTGAAATACTAAATAAATAATTTATCAAGTCTTAATAAATTAGAATCAATTAAAAAATAGCATGAATTCAAAAATAATATTAAAAATGGAAATCATTGATTGATGTGCCATAAACAATCTACTGATTTCTTATTTATTACTTATTTATCAAAATTGAATTAGTTTTTGAATCCATGGGCAGGCAAAAGACAACCTGATGAACTGAAACATCTTAGTAATCAGAGGAAAAGAAAGCAAAAGCGATTCCCATAGTAGCGGCGAGCGAAATAGGAAGCAGCCTAAACCGTGAAAACAGGGTTGTGGGAGAGCAATACAAGTATCGTGCTGCTAGGTAAAGCAGTGGAGTGCTACGTCCTAGATGGCAAAAGTCCAGTAGCCGAAAGCATCACTAACTTACGCTCTAACCCGAGTAGCATGGGGCGCGTGGAATCCCGTGTGAATTAGCAAGGACCACCGTCAAGATATTCATACTTAAACTTTTTAACTTAGGTATGAAAGAACTATTTTATAGTTATTTGGCTAATATCAATTGCCTTTAAAAGTCATTAATGCTTGAAGTTGATAAGTATTTATTAAAAATATTAAAGATAGAATTAAAAAGAATTATAATTATATTAAAATAAATATATATAAGTCTAAGTGGCCCAATGCAATTATTAGACCCAAATTAGGTGACCTACAAGATGAGTTAAAATTATATATAACATCAGCTTAATATTTATCTAACATCAAATTTAACATTTGTACACTTAATTTTGAATTCATACAAAATAAATGAGCTTGAACTTGATCTAAAAATCGTAAAGCTCAAATAGTTTTAATTTGGATTTAAACTTGACTCGAATATAAATTTAAATAAGTTTACACAAATTTATTCAAATAGTATATTCTTAAACTTAATTTATCATGAGACTTAAAATATTTGAAATTTGAGTTCAAAATTCTAATGAAAATGAATACAATCAAATTTTTACAATTTTATTTGAATAAATTGTCATTTTGCTTGATTTGATTATATAAAATTTTATCTTTTATAAATAAATTAAACATCAAATATTTTTATCTCATTTTACTTATTGATTTAAAATTTTTATTAATCATTAAATCTATCAAAAATATATGTACAATTGTTACAAAAATACTAATAATTATATTTAATAAAAAGCAATATATACCAAAAAAATTAATTATTTTAATCTAAATATCATACTTATTCATATAATATCATTAATTACTAATGAGATCAAATTTTTTCTATGTTATATTGTTTATATATGGTGTAAATTAAGTATATATATCTTTTAGTTTTAGAATTGCTTAAGTTCGTGAATATTTTGAGATAAATAATATGAAATTTAAATTCAATTCATACATAAATTAAGTTTAATTTATTTAAATTTAACTTATTTAAAGTTAAATTTGAATTAAATTTTTTATAAATTAATTTTCAATTATTTAAAAATTTTAATTTATATATACCTATATCAACAAATAAAATTTGCTCGATGACATCACGAGGAGCAGCGCGTTATCAGTCGATTCTTGAACAAGTTCCATCATCGACAAACAATAGATAAAAATATCTTTAAAATTACATAAAAATCGTCATGCGGTCCCACCATGTGGCAATTCTAGAAAGAAGCGGAAACGATATAATATGGAACCACGAGGCATTTTTTCGGGAATCCTTATCAGCAATCATGTCATTCCATTAGCTTGTTCTGTTTGTTTTAAAATATACAAGTACATCTCATAGGTCTGTGCTCGATAGTCTTCTTTGTAGATGTATGCTTGAAGTCATTTAATCCTATGTCCCACCATCATCTATACTAAAATATGCTTTTTAATTTTGTTTTGGTTTTCCATGTTTGACTAATATAATGACCATTGTTATAAACTATTTTTTTAATAAAAGAATTGTGACAGCCCACGTTGTTAATATATCATAAATAATGTGGTTGATAATAAAATCTAGCATGTTGTGAATTAATTAATTGAAAATGGAAGAGAAAAGGATAAGAAAGACATATCACCTACTATGGTTTTTGGTTTACTCCATCTTGGATGCTAGTGCCATTTTCGTTGAGGGACTATTCCACCATTATTTCTCGCAGATTTGAATATTTCTCATCATTTTATTTTATTATATTAAAAGGGTAAATATTAAAACAAGATTCTTTTAAGTTTTATTGTAAAAAAATTTAAACTTTTAAATGTATAAAAAATTTATATTTATTTTACTCCAATATAATAAAACTGTAAAAATTAAAATTGTGACATAAGTTAAAAATTCTCTGTAATTATATTATTTTTCAAGTCATGACCATAACCATGGTATGAAAAGTATACATATGGCCAGTAACCTATACAGCCACAAATGGAATAGTGTCCAAAAAATAAAAATAAAGATGCAACGAAGATTGTTGTGGCTAACTAGAACAAATTATATAAATTTGGATAAAACCGGCCAATCTAACTGAGAATCAACCTTTCATTTAATTTAAAAATTTATTGAAATCCATTGATATGTTTGGCCCCCATTAGACCATTTCAAATAAGTGTAAATCATCAAACCACACTTTGAAATTGAATAAAAGTCTCCAAGTTAAGAAGCATCAAATCTTATTATTACATTAATTTTCTTCTTTGGTATTATAATGTAATATATTTTATACAAAATTTTAGTTAACCAATTGACTTCACAAATAAAAATATACATAGCATTAATTATATAATAAAATATAATATAAACACACACATAATCTTAATTCATATTATAAATTTTTATGATTTTATTTTAAAAATTATTTCTTATATACTGAAACTCCATCTTGATCCTCACTAACTTGTATCAAATTCCTCCATCAAAGATATCTAGTATCAATTCCTACTCTTACAAATAACAGATTAATTAATTTGATCATTTTTAGTATTTTTGTTAATTAAATACCCATAATTAAATTATAACAAAATAAATTCAATTTCAAAGAACTAGATTTTTTGTTAATTATTATTAATTAAATTATTACAAAATAAAAATGAAATAGTTATATCATTTAAGCAACCTTTTTTATTCTTTTTTAGAAAATTGTTTCAACAAAAGTTAGATTCCTTGATACAAATATTCAAACATATTATAACCTTAAACTATCATGCATCTTTAAATTTTAATTATAAATTTACTTACTTTTAATTTTCCTTTTTTATTTTTAATACATATTTTAGTTTCTCATGACCAAATTATATCATTTAATCCTTTATAAATTTTTAATATCAATTTCATTTATCACTTATTATTTAGAAAAATGTAAAATGCCTCCTTTAATTTTAGAATTATTAAATTTTACCTCTTTTAACTTAAAAAAACTTAGAAATCATCTGTATAAACTATACAAAATTTAGAATGAACCCACACCATTAACTTAATTTACAATTTTATTAAATTTCATTTTTTAATGATATTTTTACACAAAACTCACAATATTATAGCATGTTAGTTTATCTTATTATTTTTTTACAAATAATTTGTATGTTATTTATTTAATGAGAATTAAGTTAGATATATAAAACTTTAATTAAATAATAAAAAGTGGATTGTGAAATTATATGTAAAAATGGTGAATTAAATAAATACACTATAATATTGTGATTATTGTTAAAAAGTTCATAAAAATTATATAATTTAATAAAATAGTTAATTAAGTTGATAATTAGTATTAATTTTAAATTTTGTGAAATTTAAAAAAGTAATTTCTAAGTTTTTAAAGTTGAAGATGGCAAAATTCAATAACCTCAAAATTGAAGGAGATATTTTATATTGTTCCTATTATTTATTTTATTCTTATCTTTTTGTGTAGCAAGCTGTTAACTCATAGAAGCATTAATGTAAGGACCAAATTAATGAAATTATTTTTTTATAAGGGATAAAATTAATATATAAATGAAATTAATAAAGGATTAAAATGGTGTTTTAGACTTTTATATATACTACTCCATTAAATATAATTATTTAAACATTTTTGACATCATGACTTAATTATTATTAAATTATGTATAAATTAACATAATTATTATTTTCTATTTTTAATAAAGTCTCTTTAATATTATATTGATAGAACATGGCACTTGTCATTAGGTATAATTAATCTAATATTATTATAATGTGTTTTCAAATTATTATTTTTATACAAATAGTTAAAATAATATATTGGTTCAATTTATCAGTTTAATTAGTTTGATTATGACTCATCTATCTCACCAATTCCACCTAGAAGGCCATTTTAGGTTGTATAGGTAGTTCCTTTTAATTTTATTTTATCCTTCCAAATTTTAGCAATAGAACTAGTTCAATTTGATAGTTATATATATATATATATATATATATATGAAGTTTGCTAACATCTATATTCATATGTAGAGGGTAGTATCCTTTATTTTTTTTATTCGAAAGAAAAATTATGCTACTAATTTAATAATTGTAAAATAATAAAAGTCATTTAAGTAATTTTAATAGAGAAATATTAATTTAAAATATTAAAATTAACTCCACTCATTCTCTTTCATTTTCACAATAAATGTACTCATTAATTGAAATATTTATTAATGGTGATAAATTGATATTAATACCCTTTATTATTATTATTATTAAATTAGTAGTATGATTTTTGTCACGATCGAAAACTAGGGACCGTGATCGATGCATGACCTCAGGGCAAAATATAACCATATTGGCCATACTAGCCTAACACATTGAAAGATAACCTGTAACTTGTTTCAAACTTAAGTGGGTATATGCCCACAACATAAACACTAACATTTCACATACACATTGTCCTACACGAACTTTCACATTTTTTTTACATTCACCTATTAGTTCATGTATATACAACATAAAATCCATATCATTTAGCAACCAGACAATCCTTTCCCAATATAACAAAATGCATACATTTAAGTCTATAGAAGCATGCCTTACTTATGGGTTTAATGGAGCACATATAAGAGTATTCAAAATTTACAACTTTCAAAAACACATAAAAGTTCTACATTAAGCCCACACGAACAAAATGTGGCTCACTACAAAAGAATACTCCTCTCTCTTTAAGGAGCTGCAGACGATGGACCTGGAGTCAAGTCTCTATTTGAAAAATATTACAACAAAAAGAGTGAGTCGTGGACTCAATGAATAGATAATATGAATTTCCAACGAAAATGGGACAAGCCATGGCACGAGCTTTTCCTAAAAAAAAATCTAATAACTTTTCAATATAAAAAAGAAATCATATGAGTTATGCAATCATATTTGACAAAATAACAATTGAAATATTCCTTAGAAGTAAAATACTAAGACATAAGTTTCAAGTTAAGAAGTAGATAATAGATTCTAAAATCATAAGAAATCATCATAGATATAAAATCATGGTAAAAATTTTAGTAAAACCCATTCATGATAAATAGGTGATCATAATTAAAGTTAATGAGTTTAAAAATACATAAACCATCAAAATCACACTTTAGGGTGGGAGATTTCCAGTTATGATTAACAAACATGAGCATTCCACTCATGAATTAATACTTTCATAAGAGCTTTCAGTTCTAAGGAAACCTATTAGGCTACCATAAACTAATTCACATGTGTTAGCTAACACACAGGGTTAGCAACTCCCCTGCTAATTGGGGTTCGAACCAAGGTGCATCAAGGCTAACGTCATCACTGTCGTTAGCTACAGTTTCTAACTAGTCTTCTCCCAAAACAAATTTATAAAATAGCAAAACACTAAGCATATATATAAATAACAGTTATATGAGAAATTATTGGAAATAAATAGTTTCATACATCAACAATTTAAAACAATATCAAACCATACTCCTTTCAACTATGTGTAGTTCACTAAGGCTTTCAATCATGGTATTCAACATCTCTAACATCATATCATTCTAAACTCATCAAAAATCAAATTTTACAAGCATATGTGAAACTTCAACACGTTATCACTTTATCCACAATAATTTTTCAAAGAACATTATACAATAAGATTTCAATAGTATAACATTTCAAAATAAGTTACATAAATCAATTTCCTCATCATAAGGTCATTTTAACATCATTCTTATTTGTTATAACTCAAGAAAATTTTAAGGTGCTTGTCCCAAAAGTTCCTAGAAGTCTATATATATATGGAATTAAAATGCATAGAAAATAATAACAATTAATAAATTAATAAAATTAATATTCAAAGTATAAAGAAGTTGGAAATTATATAAAAATGTGGAAATACACATTATTTACTCACAAAATGGCTAAAATGCTCAAGTTTATTTTTCCCCACTTCTGGAACCACCAATTCCACTAGGAAGTATTCATTAACCTTGAACAAGCAATCAAACAACAAATTAAACACAAATCAACACTTAATTACATTATCAAGCTTCCTATTTCAAAAACTCTCAAATTTCACACTATATGCATAATCCTAAAACAATCTAATATTTAATATTTACTAACTAATTTAAGTTATTCTAACTCCTGATTAAGAGAATGAAGCTTGGGAATTACCTTATTAAGCAAAAGAGAAGAAAAATTTGAAGCTTCTGCCTAAAACCCCAAAACTCGTAATCAACAATGGAAATCGCGAAATAGTCATTACAGTAGCAAAAAACATGAAGAAAATAGAAGAAAACGTGTGGAAACATGAAGAAATAGGAGCTATCTCATATATTTGGAAGTGGAAGAGGGAGGAGAAGAAGAGAGGAGCTGTTGCGTTCTGTTCTATTTTTTGGTTCTGTTCGTTGCTGCTATTGTTGTGTTTCATTTGTTTCGTTTTAGGGTTTTTATTTTCGGTCATTAGACGGTCTGCTGGGTTTACTGGGGCGGGTCTGTTGGGCGTAGGCCACTGGGTCTGGGTTTCAGCACATTGGGTCATGGGTTCAACAACTTATTTACATTTTTGTCATTTAAGTAAATGTTGAGGACATTTACTTAAGACATAAATGTAAATAAGGAAATACCTCCCATTTGGATTAAAGAAAATTCAAAAAAATTAAAACTCCAAAGAATAAAAATCTATATTTTTAGTTTTAGTTCAAAATGCCGAATTTTGAAAAATTTTAAAAATAGCATTTTCTTAAAAGGGTCCTTTTTGGTCTCCAAAAATTCATTAAAAATCACTCTTTGATGCAAAAATACAAGAGGAACAATTACCGAAATTTTTTATTTTCAAATAATACATATTTCATATAGCCCTTCAAGGAAGGCACTCAGACTTAGAAAAATTTTTGAAATTCTAACAAACTCAGCTTTCTTTGTGAAGTTAAGCTAAATAAGAGTATTAATCAAATTAAATCCTTTCAACAAGTTGAAAAAGAAATAGTTTAAGGCCATTTAAGGTAATCCTAAGTTCATATCAAAACTATCTAATCATATTCTTATGCTATAACAATTCTATATTACTTATTAACGGCATGGCCATTACAATTTTTTTATCCAATAAAAAAATGGAGGCTAAGTTATCATATGACATTTTTAATCTTAGTTATCAATACAAGATCTGATGATCACTATTCATTTATCTCACCTCTTATATAAAAATACTTTTCTCATTTAATATGTACTTTGTATATATATATATATACATATACATATATATATATATATATATATACATATACATATATATATATATATATATACATATACATATATATATATATATATATACATATACATATATATATATATATATATATATATATATATATATATATATTCCATAAGTATGGTATGTCTTGTCACAATGTTATTTGTAGACTTAATTATGACTTAAATGGTGTTTTATCATAAGTAAAGTTTTCCTAGTTAATTCATAGTACAAGTGATACTTTATCATAAATAAAGTTTTCCCATGGAATAAAATCTTTCATTTTTTTACATTTATTTGAATTTTTTTATTTTCATAGCAAAAGATAGAATTGCCATGGTTTTCAAACTTATGTGGCATAATTCATGACACAAATGATGATAATTTATTGTACAGTAATGCATTGGAGAGTTTCACCTCTTAAGAAATTGAATATTTTCACCATTGGATTGCCTTTTCTTAAATATCAAAGTAAATGAATTAAAATTAAAAATACAAATATCAATGCATTGAAAACAATCCAATGATGAAAATACTCAACCCTTTAGGAGGTGAAGCTTCTATAACATTACTTTTTATTGTAATAAAAATAGAAAAAAAATGATTGAAATTCATTTCTTGGACTTTTTTTTAGTAATGGGAGGAATGGTATTCCACTAAATTGCACACACATAAAATCTAAAATTGAAATCAAAGATATAATGAAAACTAAAATCTTTAAGACAACATCACATTGAATGCCATTACACCATTAAAGGGTCAGCGACCATTCTCCTAGTTTTATTTTTCCTTTTATAGATAGAATTTTATCAAGATTTACATAGCCTCTTCAATTATTAAAGTTAAGAATATATAAGAGAATTGAATGTAGATAAGAAGGTGTTAAATTTAATTCATTAAACAATCTAGAGTTAGCAAGGGAGGTTGAAAACGTAATTAGACACTTCCAGCACTAAGCAATCTTATATTTTAGAGAGAAAATATGATATCAAAAAGACTAAAATTTAATAGATAATATATAATTAAAAATTAGTTTTTAAATTTATAATTAACCATTAAATTAATTTTTTTCTTTAATGACTATAATTTTTTTTACTTTATTCCCTAACATACAATGCACCTTAAAGGATCTAATCCTCAAGCATAACAAGCATCTTTTTCTCAGTTAAGAAATTTTTAAATGAATAATGAAGAGAATTATAATTGTGGTAAATGCACTTATTAAGACCCATTATTTTAATATTAAAAAAATTCTTTATCCATCTTTCACATAAATTTACATCATTAATTTTCCAAAGAAAATAGAGGGGATCCAAATTCTTAAAATTAAGTTAACATGTCTATTTATCTAGTATAGAAAGTGTGAAATTATCTTTATAGGACATGCACTTTTTTTTTCTAGGCAAGGACTTCTATGGCAAAACCTTTGTTATGCTATAGACAGCATTTGATCTATCTTTTTATTTACCTAGCTTATTTTATTTTTTAATTTTAATTTGATTTAAAACTTAATAAATTTTAAAATTTGACCCACAAGCCTCAACTCTATAATTATTGGTTAGTAGGACTTTAGTCCTTTGTTTAATTTGCCTTAAGTCTTTACTATGGTTGCATTTGAAGCTCTCAAAGATCCATTTGAGACACAAAAAGAGTGTTTTGATTTCTTGAATTGAATAACTTTTTGCTTCAAACTCTTTTATCTATTTTGTTGATGTTGACTAGTGAGATAGTAAATAATAATGAATAGACTAAAATTGAAGAATAAGGAGATAAACAATAGAAAAGCATGAAAAAAGGGGTGGTGAAGTTAAAACTATCCATTAACTTTAAATTACAATGAAAACATATTTAAAGCGAATAGATCAAACCATAAAAAATTTCAAACCTTCAAATTCTCAAATACATTAAGACATAATACTACTAGATTTCATCTTCTTTTTCACTAAATTAACCTTTAAAGATAACATTGCCACCATATTTGGTCTTTTTTTTTCATCAAATTAGCCTTTAGTAATGGCACCACCACTAGATCTCTTCACCCTGGTGTTGAACATTTGAATTGTGGGCCTTATATCAATTTATAAATAATTTTTAAAGTTAATGTTATTTTGTGGACCTAAATAATGTGAGTATATGCTAATGGGTTATATGTAGTATTTTAGCCCATAATGGATCAGTTGAGCATGGATATTATGAAAGGTAGAATCTATGTTCCAACCTAATTTATTAAAGGGGTCCTTTATATCTAGTAAATAACCCTAATCTTTATTGTCTCATTAATGTATAGAAACAATTTCTTATTGAGGATAGAGAATTGAAAAGTTACAATAGAGGGAGATCTAATCCTTGTAACAAAAAACCTCTTTCATAATTTCCAGAATCCTGGTTAAAGAAAATTTAAGGATAAAAAAGAGACCGATTGATGAATTAAAAGGGTACTAAATTAAGATTAAAATCTTATGTTCCAGGTATTTAATTATCATCACTCATTTTCATTTGTATACTTGTGATCTAAAATTTCATCTTCCTCATGCCATGATCAAAAGCTAAAATTTAGGTTTAAATTAAAATATAAAATCATTCTTACAATTAGCATTAAAACTTGATTGTTGCTTTAAATTATGGTATGTTTTAGTGTTATTTTATGAGCAATTTGTTAGGTTCCTTTTTTTCCGATTTTATTTAATTCATATCCTATGTATGCTTATGTATGCAAACTAGGAGCAATTTATGTTTAAATTTCATACATGATAGGTTTTGGTTCTATTATTTTGTTTTATGTTAAAACTAGTAAATATGCTTAAAATAATTTTGTTAGAAGTATTGTTTTGCTTTGCATTTACATGAATGCATGTTTAGGCTTACTTTACGTTAATAATTTTTTTATATGAATGCATATTTATATACTGAGCTGGTTTTTAGAACATAGAACCATTTAAGAAAGTTTTAGCTTATACACATTTGGCTCTTATTTCCACCATTTATATAAGTGTGCATAAATGAACCAGTTAGCCATTTGTTCATCCAACATGCATGGAGTTTATGGAATTTTCCTTTTTTTTGCTTGTTAGGTATATGTGTATGCTTTGTGCTCTTAATTTTGTTGAACCATAAATATTTGTTGCATCCTTTTTATCTGCACCTACTATATACTAAAAAGATAATGTTAAGTTCGACTAGCTGAAATTGAATGCTAGCACATGATAACACACCATGATATTAAGCTGCATTGCATTCTATCTATTGTTTATGCATAAACAAATGTGGTATATGATGCAAAATTAGAGTCAATTTTTTAAACTTAGAAGTAGCTAATGCTTTCTAAAATCCCAAAGCTATTTTCCTTAGAAATTTTAAAAATTTGAAGGTGGGTATGACATAGTTTTATTAAGGGTTTTTTAGTTGGCAACATAGTACAAATCTAGGTAGAATTTATGTGAAAAAAGCCTAATTGTTAGAAGGCCAAAATGTAGTTAAAATCCTACGATTGTAGTTTAAGTTTAGCACTATTTTTTCCAAAAAATTTAGAAGAATCAAAACCATTTTTGGTATGGTTTTTAAGATAATTTTAATTATGTAACTTAAAAAATCAATTTTAAGATGATTTTTTATTAAGAAGGGATTAAAATTGCATAGGAAAAAAAAGGAAGTTTTGGTTCAAGTTTTTCATAAGTTACAATCAGGTTAGATTGACTTGGGTTGTAGGTTCTTTCAAGGAGGAAGAAGCTAAATAGTGGCCTAATATGCCAATTTTACACGCAATAGAGGCACATGTAGCCCACATGTCACCTTAGAGTTAGATTCCAATGACAATGAAAACACCACTATGCTTCACTCTCCAAGCACATTATTTTGGCCATTTTTCTAAAATTTTCTTGTATAAAATTTTTTATAGTAATTTATACCCAATTTATTTAAGTGATTATTTAAAATAATTTTGAGTCCAAGTTTTTCCTAGGTGGCTTCTATCATTTTAGTTACCTACTAGATTTTTTGTAATAATTTTTTACATTATTTGCATAATCTAATAATTTTAGAACATTATTGTATTATATAGAAATCACTATAAACTTATATTATGCCATAAAATTTTATCAAGCTGCGTACTTGCTTTCATAAGGCCAACGATATTAAAATTTTATCAAATTTTTTGAAATGAAAATTTTATTTTTTAAAAATATATATAGGAGAGGCTATATTGATAATATTAAATAACCTTTAGTATTATATTATTAATATAGTAAGCTAGATATAACATAAGTGTAGAGTTAAATATTGTATTCTTCAAATTTTAAATAGTCTTTAGTGTTAGGTTTTAGGAGTATAATGTTTAACTCTTATATTATGTTGTAAGGACTTAAAAATGCCCTTTGGTGTTAGTTCTTGTAAAATGATATTGAATAAGGTTGTGTAATGTAATTTTTTGCGAGGAAAAATATATTGGCATGATTAAAGTTTTGACATGCATCAAGTGATTAGGATATTTCTTTAATGTCATGTCTATGCAATAAAATTTTTCAAGATGCAAGATGGATGAATTATGAATTACAGGGCTTAGCTTTAGAAATTGCATTTGGCAATTTAGTATTGGAATCCATTATTAATACAAATTCAAGTGTTGGGACAAAAATGGAACATAAAAATGTCACACTTAAATTGAGTCAATCTGATGGTTACTCTTTTATTGAACTATTAGATAGAGCATCCTTGAACTTGTGAATAAGTTAATCCGTATGAAAAATTTGTGAAAGTCTATAAAGTAGGAAAGGCCTTTATTTCTTATTATTCGAGGACGACGACCTCATTAGAGTGCAGGAGTACATTTTAGGATTTATCAAATGTAATAAGCTTAAAAGTGTGGATAATTGACTTGTGGAATAGTTTTTGACTTGATAAGCATTGAAACTAGGTTTCCAAAATTTTAATGACATTATGAAAGTGTGCTAGAGCTAAAGATAGTGGTTTTCCTTTATGTTGCACTAGAAAACACAATATTTTATATATTTTATTGAAAAAAATTCATTTTCCTCAATTATCATATTTTAACAAATAAAACTAGTTTTTTTGATGTATTTATTGGGTACATGTTTTTAATAGGTTTTTATTAGGATTTTACAAAATAGAAATTTTAAAATTTGACCTTAAAACTATCTTCAAGATTTAATAAGACTAATCTATTTAAGGATGTTCTAGGATAGTAGGAGCTATCAAATTTTGATAAAAAGGTGGGAGTTGGAAATGATACAATTTTGTGTTCAAGAGATGCTCAAATGAATCAGCGGATTTAAGATTAGGTCAATTAGTAGTTAATAACTTCTTTTAAAAGGAAGGTATAGTTTATCAAAGACTTTCTTCTCCAAATATTTTAGAACTTGTTTATGGTTTAAAACAGCTTATTTTAATGGGAGTCATGGCTAGAGAACAAAGTGGCCTTCTTGATTGGTGACCTAATAACTAGATAATTTCTAGGAAGAAAAGTTAGGAATATCTATATATATGGTTGTGTATCATTTTGATAAGATTGTAATTTCTTTCAAATATCAAAAGAGTAATATAAACTAGTGTATGTTGATAAGTATGGATATTTCAATAATTCTAGACTTATATGATGATGATGTTTTCCTAAGTCAATCATAATATGAAGGTTTTAGTTGAGACAAGGCCATAAAAATTTAAATAAAGGCTTGTGAATAAAAGTGTGATAAGCCTATAATGCATAAACCCCAAAGGTATGTGGCTTGTCTTATTTATGGTATCAGAAAAGAAACCAACATGTCAGTATACTTTCATATTAGTTAATTTAAAAAGATTAAATTTGTTAGGCCTACACATTTTCCTAGTGATAAAGAATGTCTTATATGCATTAGTCATAGGTAGCCTATTGTTAGTTTAGGTTAGCAGTTTTGAATTGCAAAAAGTATTGTATCTGAATGGTACAAATGATCACACATTAACTTACAAAAAATCAAGAGATCTAGTATGTACAAGTTATTTATACTTTCTTTATTGGTTGTCCAGGAGATTATAAGCTATGTCTAGACATATGTTAAGAGGAGTTAGCATGAAAATTATTAGGCAGTTAATTGTAGCAATCTTGATTAAAGGGTAAGGCATGTCGTTTGTTATAAATTTCCTTATCAAGTTGATATGTTAAAGGTTGTTTTAGCCTTAGATAAATTTATATCACAACAATATTGATATCATGTCTTTCTCTTTAAGTAATAAAATCTTTGAAAGGATTTAAATTTGAAGTCCTAATTTATAAAAGAGAAGATACATAAGTGTATAATTTGTTTTTTACGAATTATATGCTCGTGGATCCACTAATCGAAGGCTTAGAGGTAAATATAAAGTATGATTATATGAATAATGTGAATTTACCTTAGCAGGAGTTTTGATGGTATGACCTCATTGATATTTTAAAGATATGCTTATAAGAAATACTCATAATGAGATATTCGTATTGTTACCATATATTTTATGCAGATTTTGATTATAATATATGAGTAAAAATATTTAAATCCTATCTCATTATTGTGTTGAGAATATTGATTCTCACCAAGCATCTTAGGTAGATATTAAGACAAATTTGTGGGGATTTAAATTTAGTCACACTAAGGCATTATAAATCCTATTATGTACATTATATTTCTTAATTGTTTAGTCAATGAGGTATAGGCCTTTAACATTTTAATATTAGTATCTTTTCAAATATAATATTTAATATTACTAGATATTTAAAATCTCAATTAGACTTATGGATGGATGATATCAGTGAATATTAACATTATTTTTTAAATGGTTATTATTTATATATTAATATGAGCCCAAGTGAAAGATTGTTAAACATTTTAATTGTGGGCCTTACATTAATTTATAAATAAGGTTTAATGTAAATATTATTTTATGGACCTAAATAATATGACTATATAGTAATAGGTTATATGTGATATTTAGGCCCATAATGGGTTAGTTAAGTGTGAATCCTGTGATAGAGAATATCTATAATCTAACCTAGTTTATTTAAGGGGTTTCTTATCTCTAGTAACTAACTCTAGTCTTTATTGTCCCATCATTATATAGAAATAGTTTCTCATTGAGGAAAAAGAATTAAGAGTTTACAATAAAGAGATATTAGGTCCTTTTAACAAAAATCTCTTTGATGATTTCAAGAATCTTAATGAAAGGGAATTTAAGGATAAAAATAAGACCAATTGGTGAATTAAAAGGGTTTTGAATTAAGCTTAAAATCTCATGTTCAACGTATTTAATTATTGTCATTCATCTTCATTAGTGTACTTCTATTCTAAAATTTCATCTTCCTTATGCCATGATCAAAAGCTAAACTTCAAATTTAAATTAAAATATAAAATTATTCTTATGCTAGATCAATTCACTACTTTACTTATCTAATTTCTTCAAATTTCATTGCATTCTAAAAGAATTTTATTGAGCTTAGGAATAAGAATACTACAGTAGGTATTTGTTTTATATTCTTTTTAGATTAAATAAAGATTAAAAGGGAATAAAAAAGAGATGAATGGGAGAATGAAGAACAACAAGTTGCAAGTCAAATCTGAATTCTATTTAAATCTAAAGAGGAAAGAATATATCAATAGGTAGAAATTTAAATCAAAACTAAAGAATGAAAGGGATAGAGATCTTGAAAGAAATGCAAGAGAAAGATGGAAATGTTTATAAATATGTAAAACTATTAGAAATAAAAATATGATGTTTACATGTTATATCAGTTTTGAGTAATAATTATAATTATTAAATTTACATAATTGTAGATTCAAAGTTAATTCAATGACTTATAAACAATGTTATCAATAGCATAGTCAAACTAAAACCTCTGTCTTTTTATTTTTAATTGTATCTAAATCTAGATTCCTTAAACTTTTTTTAATTTTGGTGAGGCAAAAATACAATACAAATATCTATAATCCGTAATTTTTATATAGGAACCACTAATATTTTTATCACTTTCTCAAGTTTAATAATAACTTTTGAATAATAAAAAATGATGAAAAAATAATTTATATTAGATAATGATGTCATGAGGAAATCAACCCTATTTTAATTGGTAAATGCATGACAAGTATTTTTTTTAAAAAGAATTAGCTTTTTCACATGCATTCTTGTGCTTACTTAAATTTTTTTTATTTAAACAAATTAAAATTTTCAACTATGTAGACTACTATATAATAGGGGTGGCCACTTTTTGTATGCACTTTTTGTTTTCCAAAATGATCAAATATAACTCCCATCTACTTTAAATACAATAGGACTAAAAGTGATTTCTGATTACTTTAATTGAAAAATAACTACTTAAATTAGAGAAATTAAAAATTAATTAATTAAAAAATACATTCATAAAAAATAATTACCCATTATGTAAAAAAAATAAAACTAAAGAAATTACAAAATAATTAAAAAATTCATTTGTAATTGATGTGATTATAAAATAATTTATAACTTAAAAATAGTTAATATTAATTTATTTAATTAATAAATTAATTTATTAATGACATTTTTTATAAATTATAATTATAAAATTTTATACATCTTTATTGGTCACAAAAATGTTATTATTGATTTAACTAATGCTTATAATTAATACTTAGAATAATATTTAAAATAAAATCACATTTAGTTGGAATATTTTAAGGGATTGGAAATGAAATTAAAAAATTGATTTTCTTATTAGGTGTTTAGTTGATGCAAAATGGAATCTATTACCCTTATTTACTTTTAACAAATTCTTCTTATTCGATTCTCTTCCCTAACCTAAGGTTTTAGATTATGTTATCTAATGGGAATAAAAAACACTCCTTTTTCACCACAACCCACCATTGCTACAACTACCATTATTATTGTTGTTGATGTCATTGCCACTATCCTCAACACTATTTTCATTGTTCTAGTTGTCATTATTGTTATTGCCACCATCACTAGTTTCTGGTATGACCCATCCTAGGGCATGTAATTAGTAAAGAAAGTTTTTAAGTGCAATTACTTACAAGCATTACATTTTCATGCTTAATGCAATGCAAAATGTAAATTATGCATATTTTGCAAAGTATCATAACCATATTCACATGCAGGGGAATTGTTTCTAAGTACGTATATAATGACTAATATTTATACACATATAAACTAATTGTCCCATAGTTTACATGAACACCAAATCCTTAAATGGGTTCACTTTCGATTTATTTGACAACGACTAAGCACTTAAGGGAGAAAACTTCCAAAGAAAAAGAAAAAAGAGTAAGTCCCAAGGAACTCAATGAGTGAGCATCAAACAATGACAAACAACTAAGCCAAAATAAAACATGATAAATAACTTACAATAGATATCCATGTAGGCCTTGGCAACCCCCACCCAAAACAAAGGATGAATTAAGTGTTTTTAAAACTATCACTATTTTTAAAATTTTCTTTAAAAAACCTTTGATTTTGGAAGCCATGAGAATAATTTTAATTTAAACAATTTCAAGAAATCTTTATAGAGACGTTTGCACTCGATGTGATAATTCAAAGAATTAGTGCAAATTAACTCATTGAACCATACATAAACAAATATTAAGAAACAAATCTAAGATGATATAATGAAGAGGTTGCACACAACCTATAATAATTCAATACATTTGTGCAAAGTAACTCATTCAAATATACATTAATAAAGAATTAAGAAGCATATGTATAGATAGATTTCTTTTTCAACCATTCACTTATCCAAGCATCAAGATCAATATTGGAGCATAATATATTTAATAATTTCATCAATTATACATAGATAAATCATCAATAAGCATATGCATAGATATACACCCCTTTTAAGCATTTAATCTTTTATGCATTAACATAAGCATTGAACATAATTCAACATATAACATTAACAAAAATAGAGCAAATGATCAAGAAAATAAGCTAAATAAACAAATGAAAATATAGTAAGGGTAGAGAGATCAAACATAAGGATTTATAGTGGTTCCTCCTTTGAATTTCCTCTTTAAGGTGTGCATCCACTCTCTAAACTTTCCAAGCTTATATTTTAATTCACTATTCCTTCAAGTTTCAACCGGACACTTGAAAAAGACTCTTTATAATTCTTTACTCTTCCTTGAGAAAAAACTCTCTTTACCAAGGATATCTTACCCTTCTAAAGAATTTTCAAAGGATACCTTACCCTTTACAATGAGAAAATAATATAAGATGAGTATCAATTCATACAAATTCTCTTATAGAGTGGATGAAATAGATAAAACTCCTAGATTAGAGAAATTTCACAACAAAGAGCTCAAATCATGAGTTGATGAAAAAAGAGTAAAATGATATTAAAAGATGAAGTTTAGGCTTTCTTTTAGTTGTATTTGATATTTCTTAGCTTTTATAGGAAGCCCATAGAGTATTATAGTCATTTAAGGTAGTTGGGAATGAGAACTAGCCATTTATAGCTATCATGTGTGCACTAGAATAGTTAGAATTAATTAGTTAATCAATTTTAGTGAAAATTTTCATATCTGCCTATCTAAAATTGATTGGTCAATCGATTCTTAAAGATAAAATTGTAAACTTAACTTTAAAAGGTCATAACTTCTTCATTTTAAATTTATTTTGAGTAAATGACTTATTATTGGAAAGCTATTTGAGTTTACTTTCAAATGGAGGAAGTTTGACAATCAAATCACAAGTATTTTGTGAGATATGACCAAAAGAGTGACCAAAGGTCAAAATTGAAAAGATCAAAACTTCATATCTCATTAGTTTTTGAAGTTTTCACATAGGTTATTTTGTAAAAACATGATTTTGGGCTATCTTTTCAAAACATTTTGGTCCAACTAGGATTATAAAAATATATTTGAGCTTTATATTATGAAAAACTCTATTTCACAAGAAAGTCTAAACTTAAACTAAAAAAACTATAACAATCAAGTTCTTGGGCTTTTCTTGATATTTCTAAGCTTCTTAAACTTGAATCTTATCATTTTTCAATACTTGAATCTTATCTTCTTTCTTGCTTTTCTTTGTTGTTTTAAAGTTGAGCATAATATGATCTTCTATTTCTTTACTTTAATGCTGATTCTTCTTCATTTTGGACTTTCTTATATGATAGATATAAACTTTGTAAATCATATATATAATTAGTCCAATCTAATATATCAAGATATTGATATACATGATTCATATATAAAATATATAACAAATTAGTACAAGAACATGCATAATTATCATATCATATATATGCATCAACCATAATATGTCTATTAAAGTCTGTACAATGTATATTACTTTAGCACAAGACATATAATGCTATTGTAACATCCATTGTCATCATCAAAATTTATCATATGGAATCTTAGGGTTAATAATCCACTTATAGGAGATAATTAGGTTTCATCTTAGAGAATACAATAGATATCGTTACCAATGAGAAAGGACGGGATGTTCTAGAAAAATAGGGCTAATTTACCCATTGAGACAACTCTAATCTTATAAAATATCTAAATCACATCATAGATGCCTTTATTTCCACAACTTTATAATTTGATTATAGCAATCCAATAACAATTATTAGCAAATCAAGCATACGTACATAAACATATAAAACATGTAAATCTCCTTATAACTCCTAGGGATAAAAAAAAAATGGATTGTGAAATTTGCCCTATGCATTTTGCCCTTCGAGGCATGGATTTAATATCAAATTTTGCCCTATAGGGCAAAATGCGAGACAAATTTTTGCCCAGAAGCAATTATATGAGATAAAGCAATATTATTTTACCTTATCCCGTGGTGCTCCAAAATGAATAATTATTTTTTTATTTTATATTATATTTAAAAATATATATTATTAGAAATCCATTGTAGTAATTTTATAATTAAAAATGCTTATCTTAATTATTTTATTTTAATTAATATTTATCATAATAATTTTCTTTTAAATTTAAGATTAATTAGATAAATTATATTTAATTTTAAATCAATGTTATTAAATTATATTAAATATTAGATATTAATTATGTGTATATTTATAATTTATAAGTTTTAATTTTTTTCAAATTTTTCTGTGGATCATCGATACTTTATGGATAATGGGCACAGGGAACCAACTTGCCTCACATTCAAGAATGGGGCGGGATGAGGTAGAGCTTTACAACTACCGTTGCCATCCCTAATACCTCTTAGGTATCCTTATGCTTTCACAAACCTAACCTTAAGCTTTTAGGGTTAACTTGTCTTCTCAAATGAGCATATAAAGTTGCACACAAATTTGGTGTATAAAGTTGTAACAAATATATAATCTCCTTAATGTCATCAATCTCTTAGTCTCACATTGATAAGGTTAATAATAAGTGTTTCACTAGCATTACCATTCATACCTATAATATAAATATCCATATATGAGCAAAACCTTAAACAACAAATATTAATAACATAAATCGAACACAACCTTTACAATTTAAATTCATAATGCATACAAAGACATCATAACATCACTATGCCTTCTTGCATGGCCTTATATTTGATGTACCTTGACCCTTTATATAACATGGCATATAAAACTTTATGAAATATATTCAACAATATAGTCAATTATGCAATCCTAGAAAGTAACTCTATTGGAGTATAATTAACTATATAGTCAACTATAAGATGTTAAAGATTAAAGCCTTAAGCATATGTAATCCTTGAGAATAACTTTGTGGAGGGCATAGTTAATTATGTAGTTTATTGTAGGTTACTAGAAGGTGAATCCTTAGTAGCATAATCAACTATATAGTTGATTATAACCTATTTTGCTATAGAATCTCAAATTTCTATTCATCTGTAATATAATTACTCCAAATCCATTTCTTAGGCCATTATAAATAATCAAATCACTGTATCTTACATCTTTATCATTATTTGCACCAGATTCAAAAAGAAATCCTTATCAAGAACACCTAATTATACATTTCCTCAAGATTCAAGGTAAATAAGGAAAAATCTAATATTTTCAACTTAATTCATTCAAATCACTTAAGGTTTAACTAGAATGTTCACTCAGTTTGCATGAAAAAGATGACAAATGGATAGAATTAAACTTTTCTCGATCCTATTTGTCCTAAAATCCTAGAGATCTAAGTAAGGGCTCAAAAATCCCTTTTAAACAAAAATTGAAACCTAAACCTAATTAGATTGAGTGGTAGGGAGGATTAATGCTTTTGCTAGTTGATGGACAAGAGGAAAGGATGAAAAGTTAGGGATTTTGTAAAAAAATAAGAAATATTAGTTGAAGAATGGGGGAATATAAAGGAGTTATAATTAAGGGCAAAATTCAAAAAGTTTTATAAATCTTCTTTGTACTCAATTATCTAACCCCAAGTATGTTTAGCCTTTGATCACTTTACTTCATCCACTTTTTTCTTAACTACTCTACAAAAAATTCTCATTTCAAATTTATTTAGATATTAATTATTCTTTACATAAAATATTTTATCCTATATTCCTTTATATTAATTTCTTGTTATTGTACAATAACATTTTAAATTATAAAGGTCATGATAATACTTCCTCCTTTAAAAGATTTCATCCTTAAATTCTACAGGCATGTTAGATAGAACTCCTTTAAAACATTCTATTTAATAATGCTAAATCCTAAAACTCATATGTAACCTATCACTCTCAATAATTAGGGTTATCTCCATTTAATCCTTTAAGATTCTAGGATTCTTATCTAGTTAACGCATTTACTATCTTTTACCTTACCTTAAGTTCTTTTATACACATGTTGTTGTCCTTTTGACCTTTTAAGTTTCTTTTATACACTCTTTGTTATGCTTTTATGCAATTGTCTCTATAATATCAATATTTCTCCCATATAAACCTTAAACTTTGTGCAACCTTAACAATTTTAGGTCCATACTATAAGCTTATGTTGATTATTCTGGATACTATCTACTTATAAAAGCTACTTATTTCATACTCATGTTTATAGTAAGGTATGATTAAAGGTTTTTTAAGATAAGCGAGCGCATAATAATCCATATTTGTAGCTCATAGAAAATATTCTTACATTTCCTTTTGCTTTTCTAAATTATAGCCATGTAGTACTCACTTGGTCATCCTATTCCTTAGGCCCCTTTAAAACATTAATACCTAGTTTCTCATAGTACTCGTGGTTTTATGTAAATACTTTTAGTTTCTTTACCAAAATTCTCAAAGAATGCTTAAACTTCTACAAGCCATAAAATCAAACTTATCTCACTCTAATGAACATGTCCTAAAGGCAATGATTGCATCCTTAAATTTGACTTACCAGAGGTTTTACCTTCATGCATCAAGGCATCCTAAATCATCATTAGCATGTAAGAATACGCTTAGCCTTATTACATGTCATAGTTAATTTCTAGCTTAATGCACCCCTAAACTATAGATAGTAATTTTAAGTATTATGATAACACATATTTTTAATGAATAAAGTGTTATACTCAAATAAAATTCACTTTAGAGTCAAATGTTTCTCTTTTCTTGAATAGATAAGTGACAAAAATCACACTTACCTATAAGTGTATGAAAAAATTGAGTATAAACTCTATATGTAGAGTTTAACACAACTTACTTCACATTTTTGAATTATTGGGGAACTTATCTCTTTACAATAGCTTTTGTAACATTATTTACATAATTAAATTTTTTTATGACAAGCATTATAATAATAAGGTCAATAACAATAATAACAATAGTTATAATACCATTAATAACAATGTTAATAACAATAATAATGATGATAACAATGGATAATACTATTAATACCAATAATAATAATAATAATAATAATAATAATTATTATTATTATTATTATTATTATTATTATTATTATTATTATAGTAACACTAAGAGGAGTAATAGTATAAACAAATGAACAAATTGTTTAGATAATCAATTCATAAAGAGGCATGAGTACTTTAATTTTTTAAGAGATTAAGATTTAATTAATATTATAACATTATATGGAACCTCAAACTAATGGCTTCCAAAGGTCATACCTTTAAATATATTCTTTAATAAGAGTACTATCTATATGATTCAATAGTCAACATCACTTTCTTGAATGTAAATCATTTTCTAACATAGGGTCATTATGTCATGCTATTTAGCTAGTCCATTAATAATTATCTTATAAATAATCAAATGTGCTAATGTACACACATACATACACTCATATTTATAACCTTATTTGCTTGTAGATTCCCCTTAAACCCACTAAGTTTCTCGAAAGACATTCACCTTGACACCACTACAACTAAAATTCTTAGTAATACAAAATTTCAAACAATGTAAATCTTCCTAATAAATTGCATTGTTCTCTTGACATATTGAAATTTGAAATTTGAAATTTAGAAATATGTTAATTAATCATTTTCAATACATACATTCCTAATTCAAGCTAAAGATGATTTCTCTAAATCTAAACTATTAACATTTTGAAACATAATTATCTCTCCAAATCACACTAAAATTATATCTTAGTTTCATATAAATTTGCTTTTAAACCTTCATACTCTTTGTCAATTGTATACATAGCATTACGCCTTATCATTATCCTTTGGATGCTAATAATCAACTTTCTAACTCTTAATCCTTATCCTTCTTATGAAATCATCACAGGATATCCTATAATCCACTTGAATTTATTTGCCTTGCACATTTTTTATATTCCTTCATTTAAAGTGTATAGTTCTATTTCCTTTACGTCAAGTGATCCACTATTGACACCACAATCTAAGCTAAGATCTATTCATCATGTTTATACCATTCTCTCATGGCTTCTAAATCTACTGCCTAATTGCTTTTAATTAATTCTAAATATGTGATCCATAATTCCCTCAAGAGTAATATTCTTTAACTTCGTAAAAATGCTAGAACTTCATTTAATAATATGTTTGTTCTTATAATAATGCAATGACTCACTCCCTCAACTTATTGCTACTAACTTAATTCATATTTTACACTCAATACCTAACCTATATCTACTTTGTTATACTAAAAGACCATCTTGGTCTGTAGTGATTTCACTTTAAAGGTCTCAACTAGATGTCTTTCTTAACTTGGCCAAAATCAATATGAACCTCATTCCATTTTTTAATCATATAGAGCTAAATCTAATATTTATATTACATAAGTAATCTCTATATACTACCCTAATTAAATCAATTAACTAATGTCTCAATTTATATTTCATCACTTATGTTTAGCTTATATCCTCTAAATTCTTATCAATTATGATGGTGAACTCGTGCATTCTCCCATTTACTTTTCCTTACATTTTAATTCCCTTGAAGTCTTTCAACTTACCCCAAAGTCTAATTTACAGCTTTGTGTATACTTCCTTATACTTATATACATATTTGGTTAACCATATGTTATCATAACTAATGTTAGTCACCTAATTATTGGGCAAGGCACACATCCATTTAAGTAACAAGATCAATTCAAAAAAATTTTTACCTCTATATGCAAACTAGCTATCATCCTTTATAAGTTCACTATACACTATGTTAGTACAAACCTATGAATTTTATACTTATATTGTCAAATCCTTTAACCTAGTTATTTACCACAATAAGTTTGGAGGTGTAATCCCTAAGTCTAGAGAATTAAACATACCTAGCTACTTTAATATCTTTGCATATAATACAATAACTTTTAAGGGCTAATTTAATCACTTTTGCTGTCAAACTTAAAATCTTTTAGGTTTTCATGTGTTGTCTTTAGGTTTAGGGGCCGATTAGGTTTGTCCATTACAATTTCAGTGTTTATGAATTTGTAGTTTACTAAGTTGTGACTTATATCCTTATTATCTTTAAGCTAAATAATTTGAGGAGGCAAAAAAGTGCTTTATGACTCCTAACACTATCATACACATATTTATGGAATTTGAGGCTTATAGGCTCTTATTTCACCACATGTTAACATTATCGTAAAGTATACAATCTATATCTTTATAAGGCAATTAGGATTTTATGGCCTTTATTATATTCTATTTTAGTTCTTTATCTTCTTATGCCAGCTTGAAAATGAAATACGTGAAAGCTCACTTCTTTATGATACTAAGTATCAATACCTTATATGGCTCGAAGGTGCTAGTTTTGTAAAAACAAACCAAGAAACTATTTTGCCTTTCAAATAACTAACTTACTAAACCCTTGATTCTAATATTCAACTTAAATTATAGTTTAAGTTGTCATTACAATATTTCAAACATCATAGGACTTAAATATAATGTTAGCAATATGTGATCGAAGTCACTTGCACATTTCATATACACACTAGTATACATTCAATTAACTTTTCCTAAGTTATAGTGTAGGAAACAAGTCTAATCATCAATTTTCAAAATAAATCATCCACCATTCATTCCAAACATAATTATAATTTAAATAAAAAATTCTTATTTGTTAAAACATTACCATGACTCTAAATAAAGAGGATACTTACATAGTTATCCTTTACTACTTATGGTCAAAAGTGGTATGGAGGTTTTAACATATAAGAGGTCATTGGCTACTTTAACTATAACCTTTTTTTTATAGTTATTAATTTATTATCAGGGGCATAGTTTCTTAAACTATTTACTTGGACAATGGGAGACATTTACGCCATGATTTCAAATAAAATTTACTCTTATGCCTAAACCATACTCTAATATTAACTTTGCCATGACCCACCTAAGGCATGTAACTAACATAAGAAGTTACTAGAGGTAACCATTATAAGGCTTACTTTTTTATGCTTAATGCAATGCTAAACATACAATTATGCATGTTTTACAAAGTGTTATAACCATATTCACATGCAAGGTAATTGTTTCCAAGTATGCATATAATGACTAATATTAATACATATATAAACTAATTATCTCATAATTTACTTGAACATTAAATCTTTGAGCGGGCTCACTTTTAATCCATCTAATAATGGTTAAGCACCTAAGGAAGAATACCTTGAAGTAAAAAGAAAAGGAAAAGAAAGTGAGTCCTAAGGAGCTCAATGAGTGTGCATCAAACAATGACAAATAATTAAGTTAAATAGAACATGACAAATAACTTACAATAATCCACTTAGAAGAGGTGGTAAGGTTTCAACTAGGAGAATACATGGGATTTCATACCTTTACCAAGAAGAAAGGAAAAGGCATCTTAAAAAAAAAAGTGAACTTATCCTTCAATGAGACAATTATGTTGTTATAAAATATCCAAATCACATCATATAACTAATACCTTTATTTCCATAATTTTATGATTCAATTGTAGTAATCCAATATTATTTATTAGAAAATCATATACACACATATAAAAGAAAACATGTAAATCTCTTTATGATTATTGGTTATCTTTTTTCCTTTATAAACACAATATTATCCTTTTAGGATAAATCTTATTCCCTCATAAATGGGCACATAAATCTATTGCATAAAGCTATAACAAGTATATAATTACCCAATATCATCAATCTCTTAGTCATACATAAATTAGGTTTACAATAAATGCTTCGTTAACACTACCATTTCATAGCTATAATATAAATATCCATATATGAGTAAGACCATAAACACCAAATATTAATAAAATAAATTGAACATAACCTTTGCAATTTAGATTCACAATGCATGCACAGGCGTCATAACCTTACCATGCCTTCTTGTATGGCTTCACATCTAGTATTTAACATCATTTAACATATAACAATTAATTTCAATATTAGAGAACATATAGTATATCTTGATCCTTTATATAATATAATGTATAAAACTTTATAGGGTATAGTTAATTATATATTTGATTATATTATCCTAGATAGCAACTTTGCAACAGTATAATCGACTATATAGTCAACTGTAAAATTTTAAAGAGTAAAATCTTAAACATATAATTGACTATGCAATCCTTGAGAGTAACTTTACAAAGGCATAGTTGATTATAGGCTACTGAAGAGCAAATCCTTGATAGCCTAGCCAACTATATAGTCTATTATACTTGCCTAGAGAGCATGTTTTCTTTCAAAATTTCACACAAAATTTCTATTCACTCGCTACATAATCACCCCCAAGTGCATTTCTTAAGCTGTCATAAACAATTAAATTACAATATCTTGCATCTTTATCATTATTTACACTATATTCAACAAGAAATCCATATAAAAAACACCTAATCACAACATTTCCTTAAAATTCAAGGTAAACAAGGAAACACCTAACATTTTTAACTTAATCATTCAAATCACTTGAGATTTAATTAGAATGCTTATTTACTTTGTATGAAAAATATGATAAGAGGATACGATTGATATTTGCTTGGTCCTATTCATCCAAAAATCTCATAGGTCTAAGTTAAAGCTCAAAAATCCCTTTTAAGCTTAAAACCTTTTAACAACTTAAATCTAAAGAAGAAAATGAGAAGAAACTCAATGATAATGAAAGTTTAAGAGATTTTTACATTGATTAGATTGAATGGTTTGATACCTTTGCTAGTTAACAAAGAAAAAGAGAGGAAGGGGAGTTAAGGATTTCTAAGAAATTAGGAAATAATAACTAAAAAATAAAGGAATATACGGGGGTTATAATCATGGGCAAATTCAAAAACTTTCTTAAATCTCCTCCATGCTTAATTATTCAACCTTAAACATGCTTAACCTTTGATCACTTCACTTTATCCACTTTTTTTCTTAACTATTCTACATAAAATTTTCATTTTAAGTTCATTCAAATAATTAATTATTCTTTACACAAAAAACTTATCCCATATTCCTTTATATAAATTTATTATTCTTATAAAAATATGTTAAATTATAAAGGGCTTGACATTTCCTTACCATCATCACTATTGGCACTATTGCCATCGCCTACCTAGGCACCATTATTGTCGTTGCCATTACTACTACTATCATTGTTGCCTTCATCGTTGCCATTAACGCCCATTGTTATCACCTTTATCATTCATTCTCTAACTAATGAACTAAATAATAAAAAAAGGAGTCACAAACAATATGATTCCATTCCTTGAATAACTAAACAATTTGAAGAAATCATCATTTTCTTTCTGTTACTTTATTTTATTTAATTCCATTACATTTTTATTTCCATAAATTGGACAAAACACTACTTTAATTTCTTTAATATGGTATTTAGCTCATGAAATCTTATCACATTCTTGAGAATGTTTTAAAAGAATATAGGATTTCTATGTTTAATTTAAATTTTAAATTTTTTTTAAGAAAGTGAATATCCTCACCTAAGAATATTTTTAACCTAATATTCCTCGAAAATATTCTCATGGTATGGGTATAAATAGGCTATTTTATCACCCTTTCATTAAGACCTTATTACTACTAACACCTTATTTCACCACCAATACCACTTATTATAATTAATTATTGTCTACCACTACTAATTTTGATGACTGCTACTACTCACTACCGATGGCCATCATATGCCACTATCTACCATGAGTGATTATAATGGCCACCACCTATTATATAGTGTCTACTATTGGCTACCATTTATCATAAATAATTATCACTAACCACCACCCACCATAGGGACCACAATTGCCACTACTTATTATTGATGTGCTCTATTGGCCACCATCCACTACCTATTATAGGTGACTATTATCCCCACCACCACTGGTAACTAATCACTATTGGTGATGACCTTCCACTATCATTAACGACTTAACTTTGAATAAGAATAATTTTAGTAAACTAAAAATATTTTTAAAAATATATAAATTAATTAAAATACAATATTATAATATTCATGAGAATATTTTTAAATGTACTAAATATGCTAATACAACATTCTCGAGAATCGAATTCCTCACATTTTTAGATATTAAGATTTTAAAATTGTATAATTTCATGAACCAAATATACTAATATCACATTCTAGGGAATTAAATTTACAAGAATCAGATTTTCAAGAATACTAAAATTGTCAAGAATGTATAATTTTGTAAACTAAATATCGCTTAAGTGAAAAGAAAATCATCTAAGCAAGGCAAGAAAGATTAGTTATTATGAATGTTATTTATAAACATTATTTGCATTAATAATAATGTCTTTATAACTAATAAAGATGTATAAAATTTAATAAATATAACTTATAAAATTATAATTAACAAATTAATTTATTAATTATTATATTATTATTATTATTAATTTAGTTTCATTTATTTATTAATTTATTGTTAAAAGTCATTAATAAAAATAACTTATAGAAATATCATCATTTAATTAAATGATAAATAAAATTTATTATAGATATTTAAATATTGTTTTTAGATACAATTAATAGTGATATGCATTTTATACAATTTGTACACGAGATATGTGATTGAAAGCCTCCAAATCAATTTATGGTTAACAATAATTTTCAACATTAAAAAATTATTTATAATCATGTTAATGAATTTTTTATTATTCATTTTTTAATTTCTTTATTTTTATTCATATTTATCTAATGGGTTATTATTTTCCAATAAATGAATTTTTTTAATTTATTATTTTTTAATTTTATTTACATTTAGTTAGTGGATAGTTAGTTTTCAATTGAAGTAATCATAAATTATTGTATAGTCCTATTGTATTTAAAATATGTGGAAGCTATGTCTATTTTTTTTTTAAAAAAAAGAAAATTTGGCAACCCCTTTATAAAAAACATATGTTAACAATAATATGTTCTATAAATTAAAACACCATTTTGGTTTATGATTACTTATTACTTTATTCACCCACTAATGAATAGAGCTTTAAAAAAACATAGAGGGACATTCACCCCAAAAATATTAAATTCATATATAAATATTAGGATTTAAATTTAATTCATCATCAATATAAATTAACTTTACACTACCATTTAATCATATGCTGTCATATCAATAAAAAATTGTTGAAACTCATTTATAATCATTTAAAATTCTTAATTACTATTAATTTTTTTAATAATATATCCTCTTTTCATTTACTAATAGTTTAAAATATTCTACATTAATAGTAGATTAAATTTAAACTCTAAATATTATGTAACTATATGAAAAATCTTAAAAATTTCTTTTATAAATCATTTCTCTCCTAAAAGTTTTTGGCCCTTTAAGAATTATATATTAAGATTTAACACAATTATATAATTTCTTTTAATGACCACCTTCAGCATCATTTCCCACAAACAATCATCAATATCCCACCCATCATTATCTAATTTAAAAAAATGCTATGGTACATCACTAATACAATAGTGCATTAGTGCAACATTAGATTCAACCATTGATATGTTATTGTAAGAAGTGTGAAATTTGTCTTTAAAAGAAATAAACTTGATGTGCAATTAGGTCTAGTGGTATACTAGTACATCATTACATTAGTGGTGTACCGAGATTTTTCCCCTAATTTAATTTCATATTTTCAAACTAAGATGGAAAAAAGTAATTTTTAAATATTTTCTAAAAAATTAAGAGTATAATGGTTTTTTTTAAATGCTTTTAGTATCTAAAATATTTTGTAGTTTCATGGTTGAACTCTTTCTTGTATATCTTAAAACTTAGGGTTCAATTTCTCTCTCTAACATTTAAGGATGAAGATAACATAAGAAAAATCAGTTGTGAAGAAGCACGAAAAAAGTAAAAAATGAAGAAAGGGTTTTCACAAATAAAGAAGGATTATGTAGTTATAGAGATCTAATTATGATGAAAAAGAAATTGAAGGTCAAGAGATACCTAAATTGTGTAACACATGCTTGATTAGAAGGAAAGATGCTGTTGATAGGGGTAATGAAGAAATCAATTTATATTATAAACCTAAAAGCTTTAGTGGTTTTGGAATAATAGAAGATGATAAAGGTGGAGCTTGAACTAATTTTGTTATATCTCAAAAAGAAGAAGAAAGGATGAACAAGCCATACAAAAACACTTTGATCATTAAACTTTTAAGTAGAAAGATTGGTTTTAAGGCCTTAAAGAATAAACTATACGAATTGTGGGCTAAAGGGGGACTGCATGATATCATTGACCTTGCAAATGATTTTTTCATCTTAAATTTAGTGTTGTTGATGATTATGAGTTTGCTTTTATAAGTGGACTATGGACTATTTTTTATCATTATTTGATAATTAGGAAGTGGGATCCTGATTTTAATTTGGAAAAGGGTAATATTAATTATGTCATAATGTGGATAAGGTTGTTAAGGCTACTAATTTAGCTTTATAATGAAATTTTTTTAATGTTTCTAGGGAACAAGGTTAGGAAAACTTCAAGATTGATACCACAACAATTGAGTAAGCGAGGCAATAGTATGCTTGAGTTTGTGTAGAAATTAATCTTCATAAACCATTACTGGCTAATTTTACTATCAAAGGAAAACTTACTATATTGAATACGAAAGTATTCTTATAATGTCCTTCCAATATGGTAAATATGGACACTATGCAAATCACTATCTTTTAAAGTTAATACAAATAAAATGAAATGAAGAGATTAAATTGCTTGTAGAAAACCTAGTTGAAGGGAAAAAGGAAGGTATAACCAAAAATGTAATTTATGGGGTGTGGATAAGAGCTCAATAAAAGACCATGAAATTCTAAATGTGTGAATAAGGGTAAAAGTATTGTAAAGGGTCTAAGGGATAAATTTAAGTCCTAATATAATGTGCTAGCTTAAAAGGTGAAAGTAAGGGAGAATAGATTGGAACTATAAGATGCAAGGAAAGAAAATGGAAAAGAAGAATTAAATCTAATAGAAATCATTAAGGAAAAAAGAAATGATAATCAATAAACTTTAACCAAAGCTAAAGTTATAAAGAATTACAATGTTGATAGGCACTTGAATAAAGGTTCAAGGCAAATACAACTTGCATTGAAGGATAAAGAGAATGCTAATATGAATGCTATAAGCCTATCATGTCATTCTCTAGCTATTGAAAAAGTATAAAGCAGTGTTCACATAAAGTAGCTATCTAATGATATGAAGAAGGATAGAAAACTTGTGCACTAATTAATGGGAAAATAGTTAAATATATGGCAAATTTTTGCGGTTCTAGAAATGTAAATATCTAATAAATTTGAACCATCTAATTGTAATATGGAGATAGTGATGAATCATGGAGGCTATACATTGAATCTAAAGTTTCTTATCCTAAGTAGTGGTAGAACTCTAAGATTTGTCTTTTATGAATGATATTTTGATAGGTAACCAATATAGAGTGTCTTAAATTGTGAGTGATGACATGATAGAAGCCTAACAAAAGGAGCATCAATGTAAGGTTTTAACATCCTTTAAGGTGCTACTTTTGTTTTTATTTTTTTAGTTTTAATATGACAGAAAAATAATGTTATGAAATTTCCAAGGAGCTAGCTATATTAACTTTATTACTTATATTCAATTAGCAATAAGAGGTTACTTACCTAACATGCTTGTTTTGATGGAGACAAGAATTAATGTTGCTAAAGGAGAAAATATTTTAAAAAGTATTAGTTATCCGAATTGGTGCTTGGTCCTAGGTAATGGGTCCTCAAAAGGTATTTATGTTAGTTGGAGGAATCAAAATGTCAAAATGGAGGTTTTGGTAAGGAATTTTTAATTTCTCCATTTTAAAATTGTACGAAATAATGGATAGGTTTAGCTTTTTATAATGGTCTATACAAAACTTTTGGCTAAGATGAAAGTTAATCTTTGAAAGAATATGCAAATTATTAGTGAGTAGGTTATAGGAGCATAGGTGGTCGCTAGAAATTTTAATAACATCTGGGACCTTCATAAAAAAAAAAGGAAGAGCTCTTTTTAATTAGGAGAGGGCTCATCTTTCTAATTAAAGAATTCATAATTATAGCCTCTTAAAGATTGAAACAAAAGGTAGGCATTTTATGTGGATTGGCCCTTCTAATACTAATTATGAGCCATTATTTGAAAAGTTGGATCATAAGTTATGTAACATGGACTTATGGATCTATTATCCTAAGGCCTTTATGAAAATTATGTCAAGGGTTATCTCTAATCACCATCTTATTATGATTAACTTATTTAGAAAATCGATAGATGCATATAAATGTCCTTTTCATTTTAAAGCCATATGGTTAACTCATTAGAACTTTCAAGATTTTATTTCATCTAGTTAGAGGTTGGATATGGATGTTACTACACCTCTGGAAGAATTTACTTTGGTTATTCTAGATTGAAATAAAAATGTTTTTATCAATTTAAAAAAAGGAAAAAAAGAATTATTAACCATGATTATTGGTATTCAAAGGGCTCAAGAATGAAGATATAATCCTTGCCCTCAAATATTGGAAAAAGAGCTTTAAATGGGTCTATCTAAAACTTTAAAGCAGGAAGAAATACTTTGGGAATATTAATTAAAGGTAGATTAATTAGAAAAAGGAGATTGAAATCTAGGTACTCAATAGTTATGTGACAAAAAATGAACAAAATTTCTATACTAAGAAATTCAAATAGAATTAAAGTTGAAAGATAATTTTTTTTATGGAATCTTATAAACAATTTCTATCAAAACTTGTTCACTCAAGAAAATATAGATTAACTTGTAATTAATATAGACATGCAATTTCCAATCTTAAATAATCACCAAGATGAAAGACTTATAGCCCCAATTATTATTGCAGAGATTAAGGAAATGATTTTCTATATAAAAAGAGACAAAACTCTAGGTGGTGATAGTTACCCAGCTTTATTTTACCATTAAAATTGGAGTGTGGGTGGGGATAGGGTCTACAAATACATTTGAAAAATCTTTAAAAGTTGAGATATTTTAGGTATTAATAAAACTTTAATTTTTTTAATTCCAAAAATGGATAAACTAAAGTTTATTACTCAATTTTGGCCTATTTCTTTATGTAATGTTATTTTTGAAGGGCTTACTAAGATTATAGTTAAAATATTAAAATCATGCCGAGAGCTTGTAGCTCAAGTGGCACTCGATGTCCCTTAAAGGCTTTGCGTCTTCTGCAACATTCAAGGTTCAACCTTTGGTCTTCGCGTGCGTGTGTCTAGTAGTTTAGCTACTCCTACGATCACCAAACAAAAATATTAAAGTCATTGCTTTCAAATTTGATTTCCTACTTTTGAGCTAACTTTGTTTTTAGTCAGTGGATTAGAGACAATGTTGTTATTGCTTAAGAGAAATACACTTCACACAGAGAATGAACGGTTGAAAAGGTTTCTTTGTAGTCAAGATTGATAATGAAAAAGCCTTATAGGCTAAATTAGAGTTTTATTAAAAAGGTTTTTCAAGATCTTATTATGAATGCACAATTTATAGACATCATTATAAGGAGTATTTCTTCTATTTTGATGAATATGCTTTAGAGTAGGGATAAGATTGATAATTTTAACACCTTATGAGGTGTAAGGCAAGGTGATCCATTATATTCATACATTTTTATGTTATTTATGGATAGGTTATCCTATATTATCTATGATGTTATGACCAAGAAAGAGTAGATTCCTATAAAAGTGAGACGATCAGGTCCTTTTATTTCTCATTTAATATTTGAAGATGATTTTCTCTTATTTGGAAGGCTTTTAAAGAGCAAATTGATGTTATTCTTAAGTCCTTTCAATTATTTTGTCAAATATTAGGATAAAAAATTAAGCAGGCTAAAATAACATTTTCTTTCAAAATGTGAAAAGGGAAACTAAGAATAAAATCATCAATAAATGCATATTTTCATGTTTATTTGATCTAGGAATGTATTTAAGTGTTCTTTTTATTCCTAAAAAGGTCATTAAAGTGACTTATGGCTAATTGATTAAAAATGTTTAAAATTGCTTAACAAGATAAAAGTCTTCTTACTTTTTATGGTAGGTCGTTTTATGTAGGTTGAATTAGTTATTTAGACTTTTCTTATTTACATTATATAGACTACATCTATTCCTACTTTAATCTTTATTAAGATAGAAAAAGATGAAAGGGCGTTTATTTAGGGCCATGATATTAATGAGTAAAAGCTTTACATGATAAATTAGCCTAATAGATGTTAAAATAAATATGTTGGAAGACTTGGCTTCAGAGATTTGAAAATTATGAATGATGTTTGTTTATTAAAGTTAGTTTAGCAACTTTACTCAAGCTATTATGATATATAGGCTTAAGTCCTAAAACATAAATATTTGAAAAATGTTGATTCAATTGCTATTCCCTCTTATCACAAGTTAGGCTTATGACTTAATTTGGCAAAACAAATAAACCTTGATTAAGATGAAACTTTGCACAAAAATCAAGCATCATGTAGAGGTCTTATGGGATAAATTTGGGAGGATTTTGACTTGTGTACAATTTTTAGAGTTTTTCCTCTTGTTAAAGATATTTTTATAATTTTGATCATGGCAACTTGTCTAATACGAGTAGATAAGCATATAGTTATGATCCTCAGATTTCTATCTTTCTTTTGATGTTTTATAGGACTTTTGACCCTTCTTAAGCTCTAAGAAAAAGCTTTATGATAGTTTGAAAAAAGTATGTTAGCAAGGCTTTAGCTTAGAATGCTTTTTGGAAAGGAAGTGTTTGGTAGCCTTGGTGCTAAGGGTTAGAGTTTCTAGCTTGGCAACCTCCTATACACACTCTAAAATATGTAGTGAGGCATATAATAAATAATAAAAGTATCCTTTTTTTAACTAAATTATTCCATAATATTGTTTGCTTTTGTTGTATTCATCCACATTACTTAAAGATTCATCCTTGCATTAATATGTGCTTTTGTAATTGATTACTATATTGTTATATGCTATGGGTTGCCTTAAGATTGACTCAATATGCTTATTATTTTGAGTGTTATTTATCATTTTTGAAATCTTGAATAGTGGATAACCAATTGATTAGCTTATTTTTAGATGTTAAGAGTCTAAGTGTTGCACGTTCCACAACCTAAGTTGCTAGAATGTGACACCTTTCCTAAGAATAGAAACTCTCAGATGTGAAAAGCTTATTGTAAATTATGGCATCACTATTTAGAAGGAACATGTTGGCATATGGGTAATAGAAAGCTAGTGAGGATTTAAGATGACTTATGGATAAGTGATTGTTATTTAAAAGAGGTTGTAAGAAGTTATATCAGCATATCAAGATAAGGAGGTGATTATTGTAGATTTAGGAAGAGCATTGAAGGATGGAATTGGCAAATATTAGGTGACATTATCTTATCTTCAATTCAAGTTGTGATGCACACCTATGTTCCTTCGGAAGATAATGGTAAAGTTGACGTGAAGGTCTAAAGATAGACTAACAATTGTTGTTTCTCAATGAAAAGTACTTATGCAATTATTTCTCATAATGGTGTAGTTGATTTTGATTTAATTTGGAGGACTATTTAGAGAAAGGAGGGCTTAGTGAAGATTCATTTTTTCTTATGGGGACTTGTTAATAATATTGTAATGGCTTTGTCGTTAATAGGTAATATAGAATCATTATAGCGTAATAATATAGCTAGATAGTTTTGATATGAACTTGGGATTACCTTAAATGGCCTTAAACTATTTCTTTTTCAAATTATTGAAAGGATTTAATTTGATTTATACTCTTATTTAGTTTAATTTCACAAATAAAGCTGAGTCTGTTAGAATTTCAAAAATTTTTCTAAGTTTGAGTGCCTTCCTTGGAGGGCTATATGAAATATGTATTATTTAGACATAAAAAATCTCGATAATTGTTCCTCTTGTATTTTTGCATCAAAGAGTAATTTTTAATAAATTTTTGGAGACCTAAAAGGACCATTTTGAGAAGACGCTATTTTTAAAATTTTTCAAAATTTGACATTTTGAACTAAAACCCAAAATCTAGATTTTTATTCTTTGAAGTTTTGATTTTTTTGAATCCAAATGGGGGGTATTTCCTTATTTACATTTCTGCTATTTAAGTAAATATCCTTATTTACCCTTTAACATTTTACATTTATGTCTTAAGTAAATGGAGAGTAAAATGTTAAAGGAGAAATGAGGATATTTACTTAAACGACAGAAATATAAATAAGGTGTTGAACTCGTGACCCAGTGTGCTGAAACACGCCCAGCAGACTCAACCCAGCGTCAAACCCGCCCAATAACCCAGCAACCCGTGACCCTTTTTACCCGAGACAGAAATAGAACCCTAAAAACAAAACTCAGCAACAGCAGACCAAAAACAGAATAGAGCACACGCATTCCCTTTCTTCTCAGCTCACTTCTTCTTTTTCCTTCTCTCCCACTTCTAGATACATGAATTAGCTCCTTTTTCTTCACATTTTCTTCTACTTTTTTCATGTTTCTTGCTGTTATAATGGCTATTTCATGATTTCCACTGTTGATTACGAGTTTTGGGGTTTTGGGCAGAAGCTTCAAAATTTTCTTCTCTTTTGCTTAATAAGGTAATTCCCAAGCTTCATTCTCTTAATTAGGAGTTAGAATAGCTTAAATTAGTTAGTAGATAGTATATATTAGATTATTTTAAGGTTATGCATATAGTGTGGAATTTAGGGGTTTTTGAAATAGGAAGCTTGATAATGAAATTGAGTGTTGATTTGTGTTTAATTGGTTGTTTGATTGCTTGCTCAGGGTCAAGGACCACTTCCTAGTGGAATTGATGATTCAAGAAGTGGGAAGAAATTAACTTGAGCATTTTGGCCATTTTGTGAGTAGATAATATGTATTTCCACATTTTTATATAATTTCCAACTTTTCTATACTTTGAATATTAATTTTAATTAAATTATTAATTGTCATTAGTTTCTATGCATTTTAATTCCATATATGTGTAGAGCTCTAGGAACTCTTGGGACAAGCACCTTAAAATTTTCTTGAGTTATAGTAAATAAGAATGATGCTAAAATGGCTTTATGATGAGGAAATAGATTTATGTAGCTTATTTTGAAATGGTATACTATTGGTATCTTATTGTATAATGTTCTTTGAAAGATTATTGTGGATAAAGTGATAATGTGTTGAAGTTTCACATATGCTTGTAAAAATTGATTTTTAATGAGTTTGAAATAATATGATGTTGGAGATGTTGAATACCATGATTGAAAGCCTTGGTGAACTACACATAGTTGAAAGGAGTATGGTTTGAGATTGTTTTAAACTGTTGATGTATGAAACTATTTATTTCCAATAATTTCTCATATAACTGTTATATATATATGCTTGGTGTTTTGTTGTTTTATAAAATTGTTTTGGGAGAAGACTAGTTAGAACTGTAGCTAACGACAGGGATGACGTTAGCCTTTGTGCACCTTGGTTCGAACCCCAGTGAGTAGGGGAGTTGCTAACCCCGTGTGTTGACCAACACATGTGGATTGGTTTATGGTAGCTTGATAGGTTGCCTTAGAGCTAAGAGCTCTTTGAAATTATTAATTCATGAGTGGAATGCTTATATTAATCATAACTGGAAATCTCCCACCTCAAATTGTAATTTGATGGTTTATGTATTTTAAAACTTATTAACTTTGATTATGTTTATTTATTCATCGTGATTATATTATACTGAAATTTTTACCATGTAATGTTTATGATAATTTCATTTGATTAAAGAACTTACTACCTATTTCTTGACTTGAAACTTATGTTTTCATATTCTACTCTTAATGAACATTTCAAGTATTGTTTTAACAAATATGATTGCATAACTTTTGTTATATCTCTCAGTATTGAAAGGTTGTCTAACTATTTCTAGGGAAAAACTCATGCCATGGCTTGTCCCATTTCCGTTGAAAATTTACATTATCTATTCACTAAGTCAACGACTCACTCTTTTTGTTGTAATGTTTTTCAGATAGAGATTTGGCTCCAGGTCCGTCATCTGCCGCTCCTTAGAGAGAGAAAAGCATTCTCTTATGGTGAGCCACACTTTGTTCGTAGGGGCTTAATATAGAACTTTGTGTATTTTTTTTTAAAGTTGTAAATTTTGAATACTTTTAGATGTGTTCCATTAAACCCATAAGCAGGGCATGCTTATGTAGACTTATATGTATGCATTTTGTTATTATTAAGGAAAGGATTGTCTAGTTACTAAATGACATCAATTATATGTTAATATATATGATTTAACAGATGGATGTTGAAAAAAAATAGGAAAGTCCATGTGGGACTATGTGTATGTGAAAAGTTATTGTTTGTGTGTTGGGCATGTACCTACTTGAGTTTGAAACGAGTTACAGGTTGTTTTCTTTATGTTTTAGGCTAGCATAGCCATAAGGTCATATTTTGCCCTAAGGTCATGCGCTAGTCACGACCCCTAGTTTTCGATCGTGACAAATATTCTTTTAACCAATAATGAATGTGGAAGGTGAAATATAGGAAATCCATATTGCTTAGAATGTTTAACAGAGTTTGAAAATATGCTTCATACATTGTGAGATTGCCCTAAATCTTGTCAAATTTGGCTTTCTCTAGTTAAATATAAAAAAGAGTATTATTTTTTTTCTATAAGTATATAACAATGATTCACATGAACTTATTAGACGATGAATTTTTAAAGAAAGATGGATTAGTTAAATGGGGTATAGTTGTGTGGATGGTTTGGCATTGGAGGAATAAGGAAATTTTTTATCCTTAATTCAGCTTCCTGGAAAAACTAGTGGTGCACATTGTAAAGTATATGCAAGACATTATGCTACTATAACTTGCATGTAAAACTTGAAGCATGAAATAGTTTGTTTTATTGTTAATGTATGTTGGTAATCTCCAAGTGAAGGGTGGATCAAAATAAACACAAATAGGGTTATGTTAGGTTTTATAGGAAGGGCTAGTTATGGAGGAATTTTAAGGGATTTTAAAGGAAGGTGGATTATAGGCTGTAAAAAAATTTTAGGCTATTATGATGTTATAATGGTTGAGAAATTGGAAGCTTTGGAGGGATTTTATTTGACTTGGAATATAAGGTTCAAATATAAAATCTATCATTTTTTGAATTGAATTTTAAATCTTTGGTAGACATGCTAATTAGTGACAATTTGGAGAATCTGAATACAAGAATATTAATCAAGTAGTGTAGAAGACTTATTAATATGTATTAGGTGATCAAAGTTCATCACACCTATAGGGAATGTAATAAGTATGTAGATTGACTGGTTAACTACAGTTTTGTCTTGTGAGTTGAGTTTATAACTAATGAAAAAGCCTCCTTTTAAGCTATAGTTACATTTTTTTGCTAATGCTAGTGGTGTTTCTACTTTTAGAGTAATCACATATTAGTTTGGTTTTTTATCCCCATTTTTTTGGCTTTTGCCCTTCTTATACTTTTAACCAACAAAAAAATTATTGATAAAACTTTATCAAACTAAAAAAATACTTTTAGTAATTAACACATAACATTAATGGTTAATTTATATTTTATTGTATAATTCATATAATTATATAAAATAAAATAATTTCTAATTTCAAAAAAATATAAAGCTCTATGGCATGAAATTAATATATTCTTGATATTTAATGCAATTAAATAACCTGGATAGTGACAACTTATTGGCAATATATCACCAAATATGCCAAATGCATGCCTTATTGCATACATTAAGCCAAATATTAATTGCATATTATTATATTAATAATAAAAACTATTACAAATGCATTTTTGTTTGATTAGAATTTTTTTTTATAATTATAGAATGGATATTCATTTAATACACATATACAAAGTCCATGATTCGAACCTCACACATGTTAAAGAATAAAGTGATATAAGATGTCACTACATTACTAAAACATCTGCGATAAAACTTAAATGAATTAATCTTACTACTCTTAATAAAATTAACCTGCTTATTTCATACCAAAAATGTTTAAAAAAATAATTTAAATATTAGTATAAAAAAATATTTCAATATACTTAAAAAGAAATGGATAACAAAATTAATTAAATTAACTTTCCTCTAATTGCAAAAAGGATGAAAAGAGATGCATGGTTTCGTTGTTGCTATAGAAAGAAAAATAAGTCCCTTCTTTAAATTAAAGTGCAGAAATGAAGGAAAGATATAGGAGAGATAAAGAAAAGAATGTCAATTCAATTTCTACAATATATTTTTCTTTAAAAAAATGAAAGAGGAAAAAATGAAGAATATCAAATTGACTACATTAAAGGGAGCATAGACACCATTAACTATTTGACACATGTAATTGAAATAAATTAAATTTTAAATAACATCCCACTAATAATCCAAAATCAATTAGTTTTTATATTTAAATAATTATTATTTTAAATTATTTGATGCAGTATGTTAAATGTATACAAATTTATTTTAGTAGAGAAAGGCCCTACTTGCATTACTTGCTCACTCTAAAGCTATCTTTATTTTTTTAAAGAAAAAAATTCGCACCATTTGGAGAAATTGTTTGAAAACATTATCATATAGGTAAATATTTTTTTTACAAATACCATTTTAGAGTCAAAAGGCCTTTCTTTTATTTATGTCATGAGACCTTTTATATATCTTTGTTTTACTTTGTCGATAGTGTCTAGGATGCAAAAATGAAAGTTAGGGTTGCAAATCAGAGAGCACAAGACAAGATGTCATTAGGCACATGGTTAATCTAGGGGGCCCATATATTATTCAATTTTGCCTAACATTTACAAAATTTCCCCTTCAGCTACAATGGATAATGATGTAAGGTTTCTAAGTGAGAGGTTAGATGCCAACTCATTATTAGGTTTAGTTCACATGGGTGTCAATGTGAGAGTTCAAATGGAGCCCTACCTAATGTTGTAAAAAATAGTAGTTTAAAGCATGAAAAGTATCACTATTCTCAAGGAATTATCTCCTTTTTTGGGCAAAGTTTTTTTTTAGAAACTCTTCCAAGATTCAATAAACTCTTTTGCTTTGATATGCATAAGAAGAGCATGCAACAAGCAATAAAAAAGTGTAACCTAGCAAATAAGAAAAAGAAAAACATTGACATGTTGTTAAAAAGAAAAACATAAGGTTGAATTTATAAGCTACCAAAGGAAAGTTTTAGAGATTAATGACATGGGAATTTGTTGGTAGAAAAGGTTAATGGCATTGCAATCAATTAGCAAATAAGGTTGATAATGTTGTAATTATTTAGTAGATAAGGCTAATGATGCTATAATTAGTTAGAGGATAAGGTTAGAAAAATTTGGAAGTTAGTATTTTAATTTACCAAAGCAAAATTCCTAATTTTCCAATAAGGCTTATTTATTAAAAATCTAATTTTTCTTAAATTGGACATAGGCTAGGCCTTTTGTGTTATTTGCATGTAAGAGGGAAATCTATGGGCCACCTTGTACTTGTGAGCTCATTATTTTCCTTGCTTGTCAATTTAGTTATATGATGAGTTGTATATATAAACATAACATAACAAGCCTAAGTTAGTTAGTATGGAACTATGCCTTTTGAAATACTAGCCTATTTACAAGAATCCCCCATATATTTCAAAAGGCTTAAAAGGAAAATACAAAATGGAAAGAAAAAATATTTTGCTAGGTACTTAATTAAATGCAAATAATTGATTTGGTATTTTGTGAACTATGAACCAAATCTAGAGAAGGACATAATTTATTGAGTTATAGATAAAGCATATTTCTTTTATGATCCAAAACTCTTGTTGCAAATTAGTGATCTTATCAATCAATTTACATTTGTAAGACATTTTCCTGTACAATATGGTTTTGCACTAATAGGCCATACATGTCTGTCATAATCTAACTTTTAGACTTTTGTAAATAGTATAAAAATATCAATTGAATATCTTTATAAGCCTTTCGAAACTAACTAATTTATAAAACTAACTATTTTTTAAAATAGTATGATATAAAGAAACAAGATTCACAATTTTTTTTACTTTCTTTGTAAATTTTTTTCCAAAACTCTTTCTTCTTCTAAATATAAATGGAAATCAAATCAAAAAACTATTTTTTTCACAGATGATAAGGTTCAATTCCTTAAAAACATTTCTTTTAAAAATATTTAATAAAACTAAAAAATTAGATTTAAAAAAATTCTTTTTTCTTTTTTTAAGGAATTTTAAAATCAAATTTATAGTAACTTCTTTTGGGGTTAAAATCCAAGTCAAATGGATGAAGATTTCTTTTCTAATTAAGGCATAGTTGAAACATAATGACCTTAAAAAAATGAAAAATGCTAATGAAGTGATTAAAGAAAAATATCCATTTATTAAAAGGTTATTACTTCTAGCAGATTTTTAAACAAATAGCTTTTTTTGGAATCTATTTTCATAATAGATCATTTGTTGGACAATATTACAAGGGATCAAAATAGACTTATGAAACTTCTTTAAAACATTTTCTTGAAAATCCCACAGGAATCGAGAAAAATAATTTAAAGAAAACTCTTTGAATACTAAGGCTCCATTTGTTTCATCGAAAAGTATTTTTTGTAGGAAAATGTCATTTGTATATATGTTAATAAAAGAATAATATACCATTTATATTGATAATTAAAAAAATGATACTTAAAAGCTTAGAAATTGATGATAACAAATTCTTTTTTGGAAAAGAGAAAGTTGCTTTCTCTAAATTATTCATATTTAATATTAAGCAAATAAAACACTTTCTTTTTATTTTAACAATTTATAACTATATTTTATACAAAATAATTTCTAATAAAATAAACGAAGCTTAAATAATAGATTTATTTCAAAAGTTTAAACCATGAGATGAACGCAATAGAATAGGACTAAGTTAGAAATTTTTTTTAAAAAATCATAAAATCCTTTTCTATATTAAAGTACTTTGGAGATAACATCAAATTTAGGAAATAGATTTTGATTTAAATCTAATGGATACTATTTGAGGAAATAATTAAGAGTTTCTTTTGAAAAGATTCATATTTACCTTTGATAAAAATAAAAACCATTTTTTCTTTCTTTCTTATTCCTTTGGAAAGAAATCATGCAGCTAACTCACTATTTATCACAAAATCACTTTTGTAGAAATCATATGGTAATTAAATTAATACCAGAAACTATATATGTAAAGAAAAATGCATTATACATATATACAAGTTATATAGAAAGTTACCTTAACCATGTAATAACCCAATTGTCAAAGATTCAAAATAATTACATAGCTTTAAAAAGGATAGTCAGACCATAAAGATCTAAATTAAAATCTTAAAAATAAATAATTAAAAACAAATGAAAATGGCAGTTATCAATCCAGACTAATTATTAATTATGTGTATGTTAGAGTCATCAGGGTCACAATCCTTAAGATTAGGAAAATAGTAGCAAACCATTAAGAACTACTACTGCTAATGCTATGACTGTTATGAGATCTATGGTTATAACAAAATAAAACTTAAGCTTATACTAACCAAGTGTAGTATCATACAAGTCTCATCACATGTTAGAGATTTCAATAGGTGCCATCCAAGTCCAGAGTATCTAAAAAATATATCTACAAGTGTGTTAGTAATAAATTATTTAGTAAGATAGCTATCACATAAATTTTCTAATTAATTTTAATCAAGAAAGTATTTATTTATAAGACATATATCAAAACTCATTTTCTTATAAAAAAAATGTATCATAGTTAACAATTCTATATACTGTACAATATCATATCATTTAATCAAAAGCATAATATAATTTTTTAATTAACAATTAAATGGCAATGAGGCATGAAAGTTTTATCCTTGTTACTTTGAACTAAGCATAAGTACATGTATCTCAACCTTATACATCCCCTTTACCTCACATAAATCCATATGACTCAGAATATAAGGCACTAGACTAATATCCTATCCTTTCCATGAAGGTTATATAATCACGATAATGTCATATCATTACACATGACATTCAAGCTAATAATCACATAAGCATTCAAACCTTTTCATATAGAACTCTCACTAGCTTATTTTCATGTAAGGCACTCATCGATCCATTTTTCATATATAATGTTGTGAGGTCAAAATGTCATCCTTTAGCTATAACCTAATTATAATAAAAAGCATAATCTAGCAAGAAAGATTTACAATTACCTTATAACTTTTCTAGTGACCATAAAAGGCATTCATACTTTTATTAAGTATGATAGATTATTGTATCACTTTCTCAAGAGCTAGATAATATCTAATCAATTTCATGAGCTTCATTCACTATTGTTCTCACATAAACACATTATTGCATATTGAAACCACAAAATAGTTCACATCAAAATTCATGCACTAATTACACAAGTAAGCTATGGTTTCACTATGAAACCTATAATGCAGTGTTTATTTTTTTTCATAGTATTTTTATTAACTTTCAAGTATGCTTTTAGGTCATCATCATCACATATTAAGTGCAAAAATATTAGTACAAAATCATCATGTTCCTCATGATTTTCTAGCAAAATTGTGCAAAACACTACTTCATTTTTTCCAAGTTACACAACTTATATTTCTAAAAAGATTTAATTCTCCAATTTGTCTATTATTCTTGTCAAGTAAGAAAATTATTTTTCATTACTTAATCAAGAATTTAAATGTAATGCCTAATAGTAATAAAACTGCTTAATTTTGCCGCACAATAACATTTAAAAGTTAAAAAGATAGTCATAAGCCTGTATTAGGTTTTAACAAACATTCTTTAACTTGTAAATACCAATTTAAATGTCATATCTTCCCTAAATTTACTAGGAAAATCCAAAATAAAAAAAGGATTTTAAATTACCATTTCAAGCTCTTTTCATGCTTAAAATATCTTAAAGAAGCACATTTAACTTTGAAATTTCATATGAAATATCAAGCTAAAAAGAAATCTTGTAAAATTTTTTAGCATTAATAAATAATATAATATCATTTTTCAACTATTTTTACACTCAAAATAAGTTGCATAAGTTACCCATAACTCTAACTATCAAAACACCTTTAAGTTGGCTTTCTTTGTTTTCAAAAAGCTATTTTCTATGTAATTTTTTATGAATATTTCTAGTAAAGTTTTTAAAATTCTAAACATAATTTAAAAACCATTTTAAGTCATAAAAAGAATTTCACAAAGCATTAAAATTCTTTACCAATGAAAACAAACTTATAGGAAAACTTTTACTACTTTAAAATATCATTTTAAAAAACAACATAAAATCATAAGTTTTCAAATGTGATTTTAGACATATTCTTGTAACACACTTCAAATATGAATGTTTATAAATATTACTAAAATTGTTTAAAATAAAGCATAACAAATTTTTCTCACAAAAGTAGAATTTTTTTCTTAGAAACCCAAAAATTTATTATATGTTTTTCAAAATCATTTTTCCTTCAAAACCTAATTTTCATACATTCTATCATCTCTAATTTAATCTTAAATATAAAGCAACATTTCTTATGTAAAAAAAATACAATTTTACCCATTCTAAGATAAGAAACCTACAAGTTCCTTAATCTTTTCTTGCTTTTTTTTTATATTTCCATGTGAAATCATATTTTTCAAACTTGATTAAAAGAATCACTTTAAGAACATCTTCCTTAAAACCTTTTCTTAAATTTTAAAACAATAAGTTTGCAAGCACTCTACCATGAGTTCATGGCATCAGTATAACAACAATAGTCATATATACATTTTATTTACAAATATCTTATTAGAAGAAAAACTAAAGAGAAAAAAAAGTGGATCTATACTCACTTAAGAAGGCTTGTAATGCTAGTTTTCTGTCACCTAGAATTTAAAATGTAGCATCCAAAATGACATATAGTTAATGAAGAATCTAAAAAAAGAACTATGAAAAAAAGGATAAATTCAAAGGTTTATAGGCTTCTACCTTCATTAAGAGATCAAAAGATCTTTTATCTTCTATTAACTCTCAAGAACACTCAAAGAACTAGTAGAATCTCATTATAAAATAGCAAAAATACTCAAGAACTCCACTCTTCTCTCTTATTTCTCTCTTTAGTTGTGACTTCATTTTAGTGTGAGAGGAAATTGAACTAGAATTGGTTATTTATAGGAGAAATCTTGAGTGCTCACTAAGTGAATTTAAGATGACATTATCTAGTTCCCTAAGAATTGAAGAGAGAATCATGCTTTGGTCCTCATTTAATAAGGCAAACCAAGTCAATTCAACTCTAATTGATATAACCTTATCTCATTAGTATGATGCATAGAATATTCCATTTGAAACTTATCTTACATAGCATAAAATTTAGAATATTCTTATTTAAGCTCATCATTTTTTATGACTAAGCTTTATAAAAGCTTTGATTACTTGATAATCAAGGATTTCATTAAAATATTATTATTTTATTTGATTCATTTTTTAATTAATTATTAATTACATAATTATGAGATTCACTTTGTAATTACACTAATGCCTTTAAATTAAGCCAATTTTCCTTTTTTGTTCTAAAAAAAGTGCAACCAATTTTAGTGTTTCAAAATTTACAATTCTGACATCGTGGGCCTTTTTAGGATTTTTCTAAGTAAGGTCTTTAAGTTACTTTAAAACCTTATCAATCTTGGATTTTGAAACTTCTAATTCATTCAAAATTTTTCCTAGATAACTATTAAATAGTTTTCATCTACTAAAACTAATAAATACTTTTATGAATGTTTCTACTAATTATCATTAATAGACACTATCCAATTTAATTATGTTAATATTTGACTATTAAGTTTTTACTGAGTGTTAGAATTATCGCTTTAAGAAAATTCATCCTTAAATTTTCACAAATAAACATTGATGCATGCAACATAGGGTGTATGACTTTCATTTATTTAGGTAAATCTAACTTTTATGTAATCTTATCAACAGTTTTAGTTAATAAATAAGGCCTAACATATATTGTTACTAGTTTTCCCTTTTTATTGAATCACATTAACTCTTTCATTGGTAACATCCTCAAAAATAAATGTTCACTTTCTTGGAATTCTAATTCCTATCTACGTGCCTTGGTATAAGACTTTTGCCTGTGCTAGGCTATACATAGTTGCTTTATGATAATTTTAATTCTATTTATTGCATCTTCCACCAAAATTGGATCTAATTATCTTTATTTCTCTTGGCTCAAATTATCTTATAAGTGATCGACAATTTCTACTGTATAATGCTTTGAACAAAACCAAATGAATATTTACTATTATTATTAGTGAATTAAATTACTGGTAGGTACTTATCCTAACTTCCTTTAGAGTCAATTATGCATGTTTTAAGTATATCTTTTAGTGCCTAAATCATTCTCTTTGACTGTCCATTCATCTATGGGTGACATGTAGTACTAAAATGTAATTGCATTCCTAACATTTCTTTTTAAATAATTACTTGAAATGTGGCTTGAACTTTGTCTTATTATTAGAGATAATTGTAGTTAATATGCCATGCCTTAAAATTAATCAAACAAATTGATTTTTGAAAAGCACTAAATGCCTTAAAGTTAATCAAATAAGTCGCTTATCCAAGGCAAAGGATATTGGTTCTTGATAGTGAGTTTATCGATAGTCAACACACAATCTTATCAATTTGTCCTTCTTCTTGATAAATAGTACTAGCACACCCAATGGGGAAGTACTAGGCTATATAAAACCCTTGCCTATTCAATCCTATGATTGCTACTTCAGCTTCTTTTACTTAAATGGTGATATTTGACATGGAAGAATTGATATTGAGTTAGTTTTAAGAATTATGTCAATTGTAAATTTGTTCTCTCAGTTTAGCAGCAATCCTAGTAACACTTTTATGAAAATGTCTTGAAATTCATTCACTACTGAGACTTCACTCACTTTGGGTTCTTTTGCTTCATATTTACTTATGGTGGCCATCTAAATTATACATCTTTTCTTGACAAGCTTCTTAACTTTTGCATCAAAGTAGGCATTTTTGCCTATTTCTTTCCTTGAAATACTCCTATCACTTCTCCTTTTAATTGATATGTTATTGTCTTGTGGTAGCAATCCATACAACGTGATACTTAAATAACCAATCCATTCTTAGGATTGTTTTATATTCTGCTAGATGTTATACTGTCAAATTTGCTTTGGTTAGATAATTATCTTAGCTAAGCTTGCATTTCTTAATGCGATGAGTTATTATTATACCTTTTCCCACTAGAGCAATAACTATCATAATATTTCCTAATTCTTCCTTGGGTTTTAATATTCTATTTGCTAAATTTTAAGACAAGAAAGAGTAGATAGCTCTAAAATTAAACAAAACTTTTACATAAAGATTCTCAATTAGTAAAGTATCTATCATGATATTATTTAGGGCTTAGGTCTTTTATTTTATCATGGAAAATTCTTTAACTTTAGTCTTGGTTATCTCTTTCCTTCCTCTTCTCCCTACTCCTTTTCTTAGTATTATTAATGATCTTACAAAAGTAGATACCTACTTATTTTGATGTTAAGTGTGACATTGTTTCTATATTAATTCACTATGCATTAAATGTCCTATTCACCTATACTTGAAACAAGATCCACATAATCTAATATGATTTGTGTTACACTAATTATAGGAAGGAAATCTAGTTAGCAGATTTAGTTTTAGGTAAGTTCTTGGTGGGTTCATCGATCTAGATGTAGTCCTTGCACTTTTACAAATCTTTTGCCTTGAAATTGCTTCTTCCCAAATTGTCCACTTGTTAATCCACTCTACGCACTCTTAATCGACTTTTTATTATAGTTTCGCCCATTATCAAACCTTGGCCTTTTATTACTAGAGTTTGCTTTCTTCTTATGCCTTTCCTTTAAGCATATCTCTGCTTTAATCACCAAGTTCAACACTTACTTGTAGGTTTAATCCTTAGTAACATTAATCTAGTCATAGTAGTAATCATAGAGTCCATGTAAAAATTGATTCACCCTCGCCTTTTTAGTGGGCACTAAATATTCAACATATCATAAAAGTTACATGAATTAAGTATCATATTGTGTATTGTCATGGATCTTTGAGTTATCTATTCAAATTCATGAGCTTTATTATCTTTCATACTTGGGGGTAAGAAATAGTTAGCAAGTTCTTCAAATTGCTCCTAGGTGATTGGATTATTATCTCTAACCCTTGATTTTATATCCTAACTATATCATTGGTTGTTATTTCCTTTAATTGGTGTCTAGCTAGCTCTACCATAGTAATTTAATTACATCTTAAAATTTTACAAATTTTCTTTATTCATTCAAGGAACTAGTAGAGGCCAATTAATGGATCAGTACCATCATAGCTTAAAGGTTTCAATTTCAAGAATTCATAAACTAATTATAACCTTTTTTCTAGTAGTGTATTAAAGGAGAAGGTTGCCTATTACCCTACATATTTCTATTCCCATTTCCTTGATCAAGTACCTTTTTTAAAGCTTGTTGCAAAAATAACAGCCCAAACTTGTCTTCTTAATCATTTTTACTATTGCTACTATAGGAGTTTGCATATTCCTTATTTTTTAGCTCAATCAAATTTGCCTTAATTCTCACCATTGCCTATAGAATAACTTTTATCAGAAAATAGAAATTACTTGCTGAAATAAAAAATAACTTGTACTTCTAATGTAACCATTGAGATCATTGTTGATGGTTTGCATTGTACTATTTTAACTTCTCATAGTTAAATTTCCATAATTTCTTATACTATGAATTTTGATCCTATCATTTGTATCAACTAATGTTCCTTCACTACCATAATTTACCCAGACCATACTTTAACCATTCCATAGTATATCAAGACTCTACTTTGATACTAACTTTGTCATAACTTAACTTTTGGACTATTGTGATTACTATAAATATATTAATCAAATTCCTTTACAAGTTTTTCTAAACTAACTAGTTTAGATTTTCTAAAATATGCACAATGTAGAGATCCAAGATTCACTATTTTTTTTACTTCGTTTGTAAATCTTTATGCAAAATTCTTTCTTTTTCTAAAAGTAAATGGAAATCAAATCAGAAAGTCATTTTCCATAAATAGTAAGGTTCGATCTTTTAAATATATTTCTTCTAAAACAATGAGTAAAACCAAAAATATTAGATAAGTAAAAAAAACTTTTTAACTTTTTCTTTCTTTTTAAAAGAATTTTTAAATTTAGACTTACATCAACTTCTTTCGGAATCAAAATCCAAGTTAGAAGGAAGAAAATTTCATTTTCGATTAGAACACAATTAAAACATTATGACTTCAAAAAAGAAAAAAGAAAATGCTAGTGAAGTGATTTAAAAAAAATCCATTCATAAAAAATTCATTATTTCTAGTAGATTCTTAAACAAATAATTTTTTAGGAAACTATTTTCAAAAGAGATGGTTTGTTGAACAAGATTACAAGAGATCAAAAAAGACTTATGAAACTTGCCTAAATAACATTTTCTACAAAATTCCACAAGAACCTAGAAAGATATTTTAAAGAAAATTCTCTAAGTAATAAGTAATAGATTCATTTCAAAAATTCAAACCATGAAACAAATTCAATAGAATAGGAACAAGTTATAAAAATTAAGAAAAATTCAAAAAATCCTATTTCTTAAACTACTTTAGAGATAACATCAAGTTTAGGGAAAAATTAGAAATAGTTTTGGTTTAAAACCTAATGGATACTATTTGAGGAAATACTTAGAAGATTCTTAGGAAAAGATTCATATTTACCTTTGATAAAAATAAAAACTACTTTTTCTTTCTTTTTTTAGAGAAAAATCATATAGCCAACTCTTTATTCATCATAAAATCATTTTTGTAAAAACCATATAGTAATTAAAATAATATCAAAAACTAAGTATGTATAAAAAAATACATTATATACATATATTAGTTATACAAAAAGTTACCTTGGCCATGCAATAACCTAATTATAAAAGCTTTAAAATAATTATACAAATTAAGAAAAGATAGTCAAACTATAATTATACAAATTAGAACCTTAAAAGCATATAATTAAAAATAGATGAAAATGATAATTATTAATCTAGACTAACTGTCAACTATGTGTATGTTAGAGTTTTCAAGGTTAGGATCCTCAAGATTGGGAAAATAATGGCAACTTATCAAGAACTACTATTACTAATACTATGATTGTTGTGAGATCTCTATCCATAACAAAATAAAACTTAAGCCTATACTAACCAAATGTGATCTTATATAGGTGCCATCATGTATTAGAGATCTCAATAGGTGTCATCTGGGTGTAAAGTATCTTAAAAATATATCCATAAGTGGAGTGAGTAATAAATTACTCAATGAGATATCTATCACATAAATTTTCTAATCATTTTTAATTAAGAAAACATTTATATATAAGATATATATCAAAACTCATTTTTCTTACTAAAAAATGTTTCATAATTAGCAATTCTATTTAATGTCAATCATAAGTGTAATATAATTTTTTAATTAACAATTAAATGGCAATGAGGCATAAAAGGTTTCTCCTTGTTACTCTAAACTAACTATAACCATGTGTATTTTAACCCTAGGTGTCCTCTTTACCTCATGTCATTCCGTATGACTTGAAAAATAATGCATTGAACTAATCTCTTATCCTCTCCATAAAGGTCATATGATCATGATAATGTCACTTCATCATATATGATACTCAAGCCGATAATCACATAACCATTCAAGCTTTTTCATATAGATATCTCATTTACTCATTTTCACATAAGGCATTTAATGACCCATTTCTCACATATAATAGTATAAGATCAAAATATCATCCTTTAACCATAACCAAATTATAGCAAAGAGCATAATCTAGCAAGAAAGATTTACAATTACCTCATTACTTTTCTAATAACCAAAAAAAGGATTTGTACTTTCATTCTATATGGTATAGTAGCTTATTGTATCACTTCTCAAAAGCTCATCAACATCTAATCATTTTCATGATCTTCGTTCACAATTATTCTCATATAAACACATTAATGCATATTCAAATCATAAAATAGTTCACATTATAATTCATGCACTAATTATACAAGTAAGCTTATGTTTCAAGTATGATTTTAGGCCATCATCATCACATATTAAGTACGTAAATTTCAATATAAAATCATCATGTTCCTTATGATTGTTCAGTAAAATTGCATAGAACACTACTTGGTTTTTTCAAGTTCCACAACTTCTATATCTAAGCAAAATTAATTCTCTACTTTGTGTATTATTCTATCAAGTAAAAAAATTATTTTTCCTTACTTAATCAAGCTTTTAAATATGCTATCTAGTAGTAATAAAATTGCTCAATTTCACCACATAATAACATTTAAAAGTAATAAAGGCAATAACAAACTCATAATAGGTTTTTAACAAATATTTTCTAACTTGTAAATACCTATTTAAATGTCATCTTTTTCTCAAATTTTACAAAAAAAAATATTGAATTAAAAATAAGATTTCAAATGAGCATTTTAAGGTATCTTCATACTCAAAATAAGTTATATAAGGTACCCTTGTATTCAACTACCGAAATACCTCAAAAGAAGCACATTTAACTTTTAAATTCCATATAAAATGTCAAACTTTAATGAAATATTTTAAAATTTTCCAAAATTAATATTAAATCATAAAATATCAAATTTTAACCATTTTTATACTTAAAACCAATTACACAAGTTACCTATAACTCTAATTATGAAAACATATTGAAGTAAGCTTCCTTGGTTTAAAAAAATCCATTTTAATAGCAAATTTTTATAAAATTTTCTTAAAATTTTTAGCCAAGTTTTAAAAATCTAAACATCATTGAAAAAAGAATTATAAAAAGAAAATAAATTCATAAAGTTTTATAGACTACTACCTTTACTAGGAGATCAAAACAGCTTCTATCTTCCACCAACTCTCAAGAATACTCAAAGAATTAATAAAATCTCACTATAAAATAGCATGAATACTCAAGAACAACATTCTTCTCTCCTATTTCATTTTCTAGTCATGACTTCTTGTTGGCATGGGAGGAAAATTAATGTTGTTTATAGGGGAAATCTTGAATGCTAACTAAGTAAATAAAAATAACATCACCTAGCTCCCTTAGAATTGGAAAGCATCATAGTTTGTTCTACATTTGATAAGGCAAACCAATTCAATTCAACTTCGATTAATGTAACATCATCACATTAGTATGATGCATAAAATATTTCATTTGAAGTTTATCTTACTTAGCATAATACTTTAAATATACTTATTTAAGCTTATTACATTTGATGACTAAGCTTTATAGAAGCTTCTATTATTTGATAATCAAGGGTTTCATTAAAATATTATTATTTCATCTAACTTATCTTTTCCTAATTAATTATTAATTACATAATTATGAAATTCACTTTGTAATTGCACTATTGCCCTCAAACTAAGCCAATTTTCTTTTCTCAGTCTTAGAAAATATGCACCCATTTTAATGTGTTAAAATTTAAAATTTGACACTTTTAGCTTTTATAGTATGCTTCTAAGTAAGGTCTTTAAGTTACTTCAAAACCTTAACAACTTTAGGTCTTGAATACTTTTGATTTACCTAAATTTTCTCCTAGACAACTATGAAATAATTATTCATCTATTAGAACTAATAAATTCTTCTATAAGTATTTCTATTGATTACCTATTAATAGGTACTATTTGGTTTATTTCTATCGATCTTTGACTATTAGGTTTTTACTAAGTGTTACAACATGCCTAGAAGTTCATGAATACTTTGGAGATCTTGCCAAGATCTCATGAGAACAACCTTATTCCACACTTATATAGGTGAATCCATAAGTGTACACTTTACCCATAAAGGATATGAAATTCTTTAAGAGCTAAGCTCATCTTCATTTATAGTTTGTAGTTTGACACTAATCATACACCATAAGAGGGACTTAAAATTAATTTTAATGCTACTAAAATTAATAATAACTTCTATTACCTATATGAACCTATCTTATGGGATCACCAATCACGTAGTTAGGTTACCATCATTGTTAATTTCAAGTTGGATTTAATGTGTACCACTTCTTTCAATTTTTATTTATTTTTTTCTTTCTCATAAATGAATTTGCTAACTTCATTTCAAAAGAAATAATATATTTTGATTGACCAAGTAATAATATTTTTTTCAATCAAATATTTGATTTTTACCATTAAAAGTTTTATTTTTTACAATGTTTATAACTTAGGACAACCATAACACATATATATATTAAGGGCATTGATTTTATACACAATAAAATATATTAACAAAGAGAATTATTGAACACTCAACCTTATTTCTAAGTATCTCCAAAGTCATAAATCATGGTGGAATTAATAATAATTAATAGTATAATTTTCTTGGATAATTTTCAAGTTCTTACAAAATCATCAATGATGCATGCAAAACTATTAGTGGATTTATCTCATCTAAATCAAAAACTCAATTGTCATCTATATGTATTTAATATAATAGGAAATCCACCATATGACATATCATTAATCATGATACCCTATAAAATTCATTAATATAATTAATGAATTCCAATAATTTATTATTGCTCAATCCACATAGAATATGTTATATTCTATCTCAAAGAATTTTAATAAAAGCATTAGAAAATAATTTAAGCTTAATCAAATTGAGTAACATAAACACCTAATTTTGTTTGAATAAATACTCAATTATCATCTCATAAAATCAAAACATTCTAAGAAGACTCTATGCATGAATAATGTTGTGACAACACTCACAACATTTTATTATCTTAGCTTCTCTCATTTTCATCATTAATTTTTTTTTCATTTTGAAGCTAAGCAAATATAGCTTGTACTATGTAAAATAGTACAAATAAAAATAACATAAATTAGTCATAACAAATAAAATTCTCCTCACATAAATAGGAGTTATCGTTATTATTATTATTATTGTTGTTGTCATTGTTATTGTTATTATTATTATTATTATTATTATTATTAATTATTATTAACAAGGCACTCAAACTCATAAAATTAAAATAAATGCCTTGAAATAACAAGTATAATTATCATGTCTTTTATTTGAATTCACAAATCTTAATCTCAAAAAAGAACTCACTTTAAAATAGGCCTTTTAATTCACAAAATTTTCACAAAAGGTTTTATGTTATAAGTCCAACATATTTAAAATTAAGGCATTTAAAAAATACACACATTTTATTTTACTAATATTTCTATAAATAATGTAATCCAAAAATAATAACCAAGTCTCTATAATTTTGTAAAGTACAGAAGAAAATTGCCTAAAAAATTTTCCTTTTTTTTCTCAAACAATATGATGTTAAATAAACACCTCCACAATTTCAAATATTTATATCATGTGTTTACTATTTATCTTAAAAATAAAAGAATAATTTAATTCCTTTATAATATATATACACTAAAGATCATATGAAAATGTCTCTCACAAATATTTATAAATATAAATGAGAGTTTCTCAAATTTTCTTGTTCACTCATATTTAAATTACCCATTCAAATAACATTAGATAAACACCCCACAATTTCAAATATTTAATTTAGGTGTCTAACCCTCATCTATAAATCAAAAGATCAATCCTTTCCCTTTTTTTTTTCTCAAAGCTTAAGGCCAATAATAATAAAGTCATGTGATAATAACATGTCATCATATAGAGAAAAATTACTCATTCCATAAATAAGCAATACCATTGTCCGATGAATCAATGGCAAAGTTGATTTATACAAATTTCATTAAAAGAACACTCATAATGATCATTAAAATTTAGCATTCTCTGATAAAAAATGAATGAGATCATATAAATTAAATTATTTTTATACATAATTAAATTAATAGTCCCAATTAAGAAAATATACATGTATTGAAAGAATAACATTCATATGATACAATATATCCCATAAAATTAAAATTTTATAAGGATAACATATTCACCATATGCGTCTTAGAACAAATATAACAAAATGAACAACTAGCCTTTTTGAAATAATGAAACATTCGTAAAATGGTTAAATATGAACAAAATTTCAAAAAAATAGAATAAATTTAATTTCCTTTCATAATAAACCACAAATTGTTAGTTATATACTAAAATAGCTATCAACCTAATTTAGAAGGTTAACCAAAAATTTAATTCTAAAAAATCAAATTTATCTATTGAAAATAGCTATTGACCTAATTAAAAGGTTGATCATGAATTTAATTTCATGAAATCGAATTTATCTACTAAAAATAGCTATCAACCTAATTAAAAAGTTAATCATGAATTTAATTATACAAAATCAAACTTATCTATTAAAAATAACTGTCAACCCAATTAAAAGGTTGAACATGAAATTCAAAATTATTAATATACTCCAAATTCTTAATTCTTAATAGCTATCAATATGATAGAAAATATTCCAAATTCTTGAGATTTTCATAGAAATTTCTATAAAAGGGGTTCTCAAAAAACTTTTTTTTAAATGAGGTTAATAATAACAAAATTACATAATAGTAACATAATATCACATATTGAAAATTTTCACAAATATGCAAATCTTTCTTATAAAATAGTTAATATATTTATACTGTTCTTTTCCCCAATATTCATGAAATATTCAATATATCAATAGGGAAATATAAATATTATCCCTTTTTTAATTCAAAGGAAAATTACATTTTTTCTTAAATATATGCTTAATAACATATCTCAATTTTTTTATTTGAATACTATAATTTTAGGTAAATATCTCATAATTTCAAATAATTACATATAACATGTGTATCTTTAAGCAGTAAAGCATAATAAATGTATTAGAACAACATCAAATAAGATAAATTAAATATAAAAATCCATTAATAAAATTGATTAAAACTAAAGATTTTGAAAACTTATTTATATAGAGATATAATTCCTTGATATTGTTGTAAAAATAGGTAGTTTGATATGTGAGAAGTATCAATGTCCTCAAGAAATTATCCATCTCTTCATGCGAAGGTTTTCAATGGACTCTTAGCAAGCAACAGGTAACAAGAAATTGTAAATCGACAAATAAGAAAAAGAAAATAGCAGAATGTAGTTAAGGGTTATTTGTTTCATTATTATTAAAAAGAAAAGCATAAAGTTAAATTTACAAGCCACCAAAGGAAGGTTCCAAAGATTAATGACATAAGGATTAGTTGGTAAATAAGGTTAATGAAATTGCAATTAGTTCATAGATAAGCTTAATGATATTGTAATTAGTTGTAAAATAATGTTAGAAAAATCTAAAAGGTAATATTTAATTAACTAAACTAAAAATTCTAAGTTTCAAATAAGGATTATTTATTAAAAATCTAATTTTCTCAAAATGACCTTTTACGTGATAGGAAAAAAATTCACAAATTACACTTACTTTGACCTACCTTGTATGTGCAAGCCTGCTACTCTCTGTCCTTATTAAGTTGTATAATGAGCATCATATGTAAACATAACATGAGAAGCCTAACTTAGTCGATGTGGGATTAAGCCATTTGAAATACTAGCACATTTACAACACCCAGAAGCTTCCATTTCTACAACCTAAACTAGAAGCCATTCAACATGGTTATGCTCTTATCGTCAATAGCTGCTTATTGAGGAATATTCAAAAAATGGAGAAAATAAATAGATAAAAAAATTAGTGGAAGGAATTGTTAGGTAAAACATTTTCAGGAAACTATCTTTAGGATAATAATTTCTCCATTTAGTTGTAAATGGCTTCACAAAAATTCTACTCTTAAGATATAATGCCTAACCAAAAGTAGAAGATTGCAATTCTCCATTTTTATAGCTAGAATCAACAAATAGGAATTTAGAAAGAAGACACTCTTTTCTTGTTATGAAGAGTAAAGATAAAGTTGCAAATGTCTTATCATAAAAAGTCATGTAAATAGACATAATTATTGAAATCTGAGAAGACATAAATTTTCATTTAAAAATTCATAACTTTTCATCTTAAAAATCATAATTTTACATTTCAAAAAGACACACCTTTTCATTAACACTTTTTTTAAAATAATTTGTTATTTTATTAGACAATATAAAAAACCATAACAATCTCCCACTTATTATCTAATAATAACACAACACTATGGCATAGAAATTTACTAGGTATGTGTATAATACATGTCCAAAAGGTGTCCATGGCTTAAACATTTGAATTAAATATAAACCATAAAGATAACACACACATATTATGCAATGATTCATGACTCTACAATAGCAGTGCATTTTTTGTATAGGCCTTGCGCTCATTCTAGCTTAGTAAGTACATTTTCAAACTTACCACATAATTATCAAAAAGTAGTCTCTCACTTTCATACTTGCAAAGATCGATTCATCAACCTTTCTTGTTGTGGATATTATAATGCAATAACTAGATATAGGACTTTGAAAGGAATAAATTTACCTCAACTATTTCTTATATATTTAACGCACTAGAAATGTAACCTCATTGTTAACATTTCTTGGAGAATTTTTGTTGAAGCTTCCTTTAAACTCTCATGCATAAGATTTTCAATAGTAAAGTCAAGCTCTATAATTAAGATTAATGTGATAGAATAAGATTCAACTAAAATTATCTCTATTAGTTAGTAATAGTCCTATACATCATATAATTCACCCAATTAGAGCTTAATAAAAAATCTGCTAACATTTAATATAGAGTTAAGTACTACATTTTATCTTATCTCAACTCACAATAGATATGTATTTATACATTCAAAGATAAGTCCTAGAAATTACCTTAACCTAAGATATATTTACCTTTTATATCTATCCATGGATAAGTAACCACCTTATCTTATATTCATTGAAGATAGTCACTTAAATCTTACATTATTTTCATGTTCAAAAGCACTTAACTTTATTCACCAAAAAAAAAGAAGCATTTCCTATCATTTGTGCATTTGCATTCTTCATTAATACTGATTACTTTGCATTCTCTTTAATATTTTTGTTAAAAAATCTTTATGATCATTGCATTTTTGCATTCTCATCAATGCTTGTTAAAATGTCTCTACATTATTTTCTCAAAATAAATATTATAGTCTCTATTCTTAAAATAAATATTCATTTGGTTTATTGATGAACTTACCACATTTAAAGATCATTCTAAAAGAAGAGTCAAATCACTTCTTTCACATAATTGTACAATTACAATTACATCCATAATGTAAAATAAATCATAAAAATGTATGATACTCAAGTATCAATTATGCTAATCATTATGGATTAAAAATTTCAATTCTCTAAAATTATGAAAATACATAATGCCTAAAGATATCAAGTTTTCTTGGCTTGCTCATTAAGCTAGTAATTAACTAGATAAATAATCTAGTTTAACTTTATATAAATTGTATAGGATATTAATCAATCACATAATTTAATTTAAAATTCATCAATATCAATCATATAATTCATAAATTTGATAATTTATAAATATATCCTTATCATGAATAATAATTAAATCAATATGCCAACTTTAACAAAAGTAATTATAGAAGTGTACACTTTAGGCATGGATAACAAAATCCATACTCTTTCTTTAATATTTTAACATTATATGTACACTTGTGATAGGCCCATTTTAAAATTTTCTTCTATCGATCTGTGTGACTCACTTGAAATTCTTTTAATTCCATTAGGCATCACTTTTAAGAATTTGATACTAAAATTAAATATGTAATGGACAACATATCAAGTAAGATTTCATAATCCATCGATTTCAATATTTTGAAATTATATATATATAATGCAATAATATATGAAGTAAATACTTGCACTTTATCCTAACTCATGGATGTTATTTCCAACCATAATGAAAATAGCAATGCAGTTACTAAATGATACTGATAACCATTTCAGAAAACCATGAAGAGAAAATGACATCATACTAAAACACCATTGTTTATGTTTTGTTACAATATTATAAAAGCAACCATGTTTTCACTTGAAATCTGAAAATTTGACAAAACAATAAGTTTGAAGAATCTCATACAACATTAAAATTAATTTAAGATTAAAATAATAGAAATATCAAATAATAGAAACATCATTAATTGAAAATTTATACTCATCTCTTGAATTTTGACAACTCAATTCTTCCCTCTAATTTTATCTCATATAGAAAAATTTATAACATTTCCATTTGTATGAATTTCTTCATCTTATGTCTCTCATAAACATGTATAGTATCATTTAATTCTTTTCTTTGAAATTCTTCCAATAAAATATGGCCTTTGAAGTTTTCTCTACAATCTGAATTTTGATTTAAAGAAAGATTGCTATCTTGAAATTGATAAGGAATATTCAAAAAAATGAAGAAAATAAATAAATAAAGAAACGAATTGGAGGAAGGAAATATTAGGCTTCATGAAAATTCTACCCCTAGGATACCATGCTTAACAAAAAAAAATATGATACTACAATTCTCTCATTCTTATAGCCAAAATTAACTTAATAGAAATTTAGGAAGAAGACACTCTCTTCTTATTATGAACAGAAAATAATGAGCACTATTTATGAAGTTGCAAATGCTTTTTTTTTTATGAAAAGTCATGTAAATAAACACAATTATTAAATTTTAAGAAGACATAAATTGTCATTGTTAAAGCCATGACTTTTCATCTTAAAAATCATAACTTTATATTTAAAAAAGACATATTTTTTCATTAACACCTTTTAAAAATGCTTTATTATTTTATTAAATAATACAAAAAATCACAACACCATGATCCACACCAAGAAATTACCAATAATTGAGCTATGAGAATCTTCAGGGAACTATAGTGGTATACATGCAATAATGGTTTAGTGCCTTATAGTTTTATTCAATGTTTAATATTTTAGTCTTCTGCATTATGGTAATGTTATGTATTGAATAGTTATTGATGTTAGTAATTGCTTTAGCCGCAATGCTTGAGAGGTGATGATTTTGTATTATGTGGAAGTGGTTAGAGTTTGATGGTATGTGATTGCAATGAGTAGAGCATAATGTTGCAAAAATTGTATACTTCATTATTCAAATATGTTTAAAGAGACTATTGGTAAAAGATGAAGCTTGTTATACAATGAGAAGGTGAAAGATTTATTTAGTTTATGGAAAGTGAGAGTGTTCGATTAATTTGGCAATGGAGGGTAGCAGTTATTTGAGGTCCAAATGGATTACTTTGTAGAATTTTGACTTTGCTAGTCCCTTTTTCAAATTTCACCATTTTCCACCAATGCCAATTTGAATTAATAGTGAATATTGTGGATTACACATCTTTATAGTCTTTATTACACCACATTAGTCATGTTTAACCCATACATGATAGGCAATGCTTATCTTATGTCATGTTCTAGCTTTTTATGTTTGGAGTTGATTCGTTTGTATGTTATTTCCTGTTATCTATTGTTGTAATAAACTAAGTCTCCAATTATTCTATTTTCTTTTTCTACAAAATATATATATCTCTTTAAACAATCAAAGTGGATAACTTACCTCGGCAATGGAATTCCTACATTACAATGAAAGAACCCTTTTCAACCTTGTAAAACTTTCATTGAAAATTGACATATTAGTTAATACTTAGAAAACTAAACTACATAGATGAAGTGTTAAATTAAATTATAAGTTATTGAATTAATCAAACAACAAAAATAATATCAATAGAAAAGGCTAAATAAAGAAGAATTATTCCCCCTCAAGATGCATGGGGCTATACTAAGTCCAAATACCTTTATCCATACAATTATTCATCTTTGCCTTTTGATCTTGCTATATCGAGTGCATATTCATGCTTTTTTCCCCCTAATAATCTCAACATTACTTGGACTTGATCCTTCACCTAAGGACCTAGCTTGATGGCAACCAATTACCTTCTTCATAGGTGGTACAGAAGGGAGGGAGTTTGACTACACCTACTCCACATCGCCTCTTCCTTTCCTTTCCTCCTTCAACTTGATTATATGTTAGGATGTTTTAGTTTTTTTTATTACAATACATCTAGGTTATAAGTCAAATATCAATATCAATTTTTATTTACTTATGTAGGATAGTGTTAAAGGTTGAATGTGTGCCTTTTGCTGTGATCCAGGAATTCCTATGCCTTTAATTGAGTTTTTAACAAATTGATGTCAGTAGGAGTTAAAGCTCAATATTTTTATAAGTCAAGAGGTAAGATGCTAATATAATAATTTTATTTAGTTATTTATGCAATTTAATTAAAGCAAGTTGGTTGCCCTTTTAATTTTTTTTTTTTTGTAAAAGGATGGTTGCCTTTTTTCACTTGTAAAATTAAAGTAGGTTGGTTGCCATTTTTCACTTCTGAAATTAATGAATGATTCTATGCTAGTAGCTTAGTCTAAAATATACCTTCTTTAACATTTTCTTATATTTAAAGCTCTCATTATTTTGTAATAGAATAATCACCAATGCATATAACTAGTACAATGATATATAATATTACCTTTGAATTTTTTTCCTTTTAATGTCTTAATTTCAAACCTAACCTAAGACAATATGCGTATGTATTAAGTAACTTTCACTTCTCATATACACACACACAAATATATAATAATATCTTTGAAAATTTTCCCTTCAACACCTTGAATTTAAATCTAAGACAATATACATATGTATTAAATAATTTATCACTTCTAATACATAAAATCAACAAATTCTCCTTTTAGAGAAAGTCCACCATGTACAAACTCAACTCAACTAGAGCTATCCAATAAGTCATATACAATACAAGTGCCAAAATCTTGTCATAAAGTTCTCATGCAAATAAGCTAAATTTGCATGAGAATATACATCCAACAAAACCTTTAAAGGATGTTCTTACTTAGGCTATTTTCTTGGTTATTGATGTGCAATATTTTGTATATATTATTTTTTCTTATTTTATGCATCTTAGTATGTTACATATACTTAATTTTATGAAATTGGCTTTGTTATGTGATTAATTGCTAGTTTTTCAATGTTTTGAAATTGTTTAGTTAATGCTAAATTTTTACACTATTTTAAATTTTTAACTATAACTTAAGTTCTAAATATCATATTTAGGTAATATTTATATTTTTGAAAAGCTTAAAGGAAACTCTACAAATTTTGTATTTTGGCCAAATTTCAATTCAAACATTTAGAAGCTCAAAATTAGTCATGAAGTTGATACTTTATTTCTATGTAAGCTGAATTAGTCTTGATTTTTAGGCTATATTTATAACTTCAAAAGTCTAATTAAGATAAAACCAAAGCCTAAAATTTCATAAGATTGGGGTTAATAATTTCCATATTTGTGATTTATTGAAAGTACATAGTTTTAAAGGTTTTACAATGGCTAAAAATTAGACTTATAAAATTTTATTATAGCAACTCTTGTAGTATATTATTTTGTAATTAGGTTCTAGACTTCTAAAATTAGCAAACTCTTATTCTTTGTAATCTTAGGAGGTATATTATCTTGGCCTATTAGGTTTAATACCAAAGGAAATCAAACCTATTAGTTTAAGTACTAGAAGAAATTAAATATAGGGTTGTGACTCCAAAGGCAAGAACACAATTCCACATAACTCTAGATAATTTTCTTCTCTACTCCAAGTTTCTTTTTTTTTTTATTAATGGAAGACTAATTTTTAATTAATTCAAAGAATTTGAAACTCATTTTTATTTGAATTATGAAATTCTAACTTATAATGTTGATTTTTACTAATTAATTGTAATATCCCAAAATTTAAGTTTCATAGATTTCTACATTTATGAATATTTACTTAATTAATTAATAATTAAATTTGAATCCCCTTTTTTTAAATACTTTGGAATATTGAAATAATGTTAATGATGAAATTTGAAGTATATTTATTTATGATAATTATTATTATTTCAAGAATTGATTAAAATGATTTCTTTTATTAATCTTGAGTACAAGAATTTATGGAATAATTTATATGTAATTGATTAATCAAATTTAATATAGTTATTTTATATATATCTATATATTTCTAAGATTTCCTGTCACTCTCTCTCCTTATTTCTGAAAAAAAAAATGTTCCCTCTCTTATTATTTCTTTTTGGGACAGCAGCACTTTCTGTCCCATAAATTTTTGTTTATTTTTCCTTATTGCTGTTTTATTTCTTTTACCGACTTACACCAAGAAACTCCAGCAGTTTCCACCGCCTCCCTTCCTTTATTATTATTATTTCTTTTTATTATTTTTCTTTTTGGTGGGCCAACTCTCTTTCTTCTCACGGAAACCATTTTTTTCTTTTCGGCATTATCTGTAAGCCACCCTCTTCTCTCTGTTTTCAGTTGTTTCTCTCACCGACTTACGTCCTTCTCCTCTCTCCCTCTAGCTTCTGCTTTCCTTCTCCCACACTCCCGTCACTTCCTCCTTGTTTCTCTCGGACTGCTTACTGTTACTGTATCTACTTTCTTTAAAAGAAAGCTCACCTTTCGGCATTCCAAACCAGTGCTGTTGTGTCTCTATCCACCGCCAACCAGCACCATTCATGGTTCACAATGTAAGAATTTTAAATTTATTTTAGAATCTCATGTATGATAATTAGAACACCATAAATATGAAATTAGAATTTACTTACCTGATGGATTTACAGTCATAATCGAATTCAACGGAAGTTAATGAATTTTTCTCAACTAGATCTTTCTCTTCGCTCTTCTCTTCAGTGGCGGCTCTCAATAGGTAGAAATCGTGTGTATGAGAAGTGAAGAAGGGACCTAACCTTAATTCTTATTTATAAACTTAACAATCCTCCCCATAAAAGGATTACTAAGTCTTTGGGTCTACACAACCGCCAAACCACACTAAACTATGTAGATGTGCTAAGCTCATATCTTTAAGATCACAATTTTAAATGGGCTTCATGCATGTCTCACAATTGGGCTAAATTTTAATCAGTTAATTTTTTTATTAAATCATAAATTATCAATTAATAGTAGCTCACTTTATGAAAAATTCTAACATTCTCCCACTTGAGCAATATTAATTGGGTTTTATTAGAGTTTTAACAAAATACATTTTAAAAACAAGACTCTAGACTGATTAAAAAAAAATTTATGTGGCCACAATTAAAAAATAATTTAACCCTCTGAGATAACATCACAACAATTCTATCTAATATAACCAACTAACACTAAATCATAACGTCCTTTATGCCCCTTATTAACATAAGACCAATCTATGGTTACAAGTGCTAGTGACTTTATTGACAATAGATTTTAGTGTGGCTGTGTAGTAAGAAAATAGCATCAAATGTGATCAAACATGCTATTTTCATTATCAGTCCTCCATGATTTCTCTAAACTTGATAAAAAATCTATATATTGTATGTATGTCTCATTCATATTCTTGAGATCATTCAATGGTGTCATTTTATAAGACATACTTTCTTGACATCAAAGTCATATTTAAGATAGACACCAGTCTTAAGAAGCAAGATTTCAATACTTATAAGTATATGTTCAAGTAAGAATATATAATAACATAGATTATCTACTTTATGATGATCATCAATGAAATTAAAATTTTATAAAAAGAGTGTCTAACATAATAAATTATAACATGAGAGTGTCAAACACAGCAAATATGCTCCCACTAATAAAATGCATCAAAAGACCTTAAGACACCCATACTCTCAACATGTTTGCTAAAAACTACAGGTCTTAATCCTTTAGTCAGAGGATCAGCAATTATGTTATTTGTATCAATATGTTTTACAGTAATATCACCATTTTTCATAAAATCTCTGACCTTAAGGTACTTTATTTCCAAATGCTTAGACCCATATGTAGTTTTGTTATTTTTGGAAAACAACATAACAGATTTGTTATCATAATAAATTCTTAGTGATTAGAGATGGAATTAATGATGCGATGACCAGAGATAAGATTCTTTAGCCAAATGGCTTGCGTAGCTGCTCCATAACATGCAACAAACTTAGCTTGCATAGTAGAAAAAGCTAAAAGTGTTTGTTTTACACTCTTCCAAGATACAGCTCCTCCAGCTAATGTAAAAATGTATCCTAAAGTGGATTTCATATCATCGTGAGAGCCAGCAAAGTCAGAATCTGTGTATCCAACAATCTCAAGATTGTCAACTTTTCTATAAATCAGCATGTAATCTTTTGTCTTTTGTAAGTACCTTAATACTTTCTTAACAGCAACCCAATGATCCATACCAGAGTTAGAAAGATACCTACCAAGAACTCCCACTGCAAATGCAATGTCAGGCCTAGTGCAGACTTGTGCATACATAAGACTCCCCACTGCACTAGAATAAGGTATATTCTTCATAGATTTTGTTTCTAAATCATTCTTGGGACATTGACTAAGGCTGAATTTATCACCTTTTATAACAGGTGCATCCCCACCTTTACAATTCTGCATATTAAATCTAGTGAGCACATGATCAATGTAAGACCTTTGTGAAAGTCCCAATAAACCTCTAGATCGATCTCTATGAATCTTTATCCCAAGAACAAACGAAGCATTCCTAAGATCTTTCATATTAAAAATCTTGGACAATGATTGTTTAGTTTCATGCAACAATCCATTATCATTACTGGCTAATAGAATATCATCCACTTAGAGGACAAGAAAAATGTACTTACTCCTACTGATCTTAAGGTATATGCACTAATTAACTTTATTTTCCTCAAAACCCATGGAAGTGATCACCTCATCAAATTTAAAATACCATTGCCTTGAAGCTTGTTTAAGTCCATAAATAGACTTTTTAAGCCGACACATTAAATGTTCTTTTCCAAGTTCTTGAAAACCCTCTAATTGTACCATATAAACTTATCTCAAATCCCCATTTAAGAAGGCTGTCTTCACATCCATTTGATGAAACTCTAAGTCATAGTGTGCTACCAAGGCCATGATGATTCTAAAGGAATCTTTAGACGAGACTGGTGAAAAGGTCTCATTATAGTCCACTCCTTCTTTCTGAGTGGATCCTTTTGCCACCAATCTAGCTTTAAACCTTTCAACATTTCCTTTAGAGTCTTTCTTGGTTTTGTACACCCATTTACATCCAATAGGTTTGCATCCATTTGGAAGCTCAACAAGTTCCCAAACAACATTGTGAGTCATAGAATTTATTTCATCTTTCATTGCATCCACCCACATATTAGATTGTGCACTAGTTATTGCATCTTTGTAAGTCACAGGATTAACAACATGACTAATATCATAGTCACTCTCTCCAAGGAAAACTAAGTAATCATTAGAGATTGCAGATCTTCTTTGCCTAGTAAATCTTCTCAAAGACACCTCAACTTCATTCTCTTGAGCTTGAATTACATCAATAGGATCGGGAATTTGATTAGGAGGATGAGCACAAGGGAGAGGATCTGTATTCTGCTGCACATTTTCTCCTCTTCCAATATCTACTGGTACTGCAAGATTTTGTGGGTTTGGCAAAGGGAAAGTGACATATCTTACAGGTTCATCGTCATTGACAACTTCTATGATGCTTTTATCTGCAGTATCCCATTCCAAGAATTTCGCCACTTGTGACTCCACAATTTTTGCTCCACGTTCAGGACAATAGAATTTATACCCTTTGGAATGATCTGGATACCCTATGAAGTAGCAACGAGTAGATCGAGGTTCGGTTTTCTTTTTGAAAGGATTATAAATTCTAACTTCTGTAGGACATCCCCAAACTTGAAAGTAATTCAAGCTAGGTTTCCTTTTGGCCCATAGTTCAAAAGGTGTTTTGTTACAGATTTGCTAGGCACTCTATTCAATATATATAATGCACATTTCATGGCTTCACCCCAAAGAGATTCAGGAAGATTAGTTCTACTCATCATGCTCCTCATCATATCTTTAAGAGTGCGATTTCGTCTTTCAGCCACACCATTTTGCTCAGGACTACCAGGCATAGTATATTGGGCAATTATCTCATTCTCTTGTAAGTATTTGGCAAATGGTCCTATATGCTGTCTAGTTGTGCCATGTCTACCATAATATTCACCACCTCGATCAAACCTAATAATTTTGATGACTTTTTCCAATTGTTTCTCTACCTCTATTTTAAATTTTTTAAATTTTTCAAAAGCATAAGACTTCTCCTTAATTAGGTAAAGATAACCATAATGAGAAAAATCATCAATAAAGGTAACAAAATATTTATTACCACATAAAGTAGGAGTAAGTGGTCCACTAATATCAGTATGCACAATTTCTAAAAGGTCAGAACTTCGAGTGGCACCTTTGTTTTTAATCTTAGTTAACTTACCTCTTATACAATCAACACATGTGTCTAAGTTTTCAAATTTAAGAGAAGGAAAAGAACCATCTTTTATTAATCTATTAATTCTCTCATTTGAGATGTGGCCTAATCTTTTATGCCATAATAAGAAAGACTTTTCACTAACTAAAGTTCTCTTAGACACTATGTTTTCAACATTCATAGTACTGTATTCATTGTTTTGGGCCAAGCATAATCTATATAAACTATCATCAAGCTTAAATTCACCAATAATTTTAGAATTTAAAAACAAATTAACTTTTCAATTCTTGATGATAAAATGATAACCATGTTTATCCAAAACAGAAACTGAAATTAAATTTCTCCTAAAGGAGGGCACATAAAAAACATTTTTCAAAATAAGTTCAAAACTAGACTCCAAATTCAAATCTATTGTTCCTATAAAACAAACTTCTACTTCAGCATTATTTCCAACTCTAAGCTTGGCCTCTTTCTCACTTAGCTTCTGTTTGCTTTTGAACCCCTGCAAAGTAACAGCAACATGAACAGTTGCACCACTATCAAGCCACCATGAGTTTAATGGTGCACTAATAAAATAGGATTCAAAACAAACGAAAGCTAGTGGTTTACCTTCTTGCTTACCCTTTTTCTCTAACTAAGATTTATATTTGTGACACTCGAATTTCTTATGACCTTTCTTTTTACAGAAAAAATATTTATTTTCTTTCTTAATGATAACTTTAAGACCACTTACCCCTCTTGTCTAATTACTGCTTTGGCCTTTCTTGTCCTGAGACTTATTAGGTGCTTTTGACCCAAACTTCCTAGGCTTGTTGGAATTTTTCTGGTAGGTAGATTTGGAGTTAATGGTAAGTAAGGCACTCTCATTTTTTCCCTTTTGAGTTTTTCCTCTTTAGAAACACATTTAGATATAAAATCATTGATACTCCAAACCTCATTCATGGTGTTATAGGCAGTTTTAATTTGGATGAATTCATAGGGAAGAGAATTGATGGTATGGTGATCAATGAATTTCTCAGGTAAGGTGATTTCATGGGGAGCTAATTTGTTTTTGATATGGACCATTTTCATGATGAAATCTCTCACATTTCCAACAAAATTATAGCTCATACTTGTCAGCTCACTCATAAGATTCCCAGCCTCAGACTTACTGAATTTTTGGTACATTTGACTAACAGCATCATGGAGTTCTTTAACATTCCCAATCTCATCCAACCCACTCAGAAGATGTTCAGAGACAGATCTTTTAATAGCATGTAGACACATACGATTTGCTCTATCACACTTGGCAAACAACTCCTTTTGTTCAGCAGTACTTTGGGCAGTGATGGCACCGAGTGGATCAATCCGTAAGGTTATGTCTATATTGCTCATAACTAAGGCAAAGTTCAGGTCTTCATTCCATCTCTTATAGTTAGACCTATGTAGGATCTTAATGGTAGCTTGGTTGCCATTTACAGCAAAAGTCACTGTTCAAGACAAATTACAACAATTAACCAATGGATAATTTAAAAAGATTAGCAACGATTCCTGATATGCTACAATAACTGGAGAGTCTAGGTGCATCATCATGTTCTCCCCTTTGGGCAGAGAATATGACATACTAGTTAGTACTCTCCTCATAAGGCTAATATGAAAATATCCAATTTAAAAAATTCATCCCCTTTGGGCAGATAGACTTTCTAAATTGATATATTTCCATACATGATGCCTTATGTCATAATGCTAAAATTATCTTACATAATAACCCCATTTGGGCAGGTGATTATATAAGATAATTCTAGTACTATCCCATGATTTTGAATAAGAAAATATTTCACTAATCACTATAAATGAGCCACTTTGGCAGCCAAGCATTTATAATTACTAATGAAAAATTTTCTTAATTTGGAAAAGGTAAATTATCCAATATCTCAATCTGTATACTCAACCATATGTATATAATGGGTCACCCTTAATGAGATGCTAAAAAACTCAATGTATCTCAATGAACCCATAAATATTATTGCATAATAAAATTTTGAACAAAATTTAAAATTAATATAATTGTAATATCTATTATGTTTACTCCTCAAATAATAATATTAAATAAGATAATAATAATAATAATAAATTAAGAAAAGTGAATATCATCTATGAATTACAAATATTTTCTTTATTTTTTTAGAAAATTTCACAATCTTATAGTTCTGGAAAATATTTTGAACTAATTCAAAATATATATATATATACAAAATATTTTTTGTATAAAAGAAGTAAAAGTAAATAAATAAATAAATAAAATAAAATAAAAGGCTGTGAGGCCTCTGTTGGTCCCGTGGCATAAGCCACCTCACAGCCTCTGTTGGTCCCGTGGCATAAGCCACCTTTCTATTTCACCAAATCATGGCAGGGTCTCGACGCCATGAGGATCGGTACCATTAATCCAAAATAACCAAAGCATGACTTCACATCATAACAAAGATTTACACAGGCGTTCATGGCAAACAAAAAAAATTGATGGACCTTCATATGTATGTATATAATTCACTTTATATATATATATGTTTGGAGAGGCACGCCAAACAAGATTTCAATTGCTGCAAAAAAAAGCATACCAAATTATATATATTATTTGTTTTATATGTATATGTGTCAGTGTACCATTAGAAAAAGGGAAACCAGATATATAAAGTCCAATTATATATAGGGAGTATAAATTTATTATCGGCGAAAGTTAAAGCCTTCTCTTCCAACGTCCCGTCATTGTCTGTCCAGATATATATATATATATAAATCAAGCTACTAACATTCACTAGGGTGTGATTTCTCGTTTGCATGAAGGACACTTCACATTATCTTGAAAATTGGCATAGACAGTTATGCCAAACAAAGATTAATTAAATTCATATATATATAATTCATTTTATGTAAAGAAATCAAATAACAAGCTGAGATATATATATATATATAAATCAAACATCACGATAAATCAAAACGATATTCAGGAGCAAATCCAATTAATATAAATATATGCTCAAAAGCTAAGTTTCGTTTTAGATACGCATATATACGAAAATTCAAACACTTGACGAAAATAGTAAAATCCTTTATGCAGATTCTAAACAGAATGCTACTGGCTGATGGATTTGAGAATTATAAAATAAATATTATAAATTGATCGTATGATTTTATTTTAAATATCATACGTATAAAAATTCATCATAAATCATAAACCAAAATAATACGAAATATAATCAATTATGATAGGTTCTAATATCATACATGTAAGTTCTAATACCAAATGTAAGAATTTTAAATTTATTTTAAGATCTCATGTATGATAATTAGAACACCATAAATATGAAATTAGAATTTATTTACTTACCTGATGGATTTGCAGTCATAATCGAATTCAGCGGAAGTTAATGAATTCTTCTCAACTAGATCTTTCTCTTCGCTCTTCTCTTTAGTAGCGGCTCTCAATGGGTAGAAACCGTGTGTATGAAAAGTGAAGAGGGGACCTAACCTTAATCCTTATTTATAAACCTAACAATCCTCCCCATAAAAGGATTATTAAGTCTTTGGGCCTACACAACCGTCAAACCACACTAAATTATGTAGATGTGTTAAGCCCATATCTTTAAGATCACAATTTTAAATGGGCCTCATGCATGTCTCACAATTGGACTAAATTTTAATCAGTCAGTTTTTTTATTAAATCACAAATTATCAATTAATAGTAGCTCACTTTATGAAAAATTCTAACACACAAAAGCTGTACGAGTTGGCTCCTCCACCGTCTATGCTCTCTCATTTTCCCTTCTCAGCGTGTGCTTCCTTTTGCCAAACAACCACCATACTGCGCCTATGTTTCTCTCCGCTGGTTTCGGTGCTGCTGTTTCAGAAGCTGGCTGTTGTTTCTATGCACGTCCAACAACCCCAAGCTGCTTTTGCCTTTGCGTGTCTTCGACACCTATTAATAGAGTAGAACTGGAACAATACTGGTGCGGCAGAAGCAGGGGAGCCATTGTTGCTCCTTCCTCGACGGCATCTGCTGCCTTTACTGGCGGTGAGAAGCTACTGACAACATTTTAGAGTGAAACAGGGAGAAGTTGATGAAACATGGTATCTTCGGGTATGAGGCTATGATATTTGAGAAGATAGTTTAAAACGAATAATTAGCATTTTTATGCCGTAAAAATTGGGTATTTGATTATTGGATTTTTATATTCAAAATAATTAAAATATTATTTGGGATTAATTTGAGAATAAAGTCACTTATATGTCATATATGGTATGGTGCACAAGATAAAAATATAATTTACATGGTAGAACACGTCGAATAAAATGGATAAAATATATGTATGGATATTAGATTATCTAAAAGGAAATTGGTTAGGGATATTTTGAGTAATTTGATTAAAGTACTATCATGGTATAAAGATAGAAATATTAATGAGTGAGTATTCTACCTTGGGAAATGATATGATATTGTCTGTAACATATACAAGGGCAGATTTTGATTTTATAAGTAATTATAAATAATAGAAAGAAGCTAATAAATTATAATATTAAAATATTATAAACCAAATAAACCATCATGGTATTTGGGAAATATCATAGTGACGTCTTACTTTTATAATTTATTTTAATTTTTAATTAGCGCAAAGAAGAAAAAAAAGTGAAAATGAATTATTCTGAGCTCTACAATGGACGTGCCTTATCTAGTGAGTATATATCTCACCATCATTTTTATTTAGATAAAATACGATTCGAATATTGTGAATGATATTTCTTCTATTGATAATATTGATTTTATATTCACTGTATAAATCTAGTTTTGTGATATAAGGATAATTAGTTACTCATGAATGATAATTGACCAAAGCGTGCAGCGAAAGTAAGGTTACATCCTTATTAGCCAATTACTAATTGATGCGTAAGTCGGATAGTAAATTCTTGATGAATAGTTGAAAAGCATGGAAATGGCCTTGAAATGAGGTAGAGGCTACATGTATGACTACCATAATTTTTACATGATGTTCTATGACATTGAAAAATTTTTTACTTGTGGATAAATACCCTTGTTTGATATGATTGCAATGGCTTAATGTGAATGAGATGAATTATTTATGTTTAGCCTTAATGGCTATACAGGACTATGATATCTACTCGAAGTGGATAGTTTATAGTATCGAGTTATATGCCGGAGAACTTGCATTATGGGCATAGCCTCATCTATTTAAGAAATCCAGAAAAAAAAATGAGTTTGTTAATATTTTAATTTAATACATATTTAACTGACAAATCTTTGGTTAGATATTGGTAGATATATGCTCACTGGGTTCCTAGAACTTACTTTGTTTTAATTTAACGTTTTTAGGTTAGCATTCATGAAGGATCAAAGACCGCCTTATTAAGGGATTTGACAATTGGGATTAGAGTTAACAGTTAAATAGAGTTTTGATGAATTATATAATGTAATGAATTAATTGTATGTGTATAAGTTAGAAATTAGATTGTTCTATATGTATGTTGATTTTGTTATATTTAGAAATTTTCGTTAAATAGGAAGAGTAATAATAGTTAAGGCTTGGGGAAACCGATAACGGGATCCACATCGATCACGATCAAAAGTGGATCGTGACATTAATTTTTCTCTTTCTCTAATATTTTTATTTGATTTTCTAGAATGGTGAGGTCTTCCCATGCCTTGGGTGAAAATCCAAGGCATGGATATGGAGACATGTGGCAAAGTTTTACCTAAAAATTTAAGTTTTTGAGACTATTGTTAAAGTAAGTTTGTTTTGTTCATAAAACATGGTATTTACAAAATTACCATAAAAGCTTTTTAGGCGATGAAACAGTGGAACTTGCATAACCTAAATATAAAAAGGAAAGTTTATTAGGCTAGATTGTTAGGTATATGATCTAAAATTTTAATTATTGATGATTCAAAATTTCTATTATACACAATCATTAATAATTTATGAACAAATTTCTAGTCAAATAACATTTATAATAATTATATATTTTTTATGTGCCCTTCATTATATTTTTTAAGTTTTTTAATTATATATTTTACAATAATTTTATCACAAAAATTCCAAATTTTTTATGTTATAATTTTATTAATAAAATTACTTTTTTTTCACATTTGTAATATACATATTTCATATAAAATATAACATTTTGTAAAAAAAAATTATGACGAATAAATTTTTTATAGAAATTATATATTTATTAAAAAATGTAAAATATGAAGAGTGAAAATTTTACAAAACTCAAAAGTTATAATTTAAGTGCTAAAAGACTAATCTTGTTTAATATAAACATTAGATAATAGATAATTTGATTATAACATGATTAGTATTTGACCAATGCATTGCATGCACGTACTTATTTCACTTTTAAGTTATTGTTATTTATGTAATTATGTTAAGAAAAGCATTTTTAATAAAATTTTGTACATAAATGAAACAAAATATTCAAACTTGTTATAAAATAAGAGTTTAAATTTAATTTGTTATCAATGTAAAAATTTTTAAATTATTAATGAGAAAATATGCTATCAAAAAATAATGGTAATCAAGAATTTTTATCTGCAATAAAAGTATTTTAATAATATTTTAGACATATGATAACACTTAGGTGAGTAATAGTATGAAGTTAATTTATATTAATAGTGAATTAAATTTAAATACATAAAATAAAGAGTTTAAATTTAACCTACTATCAATATAAAATATTTTATACCATCAGTGAATGAGGAGACACGTTATTAAAGAAATAAAGTAATTAAGAATTTTTAAAAATAATAAAGGAGTTTTATATTCATTTTGGAGACTAATAACATAAAATTCAAAATAATAAATAATCATATAAAATAAATTCAAATTTAAAATATAAATATTAAAAATTTATGAAATTGTTTAAGATTTAATTATTTGTAAATTAGAAAATCCACTAACATACGTCCATCGGGTTGGTGATTCAACCCAATGACATATACTTTTGGGTTGAAAATATAATTCTCATGAGCTATTGTATAACAAGTTGCCAGCTTTTATGGGTCCCAAATTGATAAAATCTAAGGTCTAATATTATAGGTGCTTTCTATGTTACCCCCATGGGTTCCAAATCCATGGGTATGTGGCAAAATGCAAGCCATTAGATGAGTGAGGCCATTGACTTGGTCAACTCATCTAATGACTTAGATTTAACCACATTCTCATGAATTTGGAACCCATAGGGGTAACATAGAATTGCCTAATATTATAACAAATGGTCAAGGCATAGATACATATACTTTTACTCAAGACATCATAGTCATAGCCTTCTAAAATTGCATGAATTGGATACTATTTTGATATAATTTATGTTCAATACTATGATTTATAATTTATGTCTAATTTAATTCTTCAATTCAACTAAATTTTATATTCAAATCAATTTAGATTTGTGTTTATAAATTATAATAATTGCTTAATTCTGGTAATTTAATTTGATCAAATCTTAAATATTTATTATAAAATTCGTAAATCATAATCAACTTTCTAGATGATTTTAAGTTAAAAAATCAACTGTACCTATCAAATATGTTGTGATCAATAATTAAGCAACTAAAAAATTCTCAATTTCTTAAATCAATTGCATTTCTATATTAATTTTTTGTAGTACTTCTATATTCTATTTCTAATAATACATTCTATTTAATTTTAATTCAAACCCTCCCCCTAGTTCTATTTGTATTCTTGCATCCTGTTTGCATACTATTTGTTTAATTGTTTAATTTTATTTCTAATTGCTTATTTTGTTTTTTTTATTTTTTTATTAAATTCTATAATAATAGTTAATAATTGAATGTAAAAGAACATCTTAGATGGATCACTAAATATTTGACTTGATTTGATACCTTATATTTTAAAATTTTTATCAAGTTAGTGATTACCGATTTTGATTGGATTCGTCAGCCATCAGTTGCCATACACAACCTTCAAACATGAACTAATGCACATTAGTTGGCCAATTATTGTAGCATGCAGAGGGCGGTCACTGTAACAACTGAATGGAATTTATGATATGGTATACATCAATAAGAGAATAAAATATACTCAACGACATGTAGGTTACAATTAATAATCTAAGAGTACGTCTAAAGAGAGAGGGCTTAATGTTAGGGCATCTAGTTCTCAGCCGTAGGAGCTTTTACCTAAGAAACACTCGTGTATAAATCCATATTACCCTTTCCTTGGTTTCCTCTTCTCTTATCCATCTGGGAGATCTCGACTTTGCCAATCAGTTTGGAATAATTTTCATTGCCTTGAAGTGATGCTCGGAAATCGGTGAATGTATGCAAGGCAAACTACTCCCATACGTAGTCATCGTTCCTGTGCCTCAGCAGGCTTGTATATTTCACGTAGATCTAGGCTTTGGTCCCACTTTACATACCTCGATCAGAAACCCACAATCCATTAGCAGCAGTAGCCATGCTCGCTGCTGTTCAGAGAGACGATCCCTAGGCCCTTTTACTTCAACAAGCTTAGCTTCACCACTGTATTGTCCATGGAAACGCCATAGCAGCAAATCTGGCATTCCACTGGACCAGCTTTGATAGTCCTGAGCAAGAAGTCTACAGAGAGAAGCTAAACAAGGGCCCCCAACACATGTGACAGCAGCACGAAGCTCGTCCAAAGAATGGCGGTCCCAATTAATTCCTCTACAAGCTGTAGCGTGATGTGTTTCCCATGATTTTATAAGAACCTCCTCAGCCATGCCATCATGAATTTGTTGCAGATGACATTCTATGATACTCTTTCTCATGGTGTAAAAGCCCTCAGTACCCAAATCCAAGGGACCATTCTGCATATACGAAGGGTTTAATCTAATAGTTGGCTATATAAGTATACAATGATCTCATCCTAAGTAACAAGTCTCCAACATTAAATAATTATTCTTAACACCTATACGAAAAAGGACAAAAGTAACCACATAAAGGGCATATAGCAAATTTGGGTGAGATTTATGAGATTTAGTTGCGAAGGAAAGCAAAGACAACTAACAAATAACTAATACATAGTGATAAAAACACTCTTCAAATCACAGTATTAACTGCTGGACAAACCATATTACAGACTTTAGCCAAGTACAACAATCTAGACATGGTCCAAGCTGACTCTCTGAACTGCACGGTTTCCCATTCCAAAGAACATGACGATCATGCATGCATATAATCTGATCATACTGTTCAAAAGCACTAACTTAAACTTCAGTGGTACCGCAAAAAAGGAAAGAGGACAAAATGAAAGAAAAAGACACGAAATTGCAAATTGTCATTCTACACAGCTAAAACATCAAAACAAGAAGCCTTTATTCCACAGATACTATCACACATAAATGATGTGAAATGAGAACAGAAAACAAAGCACAAAGTTGAGAGAAGATGAAAGCTTAATTATGACTGAATAATATGCACCTGAAATCTAGTGTAGAAGACATTTGGCACATCCGCAAACATGACATCCCACATCAAGAGCCCAAAAATGGTTAACCATATGCCACTCTCTGTATGAACACCCCGCCATCCACCTCCCTCCCCAGCATAATAATGTAGAGCAAGCTGTTCCACTCCACACTGCTCTCCTTCTTCATTATAGAATCTGTTCTTTTCACCCAATCCAGAATTCAAAGGTCTACCTTGAACCAAAACCTGACTCATTGAAACAGCCATGGGGGAAAACCCCTAATGTTACTCCAATGATCAATATCTTTGATCACAACACCATCAATCAAATCAGAATCCATAAACTTGGAACCACTAAGTGTTTTTATCAGAAATGGACTAATCAACAAATCAATAGTGACTACCTCAGGAATCTTCCTCAAAACAGACTTGGAGAAACTGGGAACTTTCCAGCGCCTTGGTGGCTTTCCTAAGCGGAGAACCCGTCTTTGCATTGCCATTCTTGAACCAGCACGCACCCATGAATCTAGCAACCCATTTTCAGCAACTTGAAGGCTCTCTTCAGTGTAGCCCAGGTGCTCCAAGTTAATTGATAGCCTCAGTATCCAATATCCTCTTCTTAGATCACAAGTGAAAGTATTTAGCAGCTGCTTCAGTAAGTTATTTGCATCACTGTACCTGAGAAACAGACATCACTTCTCCTCTACCTCTGTATAGAGCAAATTGATATGAAGCATGAAAGAAATACCAGTCGTCCTGCTTTCGTTAAACTATTACAACTTGCTTCTCTTGCTATTCTGATCCTCTTACTCTGTCCTCTCCTAGTTTTTCTTTCTTCATGAATTCTGCTTTTATCAAGAAAATAACACTATACTACACTAGCTTTGTTCATTGTTTAAACCATACGAAACTTAAGAAATTAGTCTGAAATTATGTAATGTTCATGTATCTTTGGGCAAGCTGCGCTCATCCTATTATGATTCTTTCACTCTGTTGTCTAACACATGCAGAAAAACTGACACTAGACCACAAGGATATATTTATGTAAACTTGATTCACCAGAGGTGCAAGAGAACGCTGATTAAAAATTCAAAACAAAACCTCATTACCTGCGCTCTTGTTCAAGAAAGGAAATTCCTAAAGTGACCACTTTAGAGTATACCCATGATGCTGAAAATAAATAACGCAATGCAATTACTGATTCCAGGTACTGCAATGGCAAAGGAGGGGATAAATGGGATTCAGCAATCCTTATGCACCTTAACACCAATTCAGTGTTGCTTACATCAAGAGCTTCATCCATAATTTGTGCCACTTCAATGGCCTGTAAAGGTAGCATCCTACAGGTTAGATTTGGAAACAGAAAGCCAATAGCATCGCTGAGAAAAAGACATTTACCTCCTCATAAGAAAGCAGATCACCACGATTGGAGAAAATTGGCTCCAATATCATGCAATTGTAAGTAGGATATTTGACTTTTTCCATATCACTTAGTAAAAATGTTGAGAGGTCCTGTTCCCCATTTAAAAAGAAAAGCCTCTGCAGGACAAGTTCCAATCATATCCAAAATGAAAGTAAATGACTATACCAAATTCTGTTAACAGGAGTGGTGGAAGGCACAAAAGCACCTCAGCACGCCAAATGAGGAATTCAGCTTTTAGAGATATTCGAATACAGGAGCCACTTCTACAAAATATCATATTTGATAGGTGTGTCCTGTACAAAGAAAACAAATACAATTAAAATCCTTAACATCATTGATGCCCTCACAAATCCTACGAACAAAAGAGTTGGAATACCATGTTCCATCTGCATAAGCGGAAAGAAGAGATGCAATGAGATCTTGCTTTCTCATTCCATGACCACAACCCTAGAAGTTAAAAATATCAATATACAACAGATATTATAGACAGATCTCATCAGACATTGAAAGAGGAGATATTATTAGAGAAAATCACCAAGAAAATAATTAACCCCAAACTATGACACTATTATTAAAGCATGTAAAAGATAAAATACAGCAGAATGTTTGGCCCGTATCTGTCCACACAGCAGATCTCCTACTGTGTAGTCATCAGAAGCCAACCATCAATTTGGGAGCATCTACTATGGATATAGCCAATTTTAGACAGATCCGTCCAATATGCTCCATTTATTCAATACAGTATGAACATATCCTCAAATTGATTTCAAAAAAGAGATAATAAAAGAAACAATGAACATTGGCTAAATTTGTAAGAGCTACATTGATATAATATGATTTACAAAATTGAGTCAAACAAGTAATGCATAATATGCATTAAGACCAAACCTAGTGCAGATAGTTTAAACCATGTCAAGTATTGTATAATAAAGATTTCTGCAATTTTTGCCAGGAGTGAATAAGGGGCTAGTGTTGTAAGAGTACAAGATCATTGGTTATTATTCTAGCATTACAATCCAATGAAATACACAAAACCCCTCCAAACAAAGCAAAAAGCTAGGAGTGTCATTAAATGCCTTCCATGTCAAACACTCAAAATCAAGTGAAAATTCCGATATGCAATGCTCCTCAAAACAGGAAAATGCTTATTCCATAACTTCCAGGCATGGATCAGTGCATTGTAAGAAAAGAAAAGGAAGGTTGTTAATTTTATATTAAATAAAAATAGACATTGCACAATATGAACATATGAATAAAATAGTAACATTATCATCAGTAAGTCCTCCGAAGTGACGTTGGACTCCTGTTACCCTAAACAGATACCAGACGTCTCTACAATAGATTGTTATGAAAAAGCTAATTTCATTCTGTTTACATCATTGGATGCAATTGTTCTTTCAAAAGACAGGGTGCCAATGCTCAGTGATACAAATATATAACTGTAAGAACAAACATCACACAAGCACACATGTAAGCAGCCACTCTGAACTGTAAGCAACCCCGATCCAGGAGTCACTCACCCAACTAGAATAGCTGGTCAGAAAGATATAAGTTTTTCGAGAGTGTTTATATATAATATCCACAATTACTATGCAACAAAAGGACAATCATAATATTCTGAAGCAATATTAATACTCCCATAAAGTAGCGATTTCCATTTTTTCATGCAGTTAGACATGCCAATAAATAGGGGCCAAAGAAGGTTTGATAGATTCTAACCTTTTTAAGCATACTCCAAATTTCATGCAGCTCAGAGACAGTGAGTATATTCAGAAGATCATTTATGTCATTTTCACACAGTTGTTTTGCATCTTCAATAAAACATATATACCCTTTTTCTGCAATATGCCCATAAAAAAGATTCAGGTCATAAAGAAGGTGGAAACAAGAAAAGTTTACTGGTGAGAAAGCCACTATAAAAATTTGGTGGGAAAAGATGATAGTAATCTTACTGATTTTATTTAATTACCAGCAAGCTGCTTGGCTGCTTTATAAGCATCCATTATTTCAGAGTACGACAAAGTAGACATGCGAAACCAAGGCCCTGCATGAGAATCCAGCACCAAATGAGCTAAGTCCAAGAAACAGGATGGGGAAGGGTGGAATTGACTGTATTTGGCTATTTTAGAATTTGAGCAGAAATCAAGAAGACAAATGTGACATCAAGAATATCATGTCTACCATTTGACACTTTTATTCTAACATCTGATGCAATGTACATTGGTTTTTGTTGTGATATGAACAGACACATTTCTAATACAAGTGGAGGTTTATTGCACAAGAGCTCAGTTTTTCACAGATTAACAGTAGTGCAATGACAATAGAAATGATATTTCCACTTGACAAATCACAAAACCAATGTAAAATGGAACAGGGAATATGTTAGCATGTTAGTATTATAGGGTAAAAGATGCTTCACAATTACCTTTGTTCGGACTTGTTTTTCTATCATGCCTTTTTAATTGTATACCTCTATTTCAGTTCCAGAGAAGAGGTGGAAAAGGATCAGATAGAAGCTAGAGATACTTGGAGAAAGAAAACAAATATTTTTTTAGAAAAAAAAAAGTTTACTGAGAGAAAATACACACAAAAAGGAAGGACAAGAAATCTCATGAAGAGAACGGAGTAATCAAAGGGAGAAGACGAAAAAAAGAAAACTAGAAGATCTAACTCAAGATAGCTCTCCAATTTCCCTGTAAATTCATAGGAGAAACTCCCTTAAAAGAACAAAAAGGGGTAAAAAAATAAAAAATAAAACTCCATCCCATAAATGAGATGGGAGAAGAAATTTTTCACTGAAAAATTCTAGCATTTTGTTCCAAGGAAAGACACCACAGGTCAGCAAAAAGAGCATACTTCCAGAGTTCCTTAAAACCTACCCACTATCTAAGCCTGCAGCTAATTGAAAGAAAACAAATATTGTTTCATAATTGTTAGAGTAATTAGGTTTATAATATTGGGCTCAAGTTATATTATGGACTTGCTTATCTTGCACCCAAAATTAAGGATATTAGAGTCATTATGTTTATTAATAGTTCTATATAAATAGAGCATCAGGATTAAGTCAAATGTATCAATTCAGTCTTCTTATTTATTCAATAATATATTAGATTCTCCCCTAGAGGTGTACATGGGTCGCCTGACTCGATGAGTCCGACCTGGAAAAATATAATATTTGGGCTCTTTTTTTTTTGTTCGATGGGACTTTTTTTTATGGCTCGATTAATAATTAGACCAAACTCGAATCAAGATATAAAAAAAATCCTATAGGCCCGATCCGACCCAATTATAATAATTTATTTTTAATAATATAATTATATATTAGAAAAATATAATTATATCTAATCATTTTTAATATAAAAAAATTAATTTAACATAATTAAATCTTTTATATATTTAAATGTCATATTATCTCTTTAAATATATATTTTTTATTTAAAAAATTTATTTTTTATTGAAAAATTAAAAAAAAATATTTTTTTCGAGCTTTTGGATCGGGCTTTTGAGCTTTTCATTTTAAAATTCGGGTTAGGCCGGGCCAATTTTTTAAAAAACATAAACAGGCCGGGGCCAAGTTCAAGCCTAAATTTTATATAATTCAACCCCGATGGCCTAGCCCGAAACCCACCCATGTACACCTTTAATCCCCCCCTAAATTAAATAATTTCTCTCTATTCTTTCTCTCTCTAAATTCTAGCTATGTTTCTTCTTAACATGGCACTTGTTTGTTTCCATTGATCAAGAAAGATAGGGAGGTCCATTATTTTCTCTTGGTGATGCATGCAGCTTTGTGTTTTAACAATCTGATTGTCACCGGATATTGTCCTTGGTGTTATTTTCTGTTGTCATGACCCTGGTGGTCTGTTTTGGCTTGTGCAAGCCAATATGGTGCAATGGATGTTGAACCAGTTGAGTCAGCCAAGTTCCACAAAGTTATGATGGAGTCAAGGTGAGTCAACACTGAGTTGGGCGAGTTACTATTGGGTCATGGTGAAACCTTATGAGTTAAGGCAAGTTACTACTGAGTCGACCTGAGTTATAACTGAGTTGCACTAAGTTCCGTCTGAGTTGGGTGACTGAGTATTGAGCTGAGGTTTGGTTAACTTCAGTGATTTTGCTAACTGTTGCTGTGTAAACTCTTCATACTGTTGGAGACAGGTTTGGTGAGATGTTATGAGAAGTAGTTTTTTTGGCAATGTTCTGGCAGAAACGGTTTTGGTGTTGAGAAGGTCTGTTTGGTGCTATGCACGTTTGACTTTAGTGGTTTAAACCATTGGTTTTGGGTGTCTTCATGTGATTTAGGATACTATTTGGAGACTTGTATTTGCATAGGTTTAATTTGGTAAGGTTATCCTCAATTTAAGGTAATTTAGACCACTATTTTTGCCAGCCTAGCATTGGATTAGTTCGTGCAACATGTTAATGTATTTAACTAGGAAGTCGAGGAGACTTTTGGAAGCTATGAACCATAGGCACTGGGGTCTTTAGCTTGGAAGTTAATGGAGCGGTTCAAGGGGAGCTAGCAGAAAACTTTTGGAAGCTGTTAGTATTTCTATCAAGGTTTTGGGTTTGTGAGTGTTTCCTTTCAAGGGAAGTGTTCACAAGCTATTCATGAAGTTTATCAAGTTTGGTATTTCTATAAATGTGAGAAATTTTTATAGATGAGGAGGTCATGAATAGATACCATTGAAGCTTGTGGCGCTTCATTAAGGTAAAGCTGTTCATGAAGTTAACTAAGTTTTCTTCAATGATGTTTTATTGCTTTTTTTTTTTTTTAGGCGACTCCAAGTTTATGTAACAAGATTAAGCTTAGTAAGCTTCAACTTGTGGGGGAGTGTAAGAGAGTAATTAGACTTACAATATGAGGCTTAGGTTATATTATAAACTTACTTATCTTGCACCCAAAGTTGAGGATATTAGAGTCTTTATATTTATTAGTATCTCTATATAAATAGAGTATTAGGGTTGAGTTTAATGTATGAATTCAATCTTCTTATTCGCTCAATAATATATTAGAGTTCCCTCTAAACTATGTAACTTCTCCAATGTAGATCAAAATTTCAGAGGGAAATTCTAGTTTTTTTTTCCCTCCATCATTCTCTCTATTCTTTCTCCCTCTAAATTCTAGCTATGTTTCTTAACAATAATAAATAGATGCCTACTTCATCCTTAGTCCTTAATACTCTATTTATATGAAGTAATAAGGCCCATAATGACTCTTTTAACTTTGTGTGCAATACAAGTAAACTCAATCCAAGGCTTATGTAAGATTCAACTTGTTACATAAATGACATCACCACATAACAACTTGAAATGAGCAATAATGTTGCAAGTACCTTCCCTTGCTTCAAACTCCACAAGCCTAAACCACACATCAATAAGCACTTACCCCTTCCTAAACAAAATTTCTTCCTTTTATCAATCAATATAAAATGTTAGAAAGGCCAAGTTAACCATAAACCCAAGTGAAATACTTGGACATCAAACACAACAATTAAGAATGTTAGAATAACCTTTTCTTGTGTACAGCCGGATAAAAAGCCTCTGACAGTCATCCGAGAGTGTCATGAATGATTCTGTTAATGGATGAGAAATAGTTCAAACCATCTGAAAAAAAAAATTAAATAAGAAAAAAATATATCACAAGTCTTAATGTCAATACCCATCAAATTTGTTTCATCCTCTGTTAAAAGGTGAACATTGTTTCTTAACACCTCTTCCAATATAAGACAAAAGTTTAGCTGATACTTTGCAGAAGGTGGATGGTTCCTTGCAGATTCAACTGCATGCAGAACGTTTTCCCATAAACATTTAAAAACCTCATCATCTTTATAATTGTTTTCCCAATCCAATGTTTTCTGACACACAATCTGAATGGGAGTGACACCATAAGAATGCTTTGGAATGGAAGTCACATGCCCCTGAAACAAGTTTCAGAGTGCAAACTAATAAGGACAAGAATCCAATAGCTTGCTACCCATTTATCAGATCAAATATTAAGCAGAGCACTTATCAAATTAGGAATTATGATCTTAAATATTTTCTAATATGAAGGTTTAGGTCAGATACCCCTGTCTAATAGGATAAGGGTTAAATTTTTGTTGTTTGAGAAATTTAATTACTAAAAATGAAGAAACAGCCCTCCCTGCATGTTCTCAAACTTACACTTCATAACAAAAGGTCAAACTAAAAGAATACAGATCATACTAAATTTACAGTACAATCAGCATAAAATCTTAATTTAACAGAATAACAGACCCTTGGTAGCTGAATATCAATTTTTTTAACAAACTTCCATTTCATTCCTTTTTTCCCCTTTTTTTAAAAAAATTTTTTGATAGAGCAAAGCATGCTTCTGATGGAGAATGCATTGTAGAGTTAGCCATTATGTTTTTTGAGTACTTATAAATGAGATTAGAGGGAGACAAATCTTGTGCATTCCACTCCCAAAAAAATTCACCATAGGATAGTAATATAATATATATATATATATTGATTCTTTTTGGTAATTTTTGGTGAACCGTATGCATCAAAAGGTGCAAGTATGGCTCCTAAGAGATAAAATTTTATCTGAACCAATCGACTTTATTGAGATAGACTATGTTGTGTGGATATCTTTGTGTTGAATAGATATCTATATGATCCGATTGATTGCATAAAGCCCGATTCATTAAAACAAAAAAAGCTTGGCTAGGTACTGGTCTAGCCGAGCTATAGAAAAAAAAAAACACGACCCCTTCAAATAAACGAAAGGTATTTTTTTAACTTATATTCTCTCTATTAATATAGAATTGAAAATATTCTATTAAACTTAATAAGACAATAAAATTTCAAACTTTGGAGCAGAATACTTGCTAATTTTTTATTCAACTGCTAAACTGGTATGAAAGCTATAATTGTAAACCACGATCAAATCTATGGAAGCATTGGTTTATACACTCCTCTGAATCTTGACTTTAGGAATCATTTTTTTTGCTATCGTAGTCATTAGTGAAACAAAAATACTTATACAAACCATCAAAGTAACTCCGTCCCCAATGGTCCAAAAATCAAAATTGTGGGAATATTCTGAATCTTTCATGAACATCACAGCAAATATGAACATTTATACAATTCAAACAATTTTAAACTCGCCTCAATTCATAAAATAAATTATTAAATAAAAATGATATATAAAATATATAAATATAGAAAATAATCTAATAGATTAGATATATTAAATATAATATACTATATAAAGAGTATAGCTTCTAACTACTCTTTTGTATAAAGAATGAGATTCGCTTCACACCCTAAAAGAAGCAAGCTACGTCTAAGTGAAATTTGGAGATGGAAGTCTTCTTTCATTTCTCGACAGTGAAGTAAGACTAAGCTAAGTTCATGAGCTTATTATCTTGGGTCGGAACAAGTTAATAGGATCTCCTTTTTTTAACCCCCATACTACAGAAACAAGACTTCACAAGTTTAGAGACTTAAGAACGGAACAAAAGACAGGGAGAAGCCACTAAGATAGGTTGTACTTCTTCCTGGCAGGTTCTATAGGTAATCAATAGAAATTGCATTAAACTCTTAGGACATACATTTCATCAGACAACTCAAACTGGCCTACATCAAACAGCTAGCAGTTGATGGGCAATTCAAAAATGTATAGGCAGTAGTTACAAACTAAGATAGCAACTAATGAACATCCCAAACTCTTTCTATATCAAAATGTAAATAGAGAAAACATAAACATGCAAAAGCAAAAGCAATAAAGGCACATCCAAGAATTATTACCTCAAACCTAAGACCATATTTATCAATTAGAGAAGATAGATATTGTGCAAGTTCACGGGGGAGAAAACCTAAGGATTCACAGCAATTGGATTCTGCAGAGACAACCTGAACCAAGCTGAACATAAGTGCTTGTGAGTGATATACAAAGGATAAATACTTGCTTGCGGATTCAGAAGCAATGAACCTGGATGGCATTGGGATCTCTAGCATTATGAGGGTCTCTCAAAAGAGAAATGGTAGCACCAGGATGAATCTCCTTTTGATCAGCATATCTACGCCCAACAATAAAAGTTTCAAGTGTCTCCTCAAGTATGTTGGCGGTAGATTCAGTCACCTTCTGTATATTCATTTCATTCTTGAAGTGCTTAGACGAGCTACTAATCAGACAACTAATATTGTGATTACTATCCAACTCTTCACTTAATCCAGGCTCATTCTTCGCATTTTCTTTCTCAGCAGGGAACATGAATAATGCACTCCTGAGACTACTGTAATCAGAATCTCTGTGGACCAGAACAGTATTTGACTTGACTGAATCACCAGATTGCACTTTTGATATTGGGCTGAAGTTTAACTGAAGGAGAGTTCTTTGCGTCAGTTTCCTTTTGGTTCCTCGAGATAGACATGCATCTGAAACCATAGATTGAGTTGACTTAAGATCATTAACATTCAGGATGGAAGATCCCAAAGATAATACACAAATAAATAAAATGATACATTACAACAATTAGTGAATCATCAACAGTGATTCCACACTCAAATCATGAAAGACCAAAAATACTTCTTTAAACTTGCAGTTTTAGTTCATCAAAAATTCTTACGAGTTTAAGAGTTAAGCATTGCAATATTAAATTGGAAAGTTGAAGGTACCAAAAAAAGTCGATCATATTATAAGTGATTCTTCTTAGCAGATTATGATTTTTCATAGATAAACCTCTTGCTTAACCTGAATAAGAGTATTACGAGCATATCTTCCCGATAAGCATCAATGTGCTTATTATCAATTTATATCATTCTTTTGCCTTTTTGTAGAAATAACTATATCAGTGTGCACGCTTTTTTCCTAAAATAAACACCATTCATATTTTACTAATAATCTTGATTACAATATCCCTAACATGACATTCCTATAATTTTTTAACACATGTTCACATCAGCTGTTGCCCCTGCGCCCCACAACTCATCAGTGCATACTGGGAAATACAATAAAAGGACCATATAAACAAGCCTTGATCCCAAAACTTAAATCAGTAATGTGAACACAACTAAAAACTATGTGAAGACCTTCCACAAAAGTTCTACTAACAAAACAAGGGTGGACACGCTAACAGAAGTTTCCAATAAAAATGGGAAGCCTATCATTCAATGCCACCTATGCTCCTGAAGACCCTTTGTGGCAGTTACTAGAGGGAGAAAAAGAATATAAAAAAATTAAAAAAAAAATATTACAAGTTTGCTCATGTACAAAGAGATGAACGTATGAAATTACTAATACATGAGTAACAAGTAGCCTCAAAATTAGAGGGGAAAAGCAATACCCCACTGTGATTGCAAATCGGTGAAATTAATCATTCCATGAAACATGATAACCAGAGCTCTTTGCTAAGTTCACCCATAATGCACGTTATTATTCACATTAACATAATTATAGTGCATAACAGTCAATAAAAAGTAAACACAAAAAGTTTATTTAGGAAGGTTTCTGCCAAAATAATCACAGGTTGAAAACAAACAGGAAATCTCATGTCGAGATTATCACCATAGGGCAACATAGGTTCTCAATAGCAATTTATTCACCTGTCATTATATATTATAAATTGCATACCTAGATGAGTGTTGATCACATAGTCTCCTCCAGTTATCTTAGTGCCGCAAACTGGGCATGCTACCTCATTAACATAAGAAGTAGTAATCACAGGCTTATCAACTACAGGTTTGAATTGATTGAATTCAGCCACCAATGGCTCTTCCACAGACTTTTCCAAGCAAATTCTGCCATCGATATCAACACAGAGATTCAAAGAGCTCTGGAAACAAACAAATATCCACATCAGTGATTAGATGATTGCATCCGCCAGTAATGACGATATGACATATAAAACTCAGGTGTAACCTTGGGCTAACAAGTTAACAACAAAACAAAGCATGCCCCTTCCTGCAGTCTGACAAATTCTATTATATAGTGATCTCATGAATTAAATTGAATACATCAAATGTTACAGACGCAATTCAGAGGCTGAAGTATATTGTTAGAATTAAGGAATTTGGTCAAAAATGAATGCTCTCCTTATATATATATATATATATATATATATATATATATATATATATATATATATATATATATATATTAACAATATGCATAAATCAGAATGTTTGTAGAGAATACTTCGAACATTTATGCACATTGGACCCATATCAGAAAATGTAAAATCAGTTGCAGGTGTCTATTGTTATAGAGTCTAATGATGTTTCTACTTCACGAGCACCTAAGAATCTCCATTTCTATTGAAAAATAATATTACTCTTCTTAAAACCTACGATTCTTCACTGAGAAAAAGTCTCAAACACATGGTGAACATACGCCTGAACAACTTAGCAATTCCTTAAACTCAGTACAATTAACATCACATTTATACAATATCTAAAGAATGGTTGGACTATTTATCTGGGTGAGCCTATTAAACAAATGCAAAATAACCATTAAAAAAAAAAAGGGAGATAGATGCGATAAAAAAAAAAAAGGCGGGGAGGTATTTGCCTGTACAGGGGCAGCTAGAAGAGACTGGCGATTCGGAAGGAAGCGTCTCCGTTTCCCGATTAATCGAACTAAGCTTTCTCTGCCAGTAAGCATTGTTTCGTGAAGGGAGGGTTTGGCGGATGACTTACCACATCTGCCTGCACCGGTTATCCATGGCTTCCGAACCAACCTAACTTAAATAATTGCGGGAGGAGTCGTCCCGCCAAAAGGAAATGCTTCCATGTAGCTGACACCCATCGAGATGTCAAGTGCTGCGGCAGGGGGCACCGTCGATCGGGACCTTTATCTTTCCTTTAAATAAAAAATTTAGATGCATTTTTCATCCCCCTATTAATTGCACTTTTTTTTATCTGAAATGAATTGCTCTTGCTTAAAATAGGAAAAATTTAAATAAAGTTATTTAAATATTTGTGATGAGTATTAATATTAGTTATTTTATTAATTAATAATAAGTTTAATTTAAAAATATAATAATTATTAATATTATAATTATAATAAAATAATTAATTCATATATCATAATTTGGATAAAAAAACCTCCTCAAAACAACTTAAGAAATTTTATTTAAAATTTATTTTTTAAAATATTCTATTTTAATTCTTTTAAACATATAATATATAATTGAATGAATTTTATTCCTATTATCCATCTTCCACACACTTAACAAATATGATGAGATGGGATTAATATTTCTATATTGACTTTTTGTTATTGGTTATCTTATTCTAATTTTATGGCCCACTTAGATTAAAAAAAAAAAAACCTTCCTCTTCTTTTTCTTTTGTAAGGGTGTTTAACAAGCCAAAAGTTCATAAGCTTAGTAAACTAACCGAACTTGTTAAAAATAGACTCATAAGAAAGTGGGCCTAAATGGACTTAGCCTAGGCAAGTCGCAGGTTCCAAGCTAACTCCCATGCCAATTAACTTTTTAAGATAAAATAAGTCAAACCTATGAGCTTTTAATGTAGATCGAGTCAGCCAAAATAAGTCTATTTAAAATGCAAGTCTTAATAGACTAAGCCTAAATGAATTCAGATCATGCAAACTTTAACCCAATTCAATTTGCATTGCCCATTTATCACCCATGTTCCGTGAGCTACATCTGTTATAAGGTTTGCAAAGGAAAAACTTTTATCACAATCAAAAGTCCATAAAATGTAAAAGGAACATCACACTTAAAAACAATCTCGTCTTGCATATTATATAAGAAAGATTACAATACCCTAATCCTAATTTAAAGCCAATCACCCCCACTTTAATAGTAATTAAAGTGGTGACAAATGTCTTGTCAAATTCAGTTCCTACTTGCAATTATGCTTGTGACTAATTTTGCTAAATTGCCTCTTATTATTTTAAAATTTGATGGTTTGCTTCCAAATGTGGTGGATGGAGAGAGAAGGAAGGAGAAAAGAATATCCCATTATGGAGGAAATGGAATTCAGAATTCCATGAATATATTATAGCAGTTCCTCTCCTAGGTTTGTATTGGCTATTTACGTTCTTAGACACCTCGCACAATTTCCTTTTTTTTAATACTTTGCACAACTTTAATTCAATTAGAGTGCTTTCTAGGTGGCCATAGCAGTGTAATGCATCTTTTTGGTATAAAATTTTATTTCATGCACTACCATCAAATTTTTATCTATACTTGTAGTATATAATATTATGCCACATATCTCATGTTCAATTAACTTTGAGATAAAATTTTTAATTAATCAATTATTGTATTTCTTATTTTAACTATTTTTTATTTCATGTCCATTTTTATTGTATTTTTGTAATAAAATTTTATCCTTTTTTATATTTAAAAGTTTTTAAATACATTATAAATTATTTTTTTTCAAAATATAGAATAATTAGTCAATTTTTTTAATTTATCCTAAATCTATAAATATTTTTTTTAATTTATTGGTTATAGAAAGGTGTCAATGGTCAAATTGTTTTTAATTCATCTTAAATTTATAAATTAATTTTTCAATTTATTGCTCATAAAAAGGTGTCAATCTCCCCCTCCCTCTTTAAAATAATTATATTTCAATTTGATTCATTCTTGGAATTGTTATCACACTAAAGTTTTACAACCTCCCAAAATTTTAAGAAATTACTTGAAGTATTTCCACATTTCAACTTTAAGGTTATTGCTTCACATGATTTTCACTTTTTCATTATATGACATTTGAGATTTCAAATAATTTTTTTAAAATTAATTAATTTAATTCAAACAAAATTTAAAATTGTTACAACTTTTCTAAAATATAATAATTTGAAATTTATTTTGAAATGAAAATAAATGTAATAGCTAATAAATCATCACTTAAAATAGAACTTATATGCACATGAAAAAATTTTAGTGAATAATTATAAATGAATTATTGAGAAAAGTAATAATTAATATTTGACTAAATCATGAAATGGAAAATTGATAGGAAATGAATGAGAAAAAATAAGTAGAATACTAAAGTTTCAAGTTAAGTTATTGTAAGTGAATATTATAGGTCTTAGCAAACCACACTCAAAAATGGGTAAATTAGGTGTTTTCAAAACTTTTACAATTGTTAAAATTCTTATTAAACAGCTCTTAATTTTTAAAAGTCATGAGAATAATTTCGATTTAAACAAATTTAACATAATTTTATGAAGTTGCTTGCATACAAGATATATCAAATTAGAACACTTAAATAAATTAACTCATTCAACTATGTAAAAGTAAAGAATCAAGAAGTATATGTATAGATAAATTTCTCTTTTAAGCATTTGATCATCCAATCATCAAGATAAACATTGAAGCAGAATATATCTAATGATTAATCAATAAAAACAAAGCATAGTATCAAATGTAATGAGAGAAAAGGTAGTGAGATAAAACATAATGATTTATAATGATTTTTTCAATACCCTTTCTAAGGTGTACATTTACTCTCTAAACTTTTCAAACTTATGTTTCAATTCATTATCCCTTCAAGTTTGAATTGAGTACTTAAAGAAGCCTTTTAATATGTCTTTTTCTTGATATAATTAATTCATTTTAAGATTTCTCACTTAAAACATTTAATCTTGAAGAGATACCTTATTTTTGTAGACCCTGGCAACCCACACCTAAGAGGGGGTGAATTAGGTTTTTTTTAACTTTTACCCCTTTTGAAATTCTTTTTGAAAAGCCTTTCATTTCGAGAAGCCATGAGGATAATTTTAATTCAAATGATTTCAAGAATGCTTTATAAGGATGTTTGCAGTTGAGATATGATAATTCAAAGAGTTAGTGCAAATTTACTTATTCAACTATGCATTAACAAATCATTAAGAGATAAATACAAGATTATTTAACCAAGAGGTTTGCACATAACATATGAAAATTCAATACACTTGTGTAAAGCAACTCATTCAATTATGCATAGATAAGAATTAAAAAGCTAATGCATAAATTGATTTCTTTCAACTATTTAATCATTGAACCAACAAGATCAATATTGAAGCATAATTCATTTAATAATTTCATTAACTATGTATAGACAAAATAATTAAGAAGCATATGCATAGATATGCAACTCTTTTAAGTATATAATTATCCAAGCATCAACATAAGCATTATAATACAATATATCTAACAAACAGCAACAACAAACCAAAGCATGCAACAAGAAACAATAATAGCAACAAAATATAGTATACAACACGATATATCAGCAAAAAAATAGTAGCAAAATAGAGCAAATCATCAAGAAAAATATAGCATATAAATAAATGTAGATAGAGTAGGGGTAAAGAGATCAAACATAAAAATTTATAGTAATTCATCCCTTGAATATCCTTTTTAAGGTGTACATCCACTGTCTAAGCTCTCCAAGCTTGCGTTTCAATTCATTATCCCTTCAAGTTTCAATTAGCACTTGAAGAAGCCTTATAATTTTCTTTCTTTTCCTTGAGCAAATTTTTATTTTACAAGGGATACCTCACCCTCTCTTAGATTTTCTAAAGGATACCTCATCCTTTATAAGTTTTTCCAAGGGATACCTCATCCTTTACAATTAAGAAATGATATATGAAACAATTGAAGCTCTTAGAATAAAGAAATTTCACAAATAAGAGTTTAAATTATGATTTGATGAAAGAAGGTGTAAAATAATATTAAATGTTAAGGTTCAAGCTCTCTCTTAGTTATATTTAATGTTTCTTAGCTTATATAGGAAGCCCATAGAATACTATAGCCATTTGGAATTGTTAGGAATGAAAATTAGCCATTACACGTATACTAGAACAATCGAAATTAATTGGTAAATCAATTCAGAATGCCCAAGGTGCTCTCTAGATGTCCAAAATCGATTATTAAATTGATTCACACAGACAAAATTGTAGACTCAACTTAAAAAGATCATAACTTCTTTAATTTAAGCCCATTTTAACCAAATGACTATCATTGAAAAGTTATTTGAGTTTAATTTCAAATGGAACTAGTTTCATGCTCATGCCTAATATAATTTTTGAGATATGTTTAAAATAATGAGCAAAGGTCAGAAATAGTAAATTATGAAAAATCTGATTTTAAGACTCAACTTATAAAATTGATAACTCTTTCAAATCTTAATCATTTTAAGAAAATGACATGTCCATGGAAATCTCTTTGAGTCTATTTTCATATGGAAAAAGTTTGACAATCAAATCACAAATATTTTATGAGATATGATTAAAAGAATGAGCTAAGGTTAATATTGAAAATATTAAAATCTTATATCTCATTAGTTTTTGGAATATCCCCATAGGCTATCTTGTTAAAATATGACTGTGGACTATCTTTTTAAAATATTTTCATCAAGCTAAGATTATGAAAATATGTTTAAGCTCTATATCATGAAAAACTTTATTTCACAAGAAAGTTTAAGCCTAAAAATGAAAAATAATACTAATAAAGTTCCTTGACTTTTCTTGATGCTTCCAAGCTTTAATCTTCTCATCCTTCAATACTTAGATCACATATTCTTTCTTTTATTTCTTCTTTGTTCATTCTTGAGTTGAGCATGACAAGATCTTTGAATGCTTTACTTTAATGCTCACTCTTATTCATTTTGGACTTTCCTATATAATAGAAATGAACTTTGCAAACCATGTATATAGTTAGTCCAATCTAATATGTCAAGATATTAATATACAATATTCATGTATATAACGAATTAGCACAAGAGCATGCATAATCACTATATCATGTATCTTGACCAATCATACACTTAGTGATGCTTAATAAAATATAATTCTTTTAGCACATAATCAAGCATTATTATTATAATCATAATCTAGCATATCTATTGAAGGTTTTATAACATTTTAGTATAAAGACATGCAATGCTATTGTAAACACTTATTTGTCATCATGCATATACAAGAACAAGCATAATAATCATATCATATATATAGATCAATCATAATACAGTATGTCTATTAAAGTTTGTACAATATATATTACTTTAGCACTAGACATACAATATTATTGTAATATTTATTTGTCATCATCAAAACTCTTCATATATAACCTTGGGGCTAACAATCTCTTTCTTTTTTATGATGACAAATCCTTAGGAAAAATATGTTCAAAATAATAATTCAATCTAATTAGCATAAGAAGATATCATAACATATTTTTCTCTTCATTTCCTTCTCCCCCTATTTGACATCAATAAAAAAGATAAGCAATCATATTAAAGTAAATGATGTCATACAATTGATCTCATTATCATCTCCCTCTATTTAACATCAATAAAAGGATAACTAAACGTTTAGAAGTAAGTGATGTCATTATATTCTCCCTTTATCTAGTGACATATATTTCTTTTCTTTTTCTCTTTAAGAAGATAAAAGTAGCTTAATAGATAAACTTCATTGGAAGCCATATTTATCTTTTGTAAGCAAAGGCATATTCATGTCATGTGATCTTAATAAAATTTTCAAGGATCATATATCATGATCATACGAAAAAAATATTCAACAATTAAGTGAGTCAAAAGGATATAACATTTTACCTACTTTCATTAAGCAAGCATAAATAGACATGTAATGTGTATAAATATATAAAGTCCTTCATATCAAGGGAAATATAAGCTATAATATAGATCATAATTTCAAAGCTCCTTTAAGTAAGCATCAGAAGACATGTAATATATATAAGCCAAAGTATAGATTAAATATAAATAAAACTTCCCCTCAAAATCATGCTATTTATAAGCTCCCTCTCAACCATATTATTAATTCTATCTAAACTCCTTTCAATGAAACAATGTTAATTTTCTTCTAATTTTTTTTAAAAAATATGCTCTCCTTTTCAAAAGACACAAGATGGATTGAAAAAATAAAAAGCATAGAAGATTAAGACATATGTGTTTACCAAAGTATTTAACCATTTTAAAAACATGGCAAACATAAGCTTTTCTTAATCTAACAAAAAAAAAACATTTGAATTACTCCCCTTTTCAAAATACTTTGTTAAAGTTAAATCTTTCAAACATGATCATTTGAAAATAATATATCAAGATGATATAAGATTTAATCAATTGGAAATCAATGACTTTTTGCTTTCAAATTGATTTGAAAAAAGGATTCATTTGAAATAATCTAATACATGTATATCTCCTTAATAAGTTTATTTTATGACAGAGTATGATTAGTGCAAGTTCCAAGCAATTAAGAACTTAACTCAAGCATATCATGAAAGAATAAAAGAGATAAAAACTATCAAGCTTTCCCTATAGTAATGACAATGATCATAAAGTAAAAATAATTAAGCACTTTTTCATCACAATCAAGCATATTTTTTATGATCATATCCTAACCAACCAAGAGCAAAGAAAAGTATCATGAATTCTAAACATTTATGATCCATAAGAAAAGAATAAGGACAAAGCTACTCATTGGTTTTAGTAATATATGGTGCTCCTTGGTTGTAATCATCTTCCTTCTCATGACTGTGAGGCAAATATTAACAAACTTCATGAGTGATGACTTTTTCTTAGTGTGCTTGCCCTTGAAGAAGGATTAAAATCCTTTTATAACATACCTTTAAATTAAGGCATGACCTTCTAACTTTTTCAACACTTCACACCCTTGAAGATGATCTTTTGAATTATCTTACAAATCTTAAATATTCTTACAAATTTTCAAGCACACAACTCAAGATTGGAAATTAGAATTATACAAATTAAATTTTCATGACATCTTAAGGAAAATATAGCATCATGACAATTTAAGAGAGGAGATTAGGATATTCTAAACAAATCCTAAACATTCTCTAATGAATTCTTAACTATAAGTATCATTCTAGCACTTCTTGGAACATGTACATGATTGATATAAAATATTTAGCAAGTATTATATTATTAACCATGTAACCTTGAACCTTTAAAGAGATAAGAGAAATCCAAATGAAATTATTTTCAAACTAATTAAGATTTTTGAAATACTAAAAAAATTATCTGTGATTTTAGAAAACACATGAAATCATCAAAACTCATAAAACCATTTTAAGGGAATAAGCATATAAAGGCAAAAGATATGACTAACCATCAAGAACAAAAATATGCACCAATAAATGAAATGAGCTTTTTTTTCAAAGATTTGTAAATTTTAATCTTTAAAAATCATGGAGCTATTATGTTGCTAAATTCAAATATAAGTATATAAACCTTTAAGATACATTGATGACATATTTACTTTAATGAAATGACTTTCTTTTAGTACAAAGAACACATATCATTTTGAAAAATAAAGCCAATTATAACAATATCATGTCTATTCCTTAACTATCCATACTCAAGAAAGATATAAAGAATGTTAAGCATAAAGAAAGGATAGATTATATTAATCTTTTGACTCTCATTTCTCTTTGTAGAAGTTGACTTTATTATGAAAGTTAAGTTAATTTAGCCTTAAGTTGAACCTATCTTCCATTTTCATACTATGCTTGAGGTAGTATCACTATTCCTTCCTACATAAAACTCTGATAAATTCTTTGGCATGTAACCAAGACATTGGTCCATGGGGGTTAGATGAATATCAATGCAATATGCTCATGAAAGATTAATCAATTTAAATAAGTAAGCATAATGATCATATTCTTGAAAATCATTTTCAAAGCATTTGCATGTCTATCTTATTATTATGTAATTAACAAGGAAACTTAATGGAAAATATACTAAGCATTGCATACCTTTATACTAAGTTATATCATCAAAAGGCTATGGGTATATGAAGACAAAGTAAATCATGTATTTAGATTTTAATAAAATAGAGGCAGAAAAATGAAACCATCATCATCCTTGGTCATTTATATAGGAGACTTATGGAATTGATTGATGAATCGATTCACAGATGAATATGATTACCTATGAATTGATTAACCACTTGATTTATGCCCAAAAAAATTAAAATGCTAGAATTCCCTCTATATATTGTCAATCGATTGGTGAATTGACTTTAGACTTTCAAAGATGAATATTACATTCTTGAATCAATTCACCATTTGATTCCTACATACTGAATTCTTTTTTCATATCATTTCACTTCTCAAGTAGCTTATAATCATTTGTAATCATGAAAGAATAACTCATATTCATACATGATTTTGATCAAGGTGAATCACAACTTTCAAGTAATGCTTAAGCTTTGAAATCAAGAACCTCTTTTTCAATAAATATCAAATTTAGTAACATAAAAGGTCTAAAGAATTGATATCTTATCCTTTACAATGAAAGGATTACTATTTCTTACCCATTGCTTCTTTCTAAAATGTTTGAACTTTGATTAGCATTATTATGTGTTTGAGAAACTTTAGCCATGTCAAGCTTTCTCCTTTTATCCATTTACTTTGGAGAAATTTTTATTAAAGATTTTTTCTTTTTCTTTTCTTAACCAAATTACTTACCTTTGTAAGAAATTTTCTACACAATTAATTCACTAAGAGGACTTTTTGGTACCCATCTCATTTTAGGTCCTTTAATATTAGTATTCAAGCATTTAGATAACTTAGGAACCCAAATTTCCTTCTTTCTCACACTAGATTTTCTCCTAATGGGCATGAGTCAGAAATATAACCTTCATAACCACAATAATTGCAAATAAGAGAATTCTTTCTAGAATTTGATTTTTCATGAAAGACACATTTTGAAAACTTTGGCTTTTTATAGAAATTCCACTTTGATTAAGACTTGCCAAAAGGTTTTCTTGACTTTCTAAGAATGAAATCTATATTTTCACTTAAAAACTTAGAAAGTACCCAAGTTGAGTGTTTAACATCCCTTTTAGATAAATTGTTCTCAATTTCATAATCACAAGAAGTTAAACAATTTAATTTTGTAGAAATTTTATGATCATGCAATTTATTTAAAGTATATAAGTCATCATCACAAAGACTAGTACTAAAATTAGAATCATGTACCTTTAAGTCCTTTTAAGCCATAAAGCATGAATCTTTCTTTTAAAGTTCAATTTGTTCATCATTAGAACTATCCTTCCTTTTATCTTTGAATTCTTCATCAAAAGGTGTTAAAGAATTTTCACACTCTTGCATATCCTCTTGAAGAGGCTCTTTAGAGATAACCTTCCCTTGTTCCTTTTCTTTTCTTACTTAACATAAGCACACTCATTAATAAAAATATGGCTATCAAGATGGAAATTAATAAGAGTGTCCTAAGTTTCCTTAGCACTAGAGCATTTAGACACTATAGCATATGCATCATTATTTAAATTACTATGCAAGATTTTCATTACTTTAATATTCAAAGTGAATTTCTTTTCATAATCTTCATCCTATTCACTTCTTGGTTTTAAAGTAAAACCATTCTTGATTATATCCCATGCATCAAAATCAAAGGCTTCTATGTAACACTTCATTTTTTCCTTTCCAAACTTTAAAATATGAACCATTAAAGAATAGAGGTTTGGAAATATCAACATATTCAAACATTAAAGCAGTTTAAGCATCAAAATTTTCTTTCAAAAAGTTACCATCAAGGGTAGCCATGGATCCTTTTAAACATTTAGATACTATAGCATATGCATCATTATTTAAACTACTATTCAAGATTTTCATAACTTTAATATTCAAAGTGAATTTCTTTTCATAATCTTCATCCTATTCACTTCTTGGTTTTAAAGTAAAACCATTCTTAATGATTTCACATGCATCACAATCAAAGGCTTCTATCTAACACTTCATTCTTTCCTTTCCAAACTTTAAAATATGAACCATTAAAGAATTGAGGTTTGGAAATATCAACATGTTCAAACATTAGAGCATTTTAAGCATTAATTTTTTTTTTCAAAAAGTTACCATCAAGAGTAGCTATGGATCCTCTTGAGATGGTTAAGTCCTTCAAACAAAAGTCCACAACTCTGATACCAATTGTAGGCCTCGGTAACCCATACCCAAAAGGGGGTGAATTGAATTTTTTTAAAACCTTTACCATTTTTGAAATTCTTTTTGAAAAGCTTTTCATTTCAAGAAGTTATGAGGATAATTTTAGTTCAAATGAGTTTAAGAAAGCTTTATAAGGATGTTTGCACTTGAAATATGATAATAAAAAGAGTTAGTGCAAATTTACTTATTCAACTATGTATTAACAAATTATTAAGAGACAAATACAAGATTATTTAACGAATAGATTTGCACATAACATATGAAAATTCAATACACTTATGCAAAGTAACTTATTCAATTATGCATATATAAGAATTAAAAAGCCAATGCATAGATTGATTTCTCTTTCAATTATTTAATCATTGAACCAATAAGATTAACATTGAAGCATAATTCATTTAACAATCTCATTAATTATGCATAGACAAAATAATCAAGAAATATATGCATAGATATGCAACTTTTTTAAGTATATAATTATCCAAGCATCAACATAAGCATTATAGCATAGTATATCCAACAAATAGCAATAGCAAACCAAAGCATGTAACAAGAAATAGCAACAACAACAAAATAGAGTATATAGCACGATATATCAGCAAACAACAATAGCAAAATAGAACAAGTGATCAAGAAAAATAGAGCATATAAATAAATGTAAATAAAGTAAGGGTAGAGAGATCAAACACAAGGATTTATAATGGTTCCTCTCTTGAATATTCTTTTCAAGGTGTACATTCACTTTCCAAGCTTGTATTTTAATCCACTATCTTTTCAAGTCTCAATTAGTATTTGAAGAAGCCTTACAATTCTCTTGCTTTTTCTTGAGCAAATTTACTTTTATAAGGGATATCTCACCTTTTCTAAGATTTTCTAAGGGATAACTCACTTTTTACAATTAGAAAATGATAAAAAATGAATATCAATTCTTACAAACTCTTTTAAAGAGTGGATGAAATAATTAAAGCTCCTAGGATAGGCAAATTTCAAAAATAAGAGCTCGAATTATAATTTGATGAAAGAAGGTGTAAAATGATGTTAAATGTTGAGGTTCATGCTCTTTCTTAGTTATATTTGATGTTTCTTAGCTTATATAGGAAGCCCATAGAGTATTATACTCATTTAGTATTGTTAGGAATGAAAACTAGCCATTATACATGCACCATAATAGTTGGAATTAATTAGTGAATCAATTCACACAAATATAATTATAGACTTAACTTAAAAAAGTCATAACTTCATTTTAAGTTTGTTTTAAGCAAATACCCTATCATTGGAAAGCTATTTGAGTCTAATTTCAAATGGAATTAGTTTCATGCTCATGCCTGATGTAATTTTTAAGATATGTTTAAAACAACGATAAAGGTAAAAAATAGTGAATTATGAAAAATCTGATTTTGAGAATTAAATTGTCAAATTCATAACTCTTTCATATCTTAGTCATTTTAAGAAAATAACCTGTCCATGGAAAGGTATTTGAGTCTATTTTCATGTGAAAAATTTTGACAATCAAATCACAAATATTTTATGAGATATGATCAAAAGAATGACCAAAGGTTAGTATTGAAAACATTAAAACCTTATATTTCATTAGTTTTTGAAAAGTTCCTATTGGCTGTCTTGTTAAAATATGATTGTAGGCTATCTTTTTAAAACATTTTGATCAACCTAAAATTATGAAAATATGTTTGAACTTTATATCATGAAAGACTCTTTTCATAAGAAAGTCTAAGCCTAAAAATAAAAAACTATATCAATAAAGTTCCTTGGTTTTTCTTAATGCTTCCAAGCTTTAGTACCTAGATCATATCTTCTTTTTTGTATTTCTTCCTTATTCATTCTTGAGTTGAGCATGACAGGATCTTCAAATGCTTTAATTTAATGCTCACTCTTTTTCATTTTAGACTTTCCTATTTAATAGACATGAACTTTACAAATCATGTAAATAGTTAGTCCAATCTAATATGTCAATATATTAATATCCAATATTCATGTATATAACAAATTAGCACAAAAGCATGCATAATCATCATATCATGTATCTTGATCAATGATATACTTAGTGATGCTTGTATAAAATATAATTCTTTTAGCATATAATCAAGCATTGCTATTATAATCATAATATAGCATGTATATTGAAAGTTTTATAAAATTTTAGTATAAAGACATGCAATGCTATTGCAAATACTTATTTGTCATCATGCACATATAAAAATAAGCATAATCATCATATCATATATATACATTAATCATAACATAGTATGTCTATTAAAGTTTGTATAATATATTTCACTTTAGCACGAGATATATAATGTTATTATAATATTTATTTATCATTATCAAAACTCATCATATATAACCTTAGGGCTAACAATTCTTAGTTTCCTTAGGATTTCTTATCCAAAATACGATGAAAATTAATAAAAAAAAATGAAGAATGACTTAAATAAATTCTGTTAAAGAATGGGTGAAATAAATAAAGCTCCTAACAATAAAAAGCTCAAATCATAATTTTAATGAAAGAAAGAGTAAAATGATATTAAAAGTTCATTTGATATTTCTTAACTTATATAAGAAATTCAATAGGTATTATAGTCATTTGGAACACTTAGGAATGAAAATTAACCTTTTATAGCCATCATTCACACATCAAAATAAGGAGAAATGATTGTAGAATCAATTTAGATGAATTTTTTGGCTTCATCTAACCAAAATCACTTAGGAAATCAATTCTTAAAGATAGAATTGTACACTCAACTTTAAAAGAGCACAATTTCTTCATTTTAAATATGTTTTGAGAAAATAACCTATCATTAGAAAGGTATTTGAGTCTTCTTTCAAATGGAATAGTTTCATATTCATATATTATATAATATTTAAGATATAATCAAAATAATTAGCAAGTATTAGAAAAGATTGAATGCAAAAAATAGTTTTTAATGACTTAACTTGAAAAAATTATAACTCTTTCATTCCTTAATAATTTTAAGCGAATTACCTATTTATGAAAATGTCTTAAGTTTATTTTCTTATGGAATACAATTAAATCACATATGTTTTATGAAATATGATCAAAATAATAAGTAAAGATTAGAAAAGATTGCAATGCAAAAAATTAATTTCTAGATTTAACTTGAAATTTTCATAAATCTTTCGTGCATTGATCATTCTAAGCAAATGACTTGTACATGGAAATTTATTTAAGTCTATTTCACATAAAAAAAGTTCAACAATTAAATTATAAGAAGTTTGTGAGATATGATCAAAAGAGTGACCAAATGTTAAAATTGAAAAGACCAAAAACTCACATTTCATTAGTTTTTAAAATGTCCCATAGGCTATCTTGTAAAAACATAATTGTAAGCTATCTTTTTAAAATATTTTGATCATGATAAGATTTTAAAAAATATATTTAAGCTCCTTATCATGAAAATTTCTATTTTACAAGAAAGTCTAGTCCTAATAAAATTATATCAATGAAGTCCTTAGGCTTTTCTTAATGATTATAGGCTTTCAAAACTTCAATCTTTAAGTTCTTTAATGCTTAGATCTCATCTTCTTTCTTTGCCTTCTTCTTTCTTCTTTCTTGAGTTAAGCATGACAACATTTTCTATTGCTTTGCTTCAATGTGCACTTTTCTTCCTTTTAGACTTCCCTATATAATGCACAGAAACTTTGCAATCTATATAATTAGTCTTGTCCAATATATCAAGATATTGATATGTATAATTCATATATAAAATATATAATAAATTAGCACAAGAACATGTATAATCATCATATCATGCATATTAACTAATCATATGCTTAGTTATGCTTATAAAAGATATAACCTTTATAACACATAATTAAGTATTACTATTACAACCATTGTATAGCATTTCTATTGAAGATTTTATAATACTTTAGTATCATGACATGCAATGCTATTATAACTATTCATTAGTCATTGTCAAAATCCATCATATAAAGCCTTGGGGCTAACAAATATGTGAGTGTGAAGCAGATTTAGGGAATATCTTCAATAATACTATAAAACACTATTCTTCATTTTATGACCAACCTTTCATCTTTTTGCCCTCATTTTTCCAAATCACCCAAAATACTCTTCCTTATCCTTTTCTCTTCTTCTTTCTTAATCTTTCATTAATAAATCAAAGCAAAATAACATCATTCTTCTTCAAATTCTTCCACTAATCAAGTAAGAATATTGTCATTACTAGAATTCATCTTTATCTTCTTTGGTTTGATGAGAATTGAGATGATTTTCATTTCAAAAAAAGGAATGGAACCCTAAGCAAAGAATTCCTTGAATTAGTGTGATTAGGCTTAAGGAACATCAAATTCAACCTTTTAGCACTATTTTCTATAATAGGTAAGTGAATATTCTAGCTTAAATCTATTGGTTGTGTGAAAATGTGATAGTTTACCTAAGTATTGAGCTTTGTATGATTTTGGTTGAAATATGTTAATTTGTGAAGTTATAATGAATTTAATGTTAAGGAATGCTTGTATGGGATGTTAGATTTGCATATTAATAAACGAATGATGATTTGTTAATAATAAATAAGTCAAGAATGTATTTAATGTTAGGTGAATAGTATTTTTTTTTTAAAAAGTAAAACTTTCATGCATGAATTAATTCTAGAATTAATTCATCTTATTCAAAAATTAAAACTTCATGAATGAATTGATTTTAGAATCAATTCTCCTTCCTTAGAATTGTGATTCAAACATATTGATTTATCTCTTCTAAAATTGAAAATTTTGCTCTAAATCGGTTTTAAAATCAATTCATCACTTCTAGAATTACAAATAGCACTCTGAATTGCTTCTAAAAGGATTCACCTAGTCATGTCTCATGTTTTAACATTATAACTAATTATAATTAATTTTTTAATGTATATTTAAGCATGAAATTAATGTGTGAACATATTGATAAGGATTTTCACCTTTTTCAAGCATATGTATGGTTATTGCATCATGAATTGTATTAAGAATATAATTATTATGTTTCCCATGAAATGAAATAAGACTTAGACATGGTGTGACGTATGGTATATGACGTAATTGTTCTTATTTTTGCAATTGTGCAATGAAATAAGACACTTGATCATGCATTAAGGCATGGTGTTGCTATAAAAACAAGATGATAATATTTTAAAACATGATATGAAAAAGAAATGTATTATAACTTGTTATATGAGAAATGTGATGGGGGAGGTAATATGAATATTATACACTTAATTCCAGGTAATATGCTTATAGAGGGTATAAGGTAGACTAAGGAGATAGAAGGATAAAAACTTGTAGAGGGTATAAAGTGGAGTTAAGACCTACAAGGAAGATATATGTATTTATTTATTAATTAGTGTGTATTGTGTTATGATATTGGAATTCAAATATTTATTGGCTCTCCTAATGTAATGTAATTGTGATGATATGACTATGAATAAGTCTCTTATGGTTACTTAAGATTGAACTGATTAACTTAAGTTTTGCATGATAAGTTTTATAGGAGAATAGTTTGATTAATAAGTTAATATATTGGTAAGTTTGCCTATACTAAAGTACTTACTCATTGAGCCCTAAACTTGCTTTATGTTTTATTTTACAGATACATAGGTCAAACATCCATCAACACCTCTTTTGAGCTAGCTCCATTGGGAAGCTCCTTCAAAATGGTTTTAGTAGTATAAGCATTCACTAACTAGAATTTATTTTATAGCCTTGTTCTGTATAGACATTAGGTAAAGGATTTTTGAACCAAATCCCTTTAAGTTAGTTAGATTAATTCATTCTCAAGCTAAAAGGATTATAAGTAGATTTAACTTTTTTATATTTTGTAAACTTTGTTGGATGACTAATGAAATGCCTTTTCTTCTCTAATGTTACCTTTCCTTCTTCTATGTGTAACTCCCTTACTTAATAACGCCTTATTCCTCATTTAATAGATAATTAACGCATACTAAAATGTCATTTACTTCAAATTACTCGAAATATATCAAATTTCTATACTTCATACATAAGATCAAAAGCCATATAATTACTCACAAGTTCAACTTTACAAATTGTACATCCATCATATACAATTGTCATCAACTATACAAGTATTTACAACGTTAAATACTATTGCCCTTTATCATGAGAGCCCTTGGAAGCATCACTTGGAATGGTTAGTCACAATACAGAAAACATGAGAAACAAGGTTTCTCAGTAGCTAACTAGTGCTATAAAAACATTTCAAACCACTCCAGATCCTTAAGCAATTAAGACATACGTTTCGAAATCCAATAATCATTCATCAACATATTCAATATTATACTATTATAGGAAATATGCATCACACACACAGCAATTCACAACAATCATCAAGTCCATTAAAGGATTTATCACAATGTCTAGATGGCCATCACAAACAATCGTACTCAGGTCTCATATACAGCATCACGCTGTCTTCCCGGGGTCCCGAGCCACAAAGGCCTAACACAGTATCACACTGTCTTCCCGAGGTCCCTAGCCATAGGTACCACACACAACAAATGCACTATTATCCCCGGGGATCCCGAGCCTTAGGCCAAACACAGTATTCTACTGTCTGCCCGGGTTGTGCCACAACAATTGCATTAACATTCCGAGGACCCGAGCCATAGGCCAAACACACACAGTATCACACTGTCTTCCCGGAATGCGTGCACAACAATTCCATACACATTCCATAACAATCTCATACACATCACATAGCAATCTCATACACATTCCATAGCAATCTCATACACATTCCATACAATCTCATACATATTCCATACACAGAAAATCATGTAATAGAAAACAAAGCTTAAGGATAAAGTTAGCTACCTTTCACAAGCTTCCAATGTGATGTTCCCTTGCTCTCACCAAAAACTCCTTTACACTTCCTCTTGCCTTTGCAAGTTGTCACTCCTCAGTCTATACAAATACACATCATAGCTTATATTAGAACATTATCACTTTCCCTAATCCTCATGTATTCTTTACTTTCTCCACCTAATTAAATGCATACTTAGATGCTCTATACTTTACTTTCCAACCTTGAACTAACACATAAGAACATTAGAAAAGGATCCAAGGGTAAAGCCATGCAAAACATGAAGGATTAAAGCCAAAAAGATCACTCAGCAAAGAACACGGGGGTACCATACCCCGTGTTCAGGGCCGTGTTTCTCACTGGATGGCTTCAAGGCTTCACTGGCTTAATCAGAGAAGAACACGGGGGAGAACACTGGCCGTGTTCTACCCCGTGTACATCACTGCCCTTCAGTCCTGAGGTAAACACGGGGGAGTGTTGCACCCCGTGTAGAACACTGATCAGCTTCGACGAGGAACACGGGGTACAACACGGGCCGTGTTCTACCCCGTGTACCTTGCTGATCCTCCGAAAACACACTAAACAGCTAAAATTCCTTCCTCCCTTCTTTTCTCATCCATAGATTTGGCTTCTCAAAAAGGGAAAATGCACACAAACACTTCCACAATCAAAATTTCACCTTTCATAGGATTTATAATTCATAAAACTTATTCTAACTTCACCAACTTAGCCAAGTTCTAAACACATCATGCCCATACTACACATGCATCATTATACCCTAAAAACCCAGGTGTGTAACCATGATTTCTTGTTGTTTTTACACCAAACCAAAACCATAAATCAACACTACAACATTCAAAACATCATCAAATATGTTCAAATCCTCCTAAACTCCATGTTCAATCACCCTTAACTTTACCAATTTCAAGATTTCAAGAAAATAAGAAGAGTACATTAAAGAGCTCTTAGAGGAGAGCATTTTTACCTCTTAGTGCAACTTGAAAATCCTCACTTGGGACTCCCCAAACTTAACCAAACTTGAGCCTTTCTTCACTCTAAGCACACCAATGGATAGAGCTTGAGGAGAAGAACAAATTTTCCTTCTACACCTTAGCTTGAATCTCACTATTTTTAGGTGAAAAAGCTATGAGAAACTTTCTCTCTCTTCCTTCTCTCTCTCTCTCTCACGTCTAAGCTTCTTTCATGGAGAAATTCTGCAGCTTTTTTGAAAAAGGAGAAGAGAGAAGACTTTTCAAGAAGCTTCTAGGGCAATTTGGTCATTTCTAAGATTCTCAAGGGTATTTTAGTCCTTTTTCACCAAAAGTAAGGCTATTCTTGCCATTAATTTTCTAGCAATGACACTTGTCATAAGTCCATTGGTCACACTAATTAAAATCACATATTGCACCCCAAACTCTTGGTTATTCATATTAAATTCCAAAGCCTTAATTACTTTCACTTTAACCACACCCGATTCTGCACTTTTGCAATTTAGTCCATAGGGTTTCTGTCTATTTAAAATTCCTTACACTTTCAGACTCAGACAACTTCCCTTTTTAGGGTTTCCTAACCTTCTCTGATCATTCATACTATTTAGGAAAATTAATTCTTTCCCTACTATCCGTTTTCCTTCAAAATTCCGTTTACCCTTACACTTAATTCCTTTCAACTTGAGATTCACCCACTAAGCTAATTCAATCATGCTCTTCGTTTCTACAGCCTCAGAATTTAGAAATTCAAATAATAGAATTGAAAATTCGGGATATTACACTATGCATTTTAGTTAATAGTTAGTATAGTGATGAATGAATAGGATTAGGCTTGTGGAACTAGATAATGAGTTCTATGTCGATCACGATTAAATTCGGGTTATGATAAGAATATTACACAGAATCCATCCTACCATGTTGTTATCCCTAATTTTTAATATTATTGCTTCTTATATTTTAACAAGTAATGCATTCCCAATCCAAATTTTAACATTTATTCAATCATGATATCAAAATATCTTAATTGTCAAAATAAAATGGAAGTCATATTGAAATGATATAATTGAAAATATTTTTGACCACATCCTAAATTTTAATATCCACCCAACCATGATATCAAAATATTCTCATTATTAAAATGCAAGTGAAAATAATGTTAAAACCTTAGTAATGCTATAGAACTATAAATTTTTTCCTTTAGATGTCTATCTCTCCTCTTATTAATTTAAAATACTTTTAAATTCAAAAAATCATTTAATTAATTTAAAGTATTTTTCATCTCATTTTTTTATTGCAACAAGTATTACATTCATGAATTACTATATTATTAGTACTATTTCACTTTTTTCTTGTTTTAAGAAGGTCTAAATAAATTTTTACCTTATTAATTAAATTAAATTAGATAATATGTACAATCTAAGAGCTAAGAGCTTATTTAGTAAGTTAGATATGAAGTTCTAATATTTTAAAATTATATATATTGTAAGTACAATAATAATGAGTTTATATTATATTTTTAATCATATTACTTTACTAATATTAAGATTAAATCAAAACAAATTTCCCAATTGAACTAGTTTGTTGTAGATGTACTTTTATGAATGGGTCAAAACATAAAGAGAAACTTAATGAGTAAATTTCCTTTTTAAATTACAATATCTTAAGGCTTCAATGTGTAATAGGCTAAGCCTCTTTTTTTCTTTCTTGTTTTTACTTATTGGGGTCACTTTCCAAGTAAATGGCATCTCATTATTCAAATCAAATTTCATACTAACTTATTTTCATCCAACAACTCCTATTAAGACAACACACATAGGTGAGTTATCTTTGGAAATTGTCCAGGGCATTATAATTTAACCCTATTATATTCCTACCTTAACATCTATGTCATGATGGCATTTACTTTTATAATCATTATAAAATAAAACCACTTAGGTGTAAAAAGTTTTGATGGTGATTTAAGATTAGAGCTATTGAAATAGAGTAAGGTTTGTAAGTCAGCAAGAAAATATAGATTAGGATTTATAAAAAGTGAATCCATTTAAATGCAAACCTAAAGCGGTTTAATCCATCGAGTCTATGATCCATGTGGATTGCACTGAATAGTTTACAAATGAATCTAAATTCTTCTTCTTCTTCTTCTTAGATTTTAACCTTTAAACTGAACTAAAAAACTAAACAAATCTTCCTCCAACCAATCCATTACTTATAACCAAACTTAATTCTTTATCTTTTAAATCAACCTAACTTAAATAAATTATTACTAAGTTAATAATTTTGTATTTAATTTAATAATTTTAGTGCTAACTAATTTGTATTATAATTTATATGGTTTTAAATTGTTTATATGGGTTAAGAATACATTAAATATTATTTTAAAATTTATAATTGTTATTTTAAGTTTATTTTTTTTAAAAAAAATGTTTATGAAGCTAGTTTAAGGTCCATGAACTTTAAGACATGGACACCTATTTAGAGAGTCTATAATTTTTATGTATTTGACCTATTTATGCTAGTCCATACGGATTAGCCTATGTATGGATTGGATGATTTCATTTAATAGTTATATCTAAGATGTTAAAAAAATTATAACCTATTATATTTGTTTCTAATGTAGCTTGAAGTCATGTGGGAAATTTTATTGGAATGATTATACTTTATAGAGGAATTGATGCTAGAAAGATTTCTTCCTCTATTCAATTTCTCTTTACATTACATTAGTTGTATCAAGCTTTCCAACAAAATAGACTAAAAAATTGTGCACTATAATGTTTTCCTCAACATAAACACTTAATCATGGAAAATGGAGCTAACAACATATCATCAACGGTAGCAACAAGTCATTGGTATCATTTTGCTTCAATTAACTTGGATGGGTTTTAAAGGAAAATAAATAAAGAACCAAAATTTTAGAGATTTCATTTTTTTTATTTGAATTTGCAAGAAATTTAATAATTCATAAAAAGAATTCAAGATGGAAATAATACTTCGAACTTAGCATCTTCATTAAGTTCATAGAGGAAAGATAGAAATTAGGACTAAAATTGGTCTAATTAAATATTTAGAAAGACTAATCAAGTCATTCATATTTTAGCAAGACCCACATTACATTTAAGCTAAAATAAAAAGTATAAGAGTAAATCATCCTATCCTCCTCTTAAGTTTTCAAATAATACATAAACCTTCTATTTTATTCAAAACTTTTCTTAAAATCCAAAATGATGTTACACATAACCTTATTTTAGATTAATAGTGTTAACCTCTACTAAATCAACAAAAATAACCAAATTTTGACCATGTAATTTCACATCCCTTACAATTTTATTTTTTCCTCTTTATCTCCTTTTTCTTGCATCTAGTTCTTTCCATTCCCTTTCTAAATTGTCTTAAAAAATTGATTATTGATATTTATATTCCTATAGTGTATTAAAATTATGATTTTCATTGGTGCAAATTTAATCCCCTTTAATTTGTAATTTTATAACATTTTTCATCTCTAACTCATTTATTCTCTTGAAAATTTGCCATCATTCATTTCTAATTCTTTAAAAATAAATATAATAACACAAGAAGATTTATTTATCCATGTGGATAATTTGTTTACTTAGACCTTAAATTGGCCTAAAAAGGTTTTAGTTTTTAGCACATTTGTTTACCCATATCTACAACAAGATTACACTAGAATATTAAAAAAAAATTATATTGCCAAAATGCCCCAATCTCTCTTTCTCTCTCTCTCTCTCTCTCTTTATATCATAATCTGTGAGTGTTCAAGACAAAACACAATGGAAAATAAAGTGAATTCCACAACAACACCTTTTCCATTAGTCCCAATTTTCATTCCCACTATAATCTTTAACTTTCCAACTTACTTTTCTTCCTTTCCTTTTTTATCTTCTCTATTTATTCTAATTTCACCATATCTCTTGATATCTTTCTCACTTTTTCAATTGTGTTCTTTCCTTTTGAGCCACATTGCCAACAAGTTATTAAATTCCATAAGTTTTACATCTTACTCATATCAACCCAATATTTCATGAGCTACCACTATCATATTTCTTCATTTATAATGGATCCATTGGAATGAGAGGTTTTTAGCTCTAGCAGAGTGATTTAGGGGAGGGTTTTAAAATGAAAGAATTTTCAATTAACAAGAACTTAATTAAGTGTAACATAAAGATTTTATATTTACTTTCCATTTATAAATAAAAAAGGAAGATATCATGGTATACAAGTGGAATGTTCCTCATGTCTTGTTGTTATTTGGATAAACATAAGATTTTAAATAACAAGGAAAATCTAAGTATTTTTTGAAAATTTTATAGGGGGCAACATAATTTACTCAAAGGATAAAATACATAAAACTTTTAATAACTATTCGTAACATGCACAAAACCGATGGAAATAAGAAAATTTATAAATAACTCCTTTAAACATCATAAATTATGCTCTTAATTCCTTTTATTTCATAAAGGTTAATGAAATAAGTTATTTCTCCTTAGTAACTAATTAACACTATAAAATGAATTTCTACCATTCATATCCACTTCTTTTAATTTTAGAACTTTAATCTAACATATTCATTTTAAAATTCGCCAGTTACAAATATTGAATCTTAAACTCTAAAGGTTGAAGTTATCTATTGTTACAAAATTTTCATTATAATTAAATTCGTTAGCCATGTAACTAGCAAATGAATTTCCTTGTTAAGTTTAATGAGCAAAAAATTAACCTAATAAATTAAATGTAAGATTTATAAAGTTTGAGTGTTACACACCTAGTAGTATCATGACTAATAATTTTATAATTAGTTATGTAATAGAAAATCTTAGAAGTGGGAATAATAGGATAATTTGAACTAAGATGTTAGAGGTGCTTGAATTTATTGATATGAGATTTAAATTTAATTGATTTATCGAGTGACAAATATATGAAAGGAGTAAAGAGAAAAGTGTTCATGCCTTAAAATTTAACATTTTTTATGATACGATTAATTAAATGTCACAAACTATCTAAGTTGTGACCGACATAGAACCTACTATCTGGTTTTCATCTGCTTAATCTAATATATTTGCCACTTTCTCAAATATTTAACAAAGATATATAGTAGAAGAAAGTAGACAATAATTAAGAGAAAGGGGTATTTCATTTATAAGAAAAAAAGTTTACAAAATATAAGAAAGTTATATTTGTTTACATTCCCTTTAAATTAAGGATAAGTTAATCTAACTAACTTAAAAGTATTTAGTTTACAATCTTTCAACCCATAGCCTATACAAAATAAAACAACCTAAAAATTGATCTATCTAACAAATATCTAGTGCATCCAAAACCATCTTGAAGAGACTTCTAACAGATTTAACTCTATGGAAATCATTGTGGAGGCTCAACTTATGTCTCTATAAAAGAAACATGAAAAAGTAAGTTTGGAACTTTATGAGTAAATATTCTAGAGTAAACAAATACAATAAAGTATTAATTTATTGACTGGACTATACTCTTGTAAGATCTAATACAAAACACCTAAATTTATCAATTCAATTTCATATAACAACAAGATGTTCATCTATGACAACCTTGTTATAATCATGTCACATTTAAATAATCAATAACATTTAGGTTTTGATTTCATCACACAATACACAATTATTAATGATAATAGCAAATAACCTCCTTATGACTCTTGCTTAATCTTATACTCCCATAATCCCATCTTTATGCCTTTTAATTAACTTTATACCCTTACAAGCCATTATTGGGATCTAATGTTCAATAATTAAGTCATCCCCTATTACTTTTCTCATTTCACAATTCATGTTTCATTTTTTTTCTATAATAACTCAAGTTATAATTATATCTTCTTTATAATGATACCATGCCTATATAGCTCATCTCATTTCATAAATAACATAACAAATTCATTCATATCACTTATCATTTATCATATGCAAAATAAAGTTCTAGTTATTCCATACACATTGGAGTTTTTTGGTAATTTAGGTCATATTATTCATACATATGTTAAAGAAGGGATAAAATGTCATTAATAATGTTTACATGTTAATCTTAGCTTAAACAATCCTTATGTAAGTAATCCTAGTTGATATTATGTTTAATTTGCAAATAGGCAGGCCAAGTGCTTCATAAAGCCCTTCAAGACTTCTAATAACATTTTGGAAGAAACAAAGCACTTTGTAAAGCCCTTCAAGATTTTTAATAATATTTTTTAAGCTTTAAATTACTTCTTAGCTTAGTGAAATCTAGGCTTGAGAAGTGTTTCGTAAAGCACTTTGTGTATGAACATCTATGATTTTCTAGAAAAATTACTACTATTCATATTACCCTAATTACTATCAACCATCAGAAATCCTCTATTAACTCACTTTCCATCATTAATATACCATAAATACCTAACGTATACTTCAATTTCAACGTTAATTCAAACTAAACATCACCATTTAACATCATTTCAATCTCTTTTCATGCATAAATGCCAAAAAAACCTGAATTTGTGATCTCAATTCAAAATCATGAAATTCTTAGACAGTAAAACTAGAATATTTACTCACCAATATGAAGGAGGATGTTAACAGAGAGATTTAATGCTCCTTTATCCTAATCAAATTAGAAATTAAGAATTCCTTTATTTAGGTATCTAGTTTCTCTTTAGAATTAAAATAATCCCAATCCTTATCAAACTAAAAAGAATTGAAGAGGAAAGTTAACAATGATTATGGTCTTACCCTAATTAGATGAGAAATTTAATGTAGATTACACCTTTTCTTTTTAGATTTGAAGAAAGGAGGAGAGGAAAGAATTTTAGAAAAAAAATGAGAGAAGTGGGATGAGTTATGAGAAGTTTAGGAAAATTTAGGGAAATGGAAAAGGGTTTAGGTGATTTTAGCCAAAAATAAGGAATAGTAACTTAGGGCATTTTTAAAAATATTCCTTAAATCTCTTTCCATATTTAAATACTCATTGATAATGACTTAAAACTTTAAGCCTTATTACCTTATTAAAATTTCCTCATCTATTTCTCATAGAATCATTATTTTAAAACTTAATAGAGCATTAAATTTTATTTTACTTGATAATTCAATCATAATTATTCATTGAAATTTTATTTTACGCATACAAATTTTATTTTAAGCAAAAGCACATAGGAAATTTTAATTATTCATATCATAAAATGAAATTATAAATTATTATATTTAAAAAAGAGTATAACATTGAGTCTTTGAAAGATTTAGGAGAAAAATAGTTAAGTATTTCAGGTTAAAGTAATAAGCACATTTGAAATTCTAGTTTTAATAACATAAGAAATTTATTATAAACATTCACTTGTAGTAGATTTTGAAAAGGGAAACAAATACTTAAGTGTTAAATTTTGAACATTTTTAATAAGAAAGGCAAATTAATAGGGTCATAAGAGAGTTAAGGAAGTGACATTTCCCTTTATCCATATTACCTTTGACCATTCCTTCTTTATATAATAAAAGGTGAAAGGTATCTTTCCTATTTCTCAATCGTTTCACTCTTCTTCTCAAGCTTCAAGCTCTTTTTAGAAGAGCTCCATTTTTTTCTTAAATCTTGCTCCTCTCAAGGTAAGAATTTATGAATGTTTTCTTCCTTTCATAGATTCTATGGTCCAATCTCTTTTTTCCCTCTTTTTTTTAAGAAAATTAGTGTACCTTTAGATTTAAGTTTGGAAGAGTTAAACCCTAACACCAAATCCATTATTTTGATGTTTAGAGGCTTAATCTTCCTTAATAATCATCTCAAATCCTTTTTTTAATTAATGTAAGTAGTATTGTACTTAAACTTTTACTTGATTTCATTTAATTCTTTGTATTTTAGCTAGTATAACATTTTAAAGGAACTTAGAAGGATTTTATATTTTTAGCTTGGAAATTATGAATATTGTTGTCACAATATATTATTTATGAATTATAGTGGTTTGGTTGAGAAATTTAAGGTCATGAATAAGATTGTTAGTCTAATGCATTAGATGAACAATGAAAACTTGCTAAAATTTGTTGAGTTTCTTGAGCAAATCAATTCATCAAGTCCTGGAGTGCTTTTTTATACTTGAATTAATTCATGAATTGATTTATCAAAATTTAAAGATTTTCTATCCAACTTGAACTGGTTCACCTTGTTCTTCTTTGAAATTTTATGTGATTTAAGAATTTTACATGCATTATACATCTTTATATGAGCCATATGCAAATGAATGATCTTCTTAATGATAAGTAGGTATGAAATGAATTTAATATGTTTTGTGAAACCAAATGGATTAAAAAATTGTTAAATTTTATTTGTATATGTGTTATGAATATGAAATATATGATATGTTCACACTAGAAGGTGAATGTATTATAAGATCTTTCCTTGTGATATAATAATGGATAAGGTTTAGTTTACTTATGAATTATTATGATATGAAAAGATGGAAGTGCCAATTGAGGCACTTCATTTAAACATGAATGAATTATGTTAAAAATATTATTTAATGATGATAGAGGCATTGATATTTTGACATTATGGCTTATATGTTGAACTTATATGCCCATTTGTGAGGGGATAAGATAGATCTTAGAGGAAAAAGAATAAAGTTTGTGAAGGGATAAGGATGTCAAGACCCTAACCCGATCATGACTGGTGAAGAACTTGCTATCCAATTTTTACTAACCTAATTTAGTTTACTCACCATAATCCTGAATAATTATTTAGTAAATAAGTATGAGAAAAGAGAAATATTTGATAAAAAAAAGAAACATTTCATTTAATAATATGGTTTTACAAAATATATGGAAGTTGGAATTGCTTATAACTTTCCTAAATTGAGGATTAGCTATTCTAATTAACTTAAAAGGAAGTGAAATATTTGAATCCTCTAACCAAGCTTGTACATACAATAAGGCTTTCAAAGATAATTTATGTACAAGTATCAAGTGCCACTAACAATTAAATGAACTTCTAAATGATCTAGCCTTAAGGAAGTGTAATTTGGGAATCTATAAAATAAATAATAAAAGGGTGAGTTAAAGGCTCAATAACCAAATACTCCATTTAAACAAATAATACAATATAATAACTTACTCATTAGATCATCCTCTTTTAAGACTCAACATATAATTAATCGCATTATCATTTCAATTTCATTTAGCCTTAAGAGGCTTAAACATAATCATTTCATCCAAATTATATCACACAAGAGTTCTTAAGAATGATTATATTTGAAGACCATATCATAATTCAAGCAATAAGCAATAAAATGCATACATCCACCTTATGACTTTCAGGCCAATCTTATAACCTTTTACAAACTTTTCATTCTTATCCCTCTTGGGTTTGTCTTATACCTTTTTGCAAGCATATTATGAGGAAATTTTCATTTAGTGTGCATATAGCCTGTACACATTTTTCAATTTGTAATTTGCTTATAGCATTTGTTTCTCATATCTCCGCATAAGCTATACTCATTACATTGATCAAATAGCACCATACCTCAATGTATAGTCATACAACATATTTCTTGCATTAATAACTTTACAAGTGCATTCATATATTATATTATATAGTACAATAGTTTAAATCCTTATTAGATGATCATAAAAGTATATATTTAGCTTATAAATATCATATACCATCTTATTTTAATGTTTAAGAACCATTCATCCTATATTAGACCCTTGAAGATCATGATTTTTCAAAGAAAACTAGATATAGTCAACTATATATTTGACTTTAGAGGCTTCGAAGTAACTCTGGGGACCCTAATTAGCTATATAGTAAAGTAGTAGGATCCAAAGATAAACACAAAGCTTAATAGTCAACTATCTAGTTGACTACTAAGCTTTAGAGTGCATCTTAAATGTCTATAGTCGACTATCAATCTCTAAAGAGTAGCTCATGGTTAGATAGCCAATTATGTAGTTAAGTATACCTCTCCAAAATGCATTTTCTAGGTTATAGTCAACTATCACCTAGGAAGTTTTTAGGACTTCAAGATTTTCACTATTTATTCATCATAAAGCTTACACTTAATGCCATAACTAACCAACTAATCATCATAAGATCATACATGTGTATCAACATTCCATTAATATTATTCATATTGTAAAATCAATTTATTTTTACCATGAAATACAAAATCAAACATTTATGCTATTAAAGCGATAAAAACTTAAAATGAACAATTCAACTCAAATTTCTTAAAATCACTAGGAATGGATGGAGTATACATTCACTTTGTATGGAAAAGAATACTAGGGAGCTAGCTTTGATGTCTTTCAATCCTAATTACACGAAAATTTAAGGATTCCTGAGCTAGGTTTTAAATTCCTATTGAAACCAAATAATTTCTAATCCCTTTCATCAAATTAAGAAGAAATAAAGAGAAATCTTAATAAGGATAATGTTATTACTTTAATTGGATGAAGGATTTGAAAAATATTGATGGTTTTTTTACCCTAAATTAATGAAGGAAAGATGAAGGAGTAAAGAGAATTTATGTGTGAGAGACGAGGAATTAGAAGAAATAAGAAGGAATGGGGGCTAAAGTCATAAAAATGAGGAATAGTATCCCCTAAGGGCATTTTTGGAAACTCATCCTTAAATATCTTCCATACTAATATATTCATTTATAATAACTCCAAACCTTAACTTTCTTATTCTATTTAAGTTTCCTTACAAAGTTTCATATTCTCAAGTTCATTAAATTATTAACTTCATTTTATTTCATATTTCATTCTTAAAATTTCCTATTTAAGTGATCATATCGCTTATTTCTATTATTCATTTCACAAAATAGATTCCAAATTGTTATATTTTAAAGAAGATATAGCAAAGGATGACTAGGGATCATAAGGACATTTATTTAATTGTTATGTTCAGATATCTCATTAATTGCTAAAACTTCTTTGTGTTTGATGTTAATTATGAATGCATTTGATAATAGCTTGAAATAATGGACTTAGTTTGATATTTAATAAGTGTGAAACCCCAAATATCATGCTATTTTAGGGTTAGAGTGAATTTATTAGGATAATTAGGGAGTAGGCATGTGAATTGATGGGAAAAAATTAAGTTAGCTTCAGCTCTTTAAAGGGATTTATATTCCGTCCAATAACTAAGTAGGCAATGTTAGTTGTAATTACATATAGTTATTTAGAGGCATATTTAGGTATAAAAATGATACATAATGGGTTATGATTCAGGTTTTAAGTGAACTTAAAATTTTCTTTATGGAATTAGGATCTTGTGAAAATAAAGTAAGAGAATTGTATATGTATACCTTCGTATTTAGTAAGAATCTAAGCATTAGAGATTGAGCATGAATAATAAGAAAATTTATGCATTAGCTAATTAAGTTAACTATAACTGTATATATATATATATATATATATATATATATATATATATATATATATATATATATATATATATATATATATATATATATATATATAGATTCTTTGTGTAATATGGATATGAGGTTTAATTCTACAATAGAAGGGGATTTTTAATTGCTAGGTCATTTTAGGAAGATAATAGTCAAAATTCTTAAGGTATGATTACTAGAAAATAGTATGATCTTTTGATGTGACAAGTAAATATAGCCTTTGATATTAGGTGCATAATGTCAAAAATTAATAGCATTATGTTAAGGAAACCAATCATTGTAAAGTTGTGAAGATGAATACGTAGTTAAAGGAGCTACAAAAATTGTGTATTGAAGGACTAATGTTTTCACTTATGTAAAAGACATTACTTTTGGATTTTTGATTAAGAATTGACTAAAGTAATTTGGAAAATGTACTTTTAGTAAAAAAAAAAAAGGTCATATAAACATGATGAATGGATATCAAGATAGATAACTTGCGATGTTATTAGTGGACTAGTTAGCATAAAAAAAAGGGAAGAACATACACTTTCAAGTTAAGGCATCTTGAAAACATAGGGGTTAACTAAACTTATGAGAAAGAAAAGTTATATTATAATAGACCTTAGGGGAATGTTTAAAAAGTCAACATATAAAGTGTTAACAATCCAAATTATAGTGATAAAAAATGATTAAGAATAAATTGAAAGTTTAAAAGACTAGATAAAAGCTATGAAGGTCTAAGGATAAACTCATATGAAGCTAGGAGATGTAGCATGAATCACCTAAAGAAAGGTTAGATGAGGACTAAGAACATTTATAACTTAGTCACCTTGCAAGGAAACTTGATAGATAATAAATATGGGAAATAGGACCTCTCTTGACACAAATCAACAATATAATTAAACCTTAAAGTGTTGATAATTATAAATTTAGGTTTCCTTAATGTGATCGGTAGCATATATTGGAGAGAATGGGTAGTTTATCCCTAAGTTTTAGATTTTCATGAGCTAGAGATTTATATAAGTTGCTTGAAAACAATTTATGTTTCATTTATATTGGTTCTAGTCTAGTATTTATGTATTTATGTGTTGCTAGAGTTTTGATAATAATTTATGTATCGATGAATGCCTTTTTTAGGATAAGGATAGATAGGATTTAGGTTTTAGCCTAAATATATTTAGATTTATTTAAATTACTTTCCATGACAACTGAATTGAAAAAAATTATGATTATGCCAAAGACTATTTCCTTAGATAGGAATATCATTATGCGATTAATTTAATTTAACTTAATTAGTCGTATAGAGATATACAATAATCCAATGGCTTTACAAAATGCTATTAGTCATTCAAAGTGAATGAATAGAGCATGTTAAAGAGTATGTCTAGAGATATGATCATTAACAGTGATTAGCTTGACATGTGATTTTATGATTCCAATTTTGTCTTGAATTTGCTTAAGATTCAAAGTTTCCATTCCTTCTTATTAATTATTTGTCATAATGACTTGTTCATGTATATGTATTACTTCCCTTTTGTTTTTATGACTTTTACATTATATTAGTATTATTGTTATGTAGTATGTTAATGGAATGAGAAATATCATGTATGTTATTAAGGAGATTTAAACTTACTAGCATTTTTTAAATATAAAGCATATTTTGTGTTAATTTTGTAGCTTATGGAGTTGACAAGTATTATTTTCATATACTTGTGAATTATTATAATCCTATTTGAACATCATTGATGAAAGGTAAAAGATTGGATCCTATTTATGTGATTTCCTTGACACTATAGGTTCCCATGTATGATTAATGTCTATGTAAAAAAGATAGTTACTTGAGACATTCATCTAGGTACTAAAATGTATTACAAAATCAAAAACTATATTTTTGTAAGTGTGAGCAAGACATATTCTTACATGATAGTAATGTTTTAAGATACTTTTGGAATCTTGTGTGAAATTCTTAACCAAGTTGAATTTAATAATGAAGTTGCTCCTTTTTAGGTAGTGTTTAATTAAATAGAGTGGGTCTAATTTTGTAGTCAATAAAAAGGTAGCCAACTCATTAAGGGTGTGTTACTAATGGAAGTAAACATATAGTATAGAAAGGTAACAAGGAAATTTGACTTTGGTATTCCAATAAAATCCAATGTCAGAATTATATGAGAGTTTAGTGAGTTAAGAAAATTATATGAGCATGGCATGACTATAACTTAAAGGAGTAAATAAAAACACAAGGGTATGTTTTGGGAGTTACCTATGTAGACTACAATGTACACATGTAACCTAAGGACTTTTAATCATACATTTATTATGAATATAAGTGCAATGTGCATAGCCTCTTCATTGAATAGTACCCTAAATATGCTTGTAGCATAAACCATTCAAGTCTTATTTTTGAATTTCATACATCAATCAAAAGAAGATCAAATATTTAAGATAAAAAGACTAGAGGAATATAAACCTAACTTCAAGAATTATAATGGTGAATTAAGACTAACGAGGATGGCAAACTCTAGGCTTGAAATTATTTACCATTACTTATAAACCCTTTAAGATAAACTTAAGGCACATTTTAAGGTATGAACGGGGATGAATTCTTTTGAAATAGGGAAATACTTTTACACTTAGTAGTATTTTAGCTAATAATTTTATAATTAATTAATAATAGAAAATCTTGGAAGTAGGAATAGTAAGAAAATTTGAACTAGGATATTAGAGGTGCTTGGATTTTTTTATATGAGCTTGAAATCTACTTGATTTACCAAGTGACTAATATATGAAAGAAGTAAAGAGAAAACTGTTATATCCCTTAGAATTTGAAATTTCATATGATATGATTAATTAAGTTTTTGAAAGATTTAGAAGAAAAATAGTTAAGTATTTAGGATTAAGGTGATAAGCACATTGAAATTCTAGTGTTAATGGCATTAAGAAATTTGTTAAACTTATAGACATACACCTACAATACATTTTGAAAAGAAAAATGAATACTTAAATGCTTAATTTTGAACATTTCCAATAAGAAAGGCAAATTAGAAAGGTGTTAAGAAAGTTAAGGAAGTAGCATTTCCCTTTTCCTATATTACCCTTGACAATTCCCTTTTCATCTAATAAAAGATGAGAGTTACACCTCCCATTTCTTTATTTGTCACCCTTTTTCTCAAATCTCAATCTTCAAGCTTTTTTTTAAGAAGAACCCCTTAAGGTAACAATTTATAAAAGCCTTTTTCCTTTTATGGATTTTATGGTCTAATTTGTTTTGTTCCTCTCTCTTTTAAAAATATTTAATTTGCTTTTAGATTTATCTATTGGTAGGGTTAAACCCTAACCTTAATGTCATGATCCATTTTTTAGCCAGCTATAATTAGTGTAAAGACATTTTATAGAAATCTCACTAGTCTTTCTCTTTTCTTTTTCCCAAAACTTATGTTGCTTCTGTAAAACACAAAACTTAAAAGTAATTTTAACCAATAAATTTATTTTTCACAAATATTACTTCTGAAAAATTTAATATCCTATAAGTAATAAGTAATTAGATAGAAATATAGAAGTATATCACTAAAATTTTAGAAATACATTTGAAAAACCTAATTTTTTTCACAAATATTACTTTTGAAAACTTTAACATCCTATAAGTATTTAGATAGAAATATAGAGGTATAGTACTAAAATTTTAGAAACATATTCGAAAACCATATAGATAGCTATAGTTTCTAAAAATGTTTTCTACATAATATTATGGTGGATGAAAACTTTACAATGTTATTGTTTCATAGAAAACTCAGTGAGTTTTTTATTTATATCTTTCCAAAAAGGATTAATTTGATTATGAATGTATTTTTAAGACCAAAGGTGAAAAATCTTTTCTTTAAAAAATGTGATAGTAAGAATAATAAAGATATTTTCTAGAATTAGGTGATAAACCTTTATTTTGGTATTGAATGAAAACCAATACTATAAAGTTTCTACTTTTTCTTTAAGAAAGACAATGAGCTTGGATCACTTAGAGAAAAATATTACTAATTTTTAAGATATTCAAAATAGATAATTTTGATAAAATAGATGAAAGACAAATTTATAATAAAACTCAAAATGAAAAAAGATGATAGACTTCTCTAAAAATTAAATTATACTATAAATTAGATTCAATTAAATATGAATGGGTTAGTAAAAACTAAGAAATTTAAATATGATTACTTGAAATCATATTACTATTTTTAAGGAGTGGACTCATAATTTATGTAAAATGAATTTTCTAAGATTTTTCTTTTGAAAGGTACTATAAAGTGAATTGACATTCTTCAAGAAAGGATTTTATAACAACAAACTGAAAAGGTTCTATAAAAATTTGAAGTTTTTACATAAAATTCTTTCCTTATTTCCAATGGTACATATAAAAATATTTTTATTATTCACAAAAATATAAGAGTAGCAAAATTTTAAAATATAGACTTATGTGAGATAAATGATAGGAGAAATCATGTAGGGCTGACACCTTAAATATGATAGAAATAGAATATGCAAATATCTATAATAAAATGCACAGATAGTAAGGCATTAAGATCTATTACAACCTAAGTTCATAAAGTATTAGGTATAATTACAAGTCCTTAATAATTACATATAACTGATAATCAAACAATAGAAAATAGAAATAATGACAATACATTATCTAACTCATGGCTGGTCAAGATTGTGAGAGTTTTCATTAAAGGGATACTAGTCTTGTTGGGGAGGCTATGATGGCTTATGTGCTGGTGTAAGGGTAGCCATAGGTGGTTAATTAGGAATGGGGGAATGTGTAATGTTCTGAATTTTTAATTTTATCATTTGAATCTCTAAATTCTAAGGTCGTAGAAACGAAGAGTACGTTTGAATTAGCTTGGTAAGTGAATCTTAAATTGAAAGGAATTAAGTATAAGTGTAATTGAAATTTTGAAGAAAAAAGGGGTAACAAGAAAGGAATTAATTTTCCTAAACAGTATAAATGATCAGAAGAGGTTAAAAAACCCTAAAAATAGGAGTTGTCTAAGTCTGACAGAGTAAGGAATTTTAAACAGACAGAAACCCAATGGACTAAATTGCAAAAGTACAAAATCGGGTGTGAGTTAAAGTGTGAATAACCAAGAATTTAGGATCTAATATGTAATTTTATTTAGTGTGGCCAATAGACACATGACAAGTGTCATTATTAGAAGAAAATGGCAAGAATAACCTTACTAATTGGTGAGAAAGGACTAAAATACCCTTGAAAATTTCAAAAATAACCAAAATACTCTTGAAGCTTCATGAAATCTCTTTCTTCTTCTCTTTGCTTCTCCAAAGCCGTGGAAGACTCCATGAAAGAAGCTTAAAACCGTGAGCTAGAGAGAAGGAAGAGAGAGAAAATTTTCTTTTAGCTTTTTCATCCAAAACTAGTGAGATTTAGGCTTAGGTGTAGAAGACAAAGTTGCTCCTCTCATCAAGCTCTATCACATAGTGTATTTAGGTTGAAGAAATCTCCAAAGTTGATCAAGTTTGGTGAGCTCCAAGTAAGGATTTTCAAGTTGCTCTAAGAGGTAAAAATGTTCTCCTCTAAAAACTCTTTAATGTACTCTTTTTAGTTTCTTGAAATTTTGATATTGGTGTGGTCAAAGGAGGTTGACCATGGAATTTTGGATGATTTGAGCATGTCTAATGATGTTTTGGATGTTGTTATGTTGATCTATAGCTTTAGTTTGGTGTAAAAACAACAAGAAATCATGATGTATAAATTAGGGTTTTAGAGGCATAATGGTGTATGTATGGATTTGGCATGATTTGTTTGGAATTTAGCTAAATTGATGAAATTAGAATGATTCTTATGAATTATGGAGCCTATGAAAGATGAAATTTTGAATTATGAAAGTTTGTGTGAAAATTCCCTTTTAAAGGCTAAAACCGTGAGCATGGGAAAGGAAGGAGGGAAAGAGTTTTAGTCATTTAATTGTGTTTTTGGAAGTTTGGAATAATGTATTACAATGAAATTTAGGAGGTATTGGAATGTACATTAAAATTTGGGCATTTCCTTCATGGTTTAGTGTATGTGGAGGAAGTGAAGAATGCATGAGGTTTAAGAAAAATGATGGTGTTCTAATAAGAATTATGATGTGTATTTATGTAGAGTAAGAAAAGTGGCAAGTTGAAAAGGCAAAGGGATTGTAGAGAAATTTCTAAGTGAAGGCAAAGGAATCATCACTATTGGAAGCTTTTAAAAGGTAGCTAACTTTATCCTTAAGCTCTATTTTTCATTTATATATTTTCTATATGTTATGCCATTGTATGGAATGTGTATAAAATTATTGTGTGCGTATCCCGGGAAGACAGTAAAATGTTGTGTGTGAGATCTATGGCCCGAGTTCTCCGTGATGATAATGAAATTGCTGTGTGCGGTACCTATGGCCTGAGTGCTATGTGCGTGAGGCTTAGGTCCGATTGTCTGTGATGGCCATCCTAACTGTGATGCACGTTTCTTACAATGATATAGAATAGTGTGATAAATGATTATTTGATTTTGAAAACGTATGATTTATTTACTTAAAGATCTAGAATGACTTAATATGTTTTTCTTGCAATAACTAGCTACTAGGAAACTTTGTTTTTTATGTTTCTATATTGTTTACTAATCATTTTAGGTGATGTTTCCAAAGGCCCTCTTGACAAGGAAGAATAATGTTTTAAAGTTGTATTAGAATGTTCATAGACTTTGTGATGTTAGTATGTATTGGATATATGTTTTGCAAGTTAAAATTTCTGTATAATTATATGACCCTTACCTATGTTGTATGAAATACATAAATTTTATGAATTATGAACTAGTTTGGATTAGTAAGCCTTTAATATGCAATGTGTGTGACGTTAGAAAATGATCAAATGAATAGTAAATGACTAAATGAACAGTAAACTCGTAGGGCAGTAAGCTGTGTATGTTTGCAGGGATTTTTGGTTAAGTTCTGGTGTTCTAAAAATTATGAGAAAATTCAGGAGTGAACTTAATTTATGTATCATCCTTTTTGCCAAAATTCAGCTTAAAATAAGCTCATTTGCTGTGGGAAATTATTACACGTTTTGGACTGCCCTGTTCCCGTCACAGTGCTGAATACAAATTGTAACTTAGTATTCCGAATGAGTAAATGGATGATTTTTTATCTGAAAATTTTATGGAAAGTATTTAACATGTTTATTAAGTCCCATACCAAATTTGAGCATAATCGGAGTTGATTTACCTCCTGAACTAAGGGCTTACTTTTACAGTTGTAAATTCTGGACAGCACTAGAACAGGAACACTTTGCTGTGAATTTTGAAAAGTCAAATGATGTCTAAATTATGTCAAATTTTTACAGGATGAATCAAACACGTGAAAGGTTCATAGGAATAAATTTCATGATTTTTTGAGTTCTTTAAAGTAGTTTTTCATATTTTTGAAGTTGGTCTAGTAATTCTGGAAATGAGCAGAAAATTTTTGAAATTCAGAATTTATAATATTTTGTTTCACAGAATCTTAAATTGGCTTCAAAAAGACCTAATTGTGCAATAATTACCTATTTAATGAGGAATAAAGTATTAATAAGTAAGGGAGTTATAGAATGGGCTATAGGATAGGGTGCATAGATGCTTCAAATAATGTATATGGATTCTCTCTGGGCCCTTAAATAATTATATCATGTAGACCCATAGGAACCAAATTCATATGATACAAATATGTAGGTTTATTATGATTAATCCTAATAATGAAATAAAACTCTAAATGTATATACCAAATGGAGTGAAATATGGTCTCCACTAGTAATTAGTAAACATAATAGGAGCATCAATCAGGCTAGTGTGGTATTTAAAAAGTGTCGACCAATGATTTATAAGTATAAAAACTTAGTGAATAGCTATTTAACGTCATCCTGATGGGTTTTAGCTAGAAAAGCATATATATATATATGGAAACACATAATAAGAAGAATGAATTCTTCCCAACACATCTTAATATTAAATAGATTCATAGATGTATATATATAGTTTCACTTATTACATAATAAATGACAGGAGATATGCATGTAACCTTTTTTATAACTCTCGTCATTCATATCACACTCATTACCATCTTTAGCCCTTGTGCCAACCTTATCCCACTTATTGATAGAAAAAGGGAATTAGGTCATAACTTCCATATTCACACTTCAAGATAATATATGTCTTTTCAAGCAATTATAGTAAAGACAATCCCTCAAGCTTTCAGCATTATTTAGTTATCAAACTAGCCATCGTAGGCTTTTGTTTCATAATATGGTCAAAATATCATCTTTGCTATAGTTATCATTTGAATATTTGAATAAAGTTCAACATGTAGCCATATTAATCCAAATTATATTTGATTCTCAATTTCATATTTATAACTTCCTTAAATTCTAGAGAAATGAAAGATGAATTTTTTTTATAATTACATTATTCACGATCTATTTCCATCCTAAAATTATATTTATTCATTTTAAAAATTTTCACAACTCACTATATACTTGTAGGGTCCTTTTTTCCTTTAAGGAGTTTAAAATTTTAGAGAAAAAGAGTGCTCATGACCTATAGTAAGATTGTGAACCTACACTTTTGTTTCTTACATCCCAAAGTTTGTCTCCTCTATTCATGCAACAATTACAAAGAAGCCTTTAAGCACATGAAACCAAAATTTTTTCACTTCTTAATCTTTACTTTTCCAAGCAAAATTAGTACCATAAATAATATGCATTTTTTACTTACTTATATATTATTATTATTATTATTATTATTATTATTATTATTATTATTATTAAAGGAATGACTCACATTTCCATGAGCCATCTTTCATATATTAAATCTTTCCTTTAAAAATATGGAAAGGTGGCTTATTAGAACCACGAGCTACCCTTCTATCTTTTTTTTAAAGATTTTTTAATTTTTAATAATATAACCAATATGTGTGTGTGTGTGTGTGTGTGTGTGTGTGTGTATAGACATATACACACATACATATTATGACAATTCCATTTACATAAAAGGAAAACATATATATTTCAATATACACATTTTTCATGCGAAAACCAAAAAGTAAAAAATGAAAAGTTTCCACTTATTGGAATTCTGGAAAATTCTTGGAGAAGTGTATAAAAATATTAAAAATTATATTATTTTCATATAGATAAGTAAGAATATAAAATTCTCAAGAACCAAGAGATTAAAATTAATATAAAAGAGAATATTTTGCTAAAAAAATATGAAAGAGTTTGGCCCACTATTGTTTGAAATTTTTAAACTAAAAATAAAAATTTATTTTATGTTTAATGGGGGACCAAGGTTTATAAAGATGAGAAAAAAATAGATTGCTTTTGTCATAATGTTATTTACAATACATGTCTAAAATGAAAGAAAGCAATATGACTTGGACTTTAACATAGGACTGAGGGAATGTATACGGGGGTTTCATTTGTTTTGGCTTTTATGGCTAAAGAAAGAGACAAAACATATATTACTTGAAACTCTTCAAGATTTGGATTAAATGTATGCAGAAGAAATTTTCAATAAAAGGAATGGCTAGTTATTTAGGAAGTAAATGATCATATGTAAGAATAGTAAAAAAAATATTTTCATTTATCCCATTTTAATAAGATAGAAATATAATGCAATATTAGTGTATAAATAAAAATGATATTTTTTATGTAAAATTTTCATATGGACAAAATAAGCAAAATTTAGTGACCTTAAATTATGTTTAGCTTTGTGAAATTAACTTGTTTTATCCATAACACTACATATGAAACAAAGTTAGAAAATTATGATTTTAGTATCAAAATTTCCTTCTTGAATTCTACTTTCCAAGACATGTTTTTCTTAAATATTTTAATACTTTTATGATTTTAGAAAATTCGAGTTTTAAATGTAGTATAAATTGCAATCTAACTACTCTAATAACTTTTTTTTGGCTTTCCTTACCTTTTTATTGTTGCCTTAAATGGCAAACCATTATCCCAAACTCACATTTTTTGAGTCCATCTTTTTTAGTTTGGAAGCTTGGATTATAATATTATAATATTTATTAATTGTCCTATTTTGACCAAAATTATATACATGTTTTTTTTATCAAGATGTATGGGTTTTCAACAATAATTCTAATGGATATTCCTTTTAATTACCTACTACTAATCATACTTCTAATTACCTTAAGTGATTCTAATTGAGTGTGTGTTTCAACAGATGTTACAAGTTCTTCACCTTTAAAAAGAATTCATCCTTAAATTTTTAGTTCAAGAGATAGAAATGCATAGAATTTTTAACAACTTGTGTTTCACCTTTGGAATCAAGGTCAAGTCTTACCAAATTACTTGGCATATTTCTCTTGCATTGTTATCTCTATTTCCTAAGTTGCTTCTTACTCCTTATGTTTTTCTCAAATCACTTTTATTATAGGTACTTGCTTAGATTTTTGTTTTTGATTGGTCTATCTATTATTTTCATTAATCACTCTTTGTAAGTTAACTTTTGATCCAACTATACTAAGTTTTTCCTTAATATATGTGATTCATCAAAAACATACTTTTGTAGCATGGATGCATGAGAAATAGGATGCATTGCATTCATGTTGTCTAGTAATTCTAATTGATATGCCATATTTCCAATGCTTTTTGTTATTAGAAAGGATTTGACATATTATGTTGTTGACTTTTCTTTACTTCCAAAGTGCATCCACCTTTCATTGGTGAAACTCTTAGAAAAATTTATTTTCCTTCCTAAAATTCCAATATTAATTAACATATTTCTATATAAGATTTTTTTCTATCTTGTGCTACTCATAATCTTTCTTTAATGTTTTAAACTTTATTAATTGTGTCCTTTACCATATCAAGACCAATTACCTTCATTTTATTATGTTCAAACCATATGATTGGTGACCTGCACTTCCTTGCATATAATGCTTCAAATGGAGCCATCTATACACTTGTATGATAGCTATTGTTATATGAAAATTCTATCAAAGATAAATGCTTATCGCAACGTCTTTCAAATTATATGAACATGCCCTAAGCATTATCTTTCAATGTTTGAATGGTCCTTTTAGATTGTCTATCTGTCAATGGATGAAATGTCATGCTAAAATGTAGTTGCGTACCCATTACTTCTAAAATTTTTTACAAAAAATGAGATGTGAAATGTGTCCTATGATATGAAATTATTATAGTTGGTACACCATGCAGAGGTATGATTTTGTCCAAGAAAAGTTAAGCAAATTGTAATATTGAATACATCATCTTAACTAGCAAGAAATGCGTTATCTTTGTAAGATGATTTATAATCACCTATATGGAATCATAAATTTTATTGGTTTTTAGCAATCTAATAACAAATCTATGGTGATACTCTCTCACTTCTACTCTAGAATCTATGTTCTAATGAAATCTAACTAATCATTGATGTCTTGCTTTGACCTATTAACAAGTAATATGCTTAAGTACATGCTTAGTCATATCTTTCTTCATTTTTTCCCACTAGTATATGTTTTTCAGATTCCAAGACACCTTTGTTGCTTCAAGATGCATCCTATATAACAACTCATGAGCTTTCCTTAAAATTTCCTTCCTTATTATGTTAAGAACCCCCAATCACACATTTATTTCTTATTATCCCTTCACTATCTATACTTAGGTAGGTTTCCTCTTTTGTTATTATTTTTCTCTTCATTTGATCATACTTGAAATCTTTCAACTATTGTTTTTCTATTTGCTTTACTATGGTGCAGCATATCCTTATAGTGGCTAACTTTCCATCTATTTCTTCTCCTTATGTGCTTCTTCATTTCCTTAGGGCTTTTTAACTTAAGGCATCTACCATTAAATTTACTTTTCTTGGATGGTAATGAATAGAGCAATCATAGTCCTTTACTAATTCTACCTATTTCTATTGTTGTAGATTTAAATCATTTTGATCAAATATGTACTTTAGACTTTTATGATTAATGTAAATTTCACATATTGCTCCATAGAGATAATACCTTTAGATTTTTAAAGTAAACACTATTGTTACCATCTCTAAGTTATACATCAAATAATTCACTTCATGCTTTTTTAATTGCCTTAATATGTAGGTTATCATCTTCTTATGTTGCAGTAGTGCACATCTTAATTCAATTCTTAATACATTACAGTATACCATATATTCCTCCATTCCATAAGGTAGGGCTAGCACCGATGCAAATGCTAAACACTCCTTTAACTTTTGAAAACTCTTTTGTATTTATCATTTTATATGAACTTAGCTCCTTTATATGTTAATTGGATAATGATGATGTGATCCTTGAGAAGTCTTTAATAAACTATCTATAGCATCTTACTAGTGTAAGAAAGATTTATATTTCCATCATTGCGGATAATCTTGGACATTTAGCTACTACTTCTATGTCTTAAGGGTTTACTTGGATTCCTTTTTGAGATATTACATATCCCAAGAAATGAACACTTGTCATCAAAAGTTCACATTTCAAGAATTTGGCATATAGTTAATGCTTTCATAATATTTACAACATAACCAAAAATGTTGTGCAAGCTTTCTTAGCTTATAGAATACAGTAGGATTTCATCAATGAATATAATGATGAACTTATCCAAGAAAGGCTTGAATATTCAATTCATCAATTTCATAAATGTTGCTAGTACATTTGTTAATCCAAATGCATCACTAAAAATTCATAATGCTCATAATAAGTATGAAATGTTATCTTTAGAAACTCTTCATTCAAAGTTTTTAGTTAACATTATCTAGATTTTAAATCAATTTTTAAGAAATTTCACACTCCTTATAGTTGATCAAATAGATCATTTATCTATCATAACAAATATCTATTCTTGATATTAACTAAATAATTATTGATAATTGATACATAATTATAGCAATCTGTCATTCTTCTTGACAAACAAGATTAGAGCTCCCTACGATAATTATATGAAACCCTTGTCCACTAAATCTTGTAATTAACTTTTTAGTTACTTTAGTTCTATTAGTGCCATGTGATATGGAGGAATCAATATTAGTTTGGTGCCCAAAATTACATTGATTGTGAACTTGATTTCATGATTAGGCAGTAAACTTAGTAATTCTTCTTGAAAAAACATTTTAGAATTCTTTTACTATAGGAACTTTATTAATTTCCAATTCTTCCTTCTTTATTTCACTCATTGTTGCTACTATGCCACAAAACCTTTTCTTATAACTTTCCTAACTTTTCTACAAGAGATGAAAGTAGGCATCTTTATTACCCTATGACTTTGAAAAACTCATGTTACTTCTCTCTTAAATTGGTAGGTTACTATCTTATTATAGTAATCTACATTAGCATGATATTTAGATTGTCAATCCATTCTTAAAATAACTCATAATCTATCATATCTAGAATTATTAAATTAACTATTATTAGGTACTTATCTATCTAGATTTCACATTTACTAACCCCTTAAATAGCCATCATGGTAATTCCTATAGAGGTGGCAACCACTAATACTTCTTGCAATTCTTCTTTGGTTTTTGTAATTAATAACTAAACTCCTAAATAAAAGTAAGTGGGTAGTGTTAGGATCAAACAATACTCTTACTAGAAGATTTTCAAATAGTAAGGTACTTATCACCATTGCATTTGAAGCTTAAGCATCTCGTCATGTTATGGCATAAACTCAAGCTTAAGATCTTGCTACCACCTTTTTTCCATTCCTTCTTATCCTTGGGCCAAGTTTTGTTTGTGATTTAATAGAAACCATGTTTTGAGTAGTTTGCATGCTTATTATTATCATATTGTTTCTATATTGTGTTATTGCATGGTCTTGAGCTTTATAGCCTAATTGTTCACATCTGAAATAGGCTCTAGGTTCAATTCTACAAGGTCCAAAATGATTGAATTTAGACTGATTGTAGTAAGGTGGTTTGTTTAGTTAATTTGACGCTAAATAAGGCTAACTAAGAGCTTTTATCTCCAATTTTGATCTAAAGTTTTAGCTAGTAACCTGAAAAGTTTTCTACCCTTGGAACCTCCTTCTAGTAGATTATTTATTTGTTCTTTTCATTAGTACATTCAATATAGTGGTAGCTTTTCCCATCCTTCTTTAAATTGCATTTATTTTCATTTGGAGCTTGCCTTTCTTTCTTGCTTTTCCTTTGAATACAATTCTAATCATACGGCTTGGTTTAAAGCTTATCGGTATGTAGTATCATAAAAAATATTAACCTATTTGAAGAAATAATTATGTAACCCATTCATAAACCTCTCCATTCTTGCTTTTTTAATTGGTACTAAATGTGTAACATAACAGGAAAGTTGTGTAAATTGAGCATTATATTATGGAATTGTCATCACTCTTAAGTTAATTGTTCAAACTCTTAAGCTTTAGCTTCTTTAATACTTGATTGTAGAAATCAATCCACCAATTTAGCTTGGAATCATTCTTAGGTAATTGGAATAATAGCTGCAACTTTATGTTCCATGTTTTGAACATATCAATAATATGCTATATCATTGAATTGATAGTCCATTAATTCCTTAACCATGGTATCACTACATCCTAATATTTTACAATTTTTTTCTATTTGGTTAAGAAATTAGAATGGATCAACCATAGGACTAATGCTATCATACCTTGAGGGTTTTAGTTCTAACAATTAATAAACAGTTTAAAGCCTATCTCTGATGGGTATAGGAGGAGGTGATAATTGTTTATGTTCTTCCTTATTCAGGTTCTATTTTCCTAGGTTTTAAGTCATCATTTTAATTGTTCTTTTTAGGGTTTGCTACAAAGCAGCTACTTAAGTTGGTGTTTTTGGTTGTCTATATTTACCATCTCTATTTTTATTTCTATTTCTTATAAGTGATATAGCAAATCTTTTATGTTCAGGCTCTTCATGATATGCCCTAGTGTGTCTTCTTCTTCTTTTTCTAGCCATGCCCTATAGGATAACCTAAGTTAACAAACAAATTTTCTTATTAAATAAAAGATACAAGTCATCCTTTATGCTCTTATTATCTTTATTACTAATTACCTATTTTTTTACTAGTGTCACCTTTGCCTCAGTCAGACCTTTTTCACATTTCCTCAAACCATGCTTTGATACTAACTCTATAATTACTCATTTTTTTTGTCATTTATGACTAGTATGAAGATATCTTACAAACATCCTCACCAGCCATTCTCTTTATTTTTTCCTAAAACTCTTGCTATTTTTATAAAATATAGAACTTTAAATGACCTTTAACTCATAATTTTTTTCACAAATATTACTTTTAAAAGCTTCAATATCCTAAAAATGATTAGATAAAAATATAGAGGTATACTATTGAAATTTTAAAAACATATTTGAAAATCATATAGGTAGTTATACTCCCTAAAAAAATGTTATACAAGACATTATGGTAGATGAAAACTTCATAAAGGTACCATTTCATAAAAAAACTCATTGAGTTTTTTTCCCTGTCTTTCTAAAGAGGATTAATTTTGGCAATGAAAATATTTCTAAGACCAACTGTGAAAAGTATTTTCCTTGAAAAGTATGATGTAAAAATAATAGGGATCTTTTCTGAAAACAACTAATAGAACTTTATGTTGGTACTAAATGAAAACTAGTATCATAAAGTTTCTACTTCTTTTTTGAGAAAAATTGTGGGCTTTGTATCACCCTAACTGAATTTTGAAAATTTCAAAATAGACAATTTTGATGAAATCAATGAAACATTGATTTAACATACAACTTAAGAGGAAGAGAGATGACTAACATTTCTAAAAATTAAGTCTTATTGTAGAACAAATATAATAGAATAGGATTAGGTTAGTAAAAGTAAAAAAAATTTAAAGATGATTATTTAAAATTAGATTACTATTTTTAAGGAGTGGAGTCATGATTTATAAAAATGACATCTCTAAGATTTTTCTTTTGAAAGAAACTATTGAGGGAATTAGCAATTTTCAAGGAAGGATTTTATAATAACAAATTAAAGGGGTTCTATAAAATTTTGAAGTTTATACATAAAATTCTTTTCTCATTTCCTATAATGCATATAAAAATATTTTTTATTTAGAAAAATATAAGAGTATCCAAATTTTAAAATATAAATTTATGTGAGATAATTGTTTAGAGGAATCATGCAGGGCTAACACTTTAAATATGATAAAAATTGAATATTCAAATATTTAAAATAAATTGCATAGATAGTATGGCCTTAAGGCGTATTAAAACCTAAATTCATGAAGTGTTAGGCTTAATTACAAGCCTTTAATAATTATATATAACTAATAATCAAATAATAAAAAATAAAAATAATGACATGATTGTAAAAGTTCTCATTAAAAGGATACTAGTCTTATTGAGAAGGCTATAATGGCTTATGTGATGGTATAGGGATGGCCATAGGTAGTTAATTAAGAATGGACTATAGGATAGGGTGCAGAGATGTTTCAAAAAATGTAAATGGATCCTTTGTGGGCCCTTGAATAATTATGTCTTGCAAACCTATAGGAACCATATTTATATGATGTAAATATGTAGGCCCATTATGATCAATGCTTATAATGAAATAAAACTTTAAATGATGTATACCAAATGGAGTGAAATATGGTCTCCATAAGTAATCAATAAACATAACAAAAGCATCCATTAGGCTGCAGGTTATTTGAAAAATATCAACTAACAAGTAGTGAGTATAAAAACTTAGAAAATGGCTATTTAACCTTTATTCTAATGAGTTTTAACTAGAAAAACATATATACAAAAACACATGATTAGGAGAATGAATTCTTATTAGCATGTCTTAATATTAGATAAATTTATAAATGTGTATGTTTACTTTTGTCTATTGCATAATAAATGGCAAAAGGTATGCAAGTTACCTCTTTATTACTCCTATCATTCTTATCCTAATTATCACCATCCTTATCCCATTAAGCTAACCTTATCTTACCCATCAATATAAAAATGTGATAAGCCATAACATCCCTATTCACATTTCAAGATAATTTACATCTCTTTATGCAATTATTATGAAGATAGATTGTTAGGCTTCTAACACTATTTAGTTATTAGACTAGCCATCATAGGCTTTCATTTCGTGGTACGGTCAAAATATCATCTTTGTTATAGTCATAATTTAAATATCTGAATAAAATTCAACATGTGGGCATATCAATCCAAATTATATTGAATTTTTAATTTTATATTTATAAATTCCTAAAATTTTAAAGTCATAAGGGATGAATTTTATGAAAATTGTACTATCCATGATCTCCATCCGTCCTAAAATTCAATTCATTCCTTCTAACATTTTTTATAATTTATTATATACTTAAGCTCCTTTTCCTTTTAAAAAGTTAAAATTTTGCAAAAAAAAGAGTGCTCGTGGTTTATAGCAAATTCATGAGCTTGTCTTTTATTCCTTAACATCCTAAAATTTGTCTCTTTTATTCATACAAAATTACAAATGGGCCCTCAAGCACGTACAACCAAAAATCTTCCACTTCTTACTCTTTACTTTTCCATGACAAATCAATATCATAAATAATATGTTATATTACTTATTTAATTATCTATTATATATATAATTTTTTTTAAAAGAATGGCTTATGTTTTTGTGAGCCACCTTTCATATATTAAATCCTTCCTTTGAAAACATACAAGAGTGACTTATTAGAACCATGAGCTTCCCTTCCCCTTTTTTTTAAATATTTTTATTTTTATTACTATAACCAATATATATATAATATGACAAATCCATTTACATAAAAAGAAAATATATATTTCAAATATACACATTTTTTAAACAAAACCAAAGTGAAAAATGGAAAGTTTCCACTTATTGAAATTCCAAAAAACTCTTGAAGAAGTACTTAAAAATATCAAGAATTATATTGTTTTCAAACGAATAAGAAAGAATATTAAATTCTTAAGAAACAAGAAATTAAAATTAACATAAAAAGAGAAGATTTTACTAAAAAAACTACAAAAAAGTATGGCTTACTCTTGCTTGAAATTACTAGCACAAAAATAAAAATTTATTTTATATTTAGTAAGGACCAAGGTTTATAATATGAGAAGAAATGGTGTACTTTTTTGGATAATGTTATTTATGATGTTTTTTTGAAATAAAAGAAGGAAATATGACTTGGACTTTAATGTAGGAATGAGAGAATGCATATGGTGGTCTAATTTGTTTTGGCATTTATGACCATAAAAAGAAACAAAACATTTATTACTGTAAAATCTTCAAGATTTGAAATAAATGTATGCAGAAGAAAAATTGACTAAAGGAGTGGCTAGTTACTTAGGAAGTAAATGAGCATGTGTAAGAATGATAAAAAAATATTCTTTTGTCCAATTTTAATAAGATAAGAATATAATGCAATATTGTTATGTGTATAAAAATGATATATTTCATTTAAAATTTTCATATGGACAAAACAAGCAAAATTTAATGACCCTGAAACTATTTTTAGTTTTATGAAATTCACCTATTTTACTAGTAACTTTGTGTCATATTTTTAAATACTATATACAAAATGAAGTTAGAAAATTATAATTTTGGTATCAAAATTTTTCTTTTGAATTCTACTTTCTAAAACATATTTTTCTTAAAAAATTTTGTGTTTATATGATTTTAGAAAAATCAAATAGTTTTAAATATAGTATAAATTACAATCCAACTACTTTAAGAACTTCTTTTGACTTTTTTACTCTTTTATTGTTGACTTAAATGGCAAATCACTATTGTAAACTCACTTTTTTTTATGAGTCTAGAGATTTAGATTATAATATTATAATATTTATTAATTACCCCATTTTAACTAAATATATGTTTTTTTTATGAAGATGGGTTTTCAATAATAATTCTACTAGGTTTTCTTCTAATAATTCTAGTGGATTTTTCTTCTATTTTCTTATAATTGATCATACTTCTAATTACCTTAGGTGATTCTAATTAAGTGAGTGCTCTGATAGATGTTACACCCAAATATGTTGTTTTAATGTTTAAAGGCTCACTCTTCCTCAATGACCATCTTAAACCCATTTCTCTAAGCATTGTGAGTAGTGTTTTATTTAAACTTTCACTTAATTTCATTTAATTATTTATATTTTAGTAAATATAGGATTTTAAAGGAATTTAGAAGGATTTTTCATTTCTAGCTTGGAAATTGTGATTTTTATTATAAATATTATTGTTACTACACATTATTTATGAATTATAGTGGCTTGATTAAGAGATTTGAGATTATGAATGAGATTGGCAGTCAAATGCATTGGATGAATAGTGAAAAATTGTAAAAATCTATAAAGTTTCTTGAGTGAATCAATTCACTAATTGATTCATCGAGTCTTGGAGTGCTTTTGGATGATTTGAATCAATTCATTGAATTTTGGAGAGTTTCTATCCAACATAATTTGATTTAATAATTGGTTCCTAAATTGATTCACCCCATTCTTTTTTAAAATTTTACATTCATCATACATCTTTATATGAGCTATATGAGAATAAATGATCTTGTTAATGATATGTAAGTATGAAATGAACTTGATATCCTTTTATTGGAACTTTTTAATGCACTTGTTATGAATGTGATATAAATGATATGCTCATACCAAAAGTGACTGTGTTACAAGTTTTTTCTTATGATATGATAGTGGATAAAGTTTGGTTTACTTCTAAATTATTATGATATGAAAAGATAGAAGTATTGGTTAAGGCACCTTGTTTAAACATGAATGAACTATGCTAAAAATGTTATTTAATAATGATGGGGGCATTAATAAAGTAGACTCTGAAAAGATAAGGATAGAGTTAGTGAAGGGATAAGGATGATGGAATGTCACAAGTAGGTTTATTTAATTGTTATGTTTGGATATCTTGCTAATTGCTAAAACCTCTTTATTTTTTATATTGAAATTATGTATGCATTTCATAATACCTTGAGGTGGTATACTAGATTTGATATTCTATCATAAGACTGTTAGGTTTTGGATCAATATACACTATAGAAACATTTAAAAGCTTTTAAAACTTACTAACTAATCCTTATGAAAGAAACATAAACCAGTGTTAAGATTTAGACCTTTATGGCATAAATCAAACTTGCTATAGAAAAGCTTAATCTAAATCAATCTTGCTGCGTCTAAATTCATGAATGCAAGTACAATATTAATTTTGCTTTTGACAAATATCCAAACATATGAACCTTCTGATGAATTATGATCGCACAAATAGAATTCATTATGAACACATGATCAAATCAAATTATGAAAACCATCCAAGAAGCAACATCTTTATAGTATTCATACATGCAGTTAAAGATTCCAGTTAAATTAGACAGGGTAGCCGTTAAATCAATGTAATGATTTTTGTAGATTTTTTTTGTTTTTAGGATTGTTCTAAAAAGCCCTTGTAATTAACTTTCGACACTACCTATCTAATGGGAAAAAATAAGTTTTCTTCATATTGGCTAAATTCCTATCTTGCAAATTAATTGATTAATATTGGTTAGAATTTTTATTCTAACTAATTGATTTATCTCACAAATAAAATTTACCATTATTTTTAACTAAAATTCTTTCAAGAAAAAAGATAGTTAGGTTTTGATTATTGACTAGGCCGAGTAATAATTATGCTCAATAATCATTGAATCTTCAATCTAACTAAGAGTTTTTAATTATACTATGACCCCAATATTTAACTTATTTTTTATGTCAAACCCTTATAGGTTCTTATTATATTGGTAGTGATCTTAAAATCCTATTTTATTATCATAGATGACTAGTAGCATCTAGCAAATATATCATTGCCATTCAAGTAATGAGGATATCAGTGATTTAACATTACCTTTTTCCATGATCAATATTTCATGTAGTTTAGTCCTCTTTATCTAGATATGTAAGTTAAACTCAAGGTATGGAATGTGTCATTATCTTTATAATTCAATCTATTTGTTTCTTGATTCCTAAGTAGGCTAACCTAAAATAAATGAATCAATATCACATATTGATTCATCTAGGCACATCCCTTTGGATGATTTATGGTATACCCAATCATTATTTTCTAGGATAACTTTATTATAGGTGACATTAGATGGCATCAGAGTATTTAACTCTTCCTAATGTAGGAAATCATAATGATATTAAATTAAAAGAGTATGTAAATTATTGTCATTATAAAAATTGCTTATAACATTCATATAGCAATCTAAATAGCTTTCTCAGGGCAGTTTTGTTTAATACATTCATTCAGTAACAAATAGTCATTTGTTAACTTTGTTAGTGTATATACCCTAAAATAAATCATATTGATGATTGTAAATTTGAATTATATTATTTTAATGGAAATTTAAATTATCATATTTATACATATATTATCTGCATAATATATTTAATTATGATAATAATATTAGAATAATTATATTCTCAAATGTCCCTAGTTATATATCATTGTGGATTGGGTTGCTTTGATATATTAAGACTAGCATTTATGATGACTTATATGAGATATTAAGTTTGTATATGAGTACAAGTTAGAGAATTTGTATACTGGACTGACCCATCCTAAGAATAATACATGGATCATTGTATAAGTATTATGAGTGATTCTTATTGATCATTATTAATATGGTCCTTTGACTTGAGATCACCAAGGTTCCTTACATGTGAGTTTCATATTTTGATACTACTTTATGTCACTCATGGTTGAATGAATGTAAGGGTACTTATTGGATACGTCATATATCATACGGAGGAATTTATGTGATCAAGATGGAATTTGTCCTTCTTATATAACAAGAATGACATCTATGGGCCCTTTGATTAAGTAAACCTGAGAAAATACATGGCCATGCTTAGATGAAATGACATGGAATGTCAATTACATTTGCTTCAATCAACTTACTTAGGAATCAAGAAACCTTTGGATTAGGCTATACAGGAATGACACGGTCCATATCTCGTACTCAATCTAGATGTCTAAGACAAAAGGATATAGATGATGATCACATATAAAGGTTCAGTCGAATCGCTAACTTTCTCATTACTTAGGTAACAATGATGTGTTGCTAGACACTACTTATTATTTATGATCATTAATATGATTTATGATCATTACCAATGTAATGAGAGCCTGTAAGGTCACACACTTAGAATCTAGTAGATTTGGAATTGATGGACTAAATTGTTTGGGTCTAATATTAGGGAATTCCATGTTATAATTATAAGGCCCAATAATAAGCCTATAATTATACATGGAACAAAGCCCAATTAGTCAGGGTTTTCTATACACCTATTTAAATAGGCTTGTTGGGTAATAATAGATATTATTCACACATCTTAAAGCATAAAAATCCTAGCAGCCTTCTTTAACAATAACCCTTGAAGAGGCATAGCTAGCACTATGAGATAAAGGAGGAGAATTCCAATAAGTGGTCATGGACGTTCACTGGTGATCTGCTGGTTTGTGTGAATATTTTGGAGTTTTCGATCGAAAGGAAGTCGAAAAGGTGATTAACAAATGAGTCCTTGAATCATCGGAAAGGTATTGATTGAATACTTATTCTAATCTAACATTTTCCATGGATCCTTTAGTTGGGATCGGTTAATTTTCACTGTGTTTGTTTAGCTCCCAATCCTAAGAAACTTAATATTTCATATCTATAACAAATGAGATTTGGTTATCAGCCAAAGCACATACTCGTTTATGGATTATTACTATCCAATTTTATAATAATACTTAATTAGAGACATTTAAGAATAGTATTAACTATTATAGGGACAAATATTATATTTATTTAGATTACACATATATAATATTGAACATAATAATTGAAATGCCATTAAAAAGAAAATATAATACAATGTATACTAATACAATTATCCTATAATTAATCTCTAAAACATACACTAATAGAGTTCACCTTGTTCTTTATGTGTATACACTCATGAAATCATTAAGAAGTTAAAAGGTAAAGTTAAATCCTTCCTCTATGGTTGAACTTTCCTTATCAATGTATGAATATCTTCTTTAATTTTATAAATGTGATACAAGTTAGGCCTTTTTAAATTTTTAATAGAACTCTCTTGAAAACTTTGAATTTAACTTCTATTTTGTAACGAGGGTGATTTGTAACTGAGTTTCAAGCAAATTCACTATCTCTTTTTCTTTTTTTTAGGGTATTTTCCCTTTAAATACCTAATTGGCTCCTGGTTTGGTCTAAAGTAGGCTTGCATTGAAAATTCTTATGGCATATTAGCAAGTAATAGGACAATTGGATTAGGTGTCACATTTTTGGCATGATGTCAATGTCTAAATTGAGTTACAAAGGTCTTTACATATTGTATAGTAATATGATAAGTTAAGTATGTAATTATTCATTAGTAAGGCTTATGGGTGGTTACTAGTGGCAACTTCCTATACTGGTCATGATTCAAGTAGGGATGTGGCACATGCTATCTTCACATTTCTATAATTTAAGAACATAGACAACCTCTAAACTTTAGGGAATTGAAATTTCAATTATGCTCTAATTTTTGCAATTTTTTTCCTAATAGACATGATAATAAGCACTAGGTCTATTGAAGGAAAATATAAGATTTTATGAAAACAATGACTAATTTGCAAAAAGAAAGCTTCTTCCTAACTAAAGCAATATCCATAGCAAGAAATAGTTCCAAACTTAAAAGGTTGATAACAACCAAGCACCTAAGCTTGTTATATACAACAAAAAATGGGTTACAACAAGCAAAAAAATTAGCAACCAGAATAAAAGTAAAAAAATAATTACACAACCAAATGAATACAAAGAATAATAAAAAGTAGAAAAATATGCACAAGCTAACAAAAGAAATAAAAACCAAAAGCTTGAAGAAAAATTAAAAATAATAAATAATACAAGGAAAACTAAAGATAAGATGGATTTGAGATAAGAGGTGGATGTATGATTGTGCTTATCTATACCATCTTGAGACACATAACCTTCATAGGAAGTTAATAAGAGTAACCACCTATAAGTCTTACCTATACATGTTCAAGGTAATGTTGGATGTATGATTGTGCTTATCTTTCAAAATATCATAATCGCATTCATGTGTAAGGGAAATTACATTTAAGATTTAAGCATGTAGGCAACATTGAGTGTTTATGCACATCTAAACCAATATAGTACGACTTACTTGAATGCCAAAATCCTTGAGTAGACCCACTTCTAATCCATCCAATAGTAGTGAGCACATAAAGGAAAGCCCCTACAAAGAAAAAAAAAAGAAAAGAAAGAAGAAAAAGAATGAGTTCTTTTGAAACTTTATGACTAAATAATATGTGTTAGGAATTCGGATTATTACATGCAATGGAATTTCAAAATTTTGATCCGAATTCTACCTAGGATTCATGCAAAAAGCATAAATTAATGATTAGGGTTTTACCTATTGGGCACTCGTGTTTTTACTGATCAAAACTTGAGAGTGGATGAATCAAACACCAGCCGAAAGGTACAATGTCTCTACGGTATCCACACGGAGTAAACAACGACTTCTCACCCTTCACGAATCTGCTAGGATGCATTTCTTTCTCTAGGAACTAGGATTTTGATGTTTTATGAGTGATTTTGGATTTTAGGAAGTCTATGAGCGTGTCTCTAATATGCTGCCCTCAAGCCCCCTTTTATAGAACTTAGGCAAGCTACAATCCTAGTCCTATTAGGATAATGCTTCTAAAATCCTAATCACACTTAACAACTCATTTTATCCTTATCCTAGAGATAATGAGGAGAGATATGACTTATCTATTAATAATCTAACATTAGATAATATTATCTCATAATATAAATATCTTAATATTAGATAATTGCATATAGTTATCAAATATCAAAATAATATTATCTCATAATATATTTATCTAATATCTGATAACGTAATTATTTGATATTACTTTAATATCAAATAATATTACATAATATATATATATTACGTGAATTTATTATTCTTAATAATATATATATGCACGAAAATAAGTCAAATTAATTAGATATTAATATAATTAAAGTCCAATTAATTATTGTCTTATTCTTACTCCTTTTGTGTGATCCTATAGGTTCTTACTACGTTAACAATAACTCATTATTGAGCCATAGACAGTAAACGGTATCCAACAATACATCACTGCCACTCAAATAGTAAGAATATTTGTGATTCGACATCCACCTAATACATGATCAACGTTTTGCATCATAACCCTTTTGTAATAATATCCAAATTGAACTGGAGGCATGGAATGTATCATCCTCGTCAATGTTTAATTTATATTTCTTGATACTGAGTAGACTTAAAATAAATGATTAATATCACATATTAATTCAATTGAGCATGGCCATGCATTTCTAAGTCTCACTCAATCAAGGGGCCTAAGGATATTTCTCTTTTATACAAGAGTAACAAAATTTCATCTACATCACTCACTTCCCTCTGCACGATTTATGACACACCTAATCAATGCCCTACTTGTCATCTTAATTAAAGATGACATAGGACAATATTAAAGTGAGTAATTCCTCATGTAGGGAACCGTAGTGACTTCAAGTTAAAGGTTTATGTGTATTTGTGATCATATGAGAATAACTTATGACACGTCTATCCATGCAATATTCTCATAGTGGGTCAGTTCAGTACATTGTTCACTAGCAATGTACTCATGTATTGACTTGATATCACATATCCATGATTCGTAATCATCAGTTACTATACATGCTAGTCTCGATGTATTATTTCTATCCTTTTTGTAATAATACTTGATTAGGGGCATTTTAGGAATAGCGAAATTATTCCAAGGATAATTATTATATTAAGTTATAAATTACGCATAATAATAATAAAATTATAAAAATAAAATATAATAATTAGATTACCTAAAATAAAATATAATACATTGTGTATAACCTCAACCATCTATATGATTGGTTCTAGGACACACACTAACAATCTTCCACTTGGATTAGAGCTAATCACTCATGTATCTAATACCAAGTGACATAGTATGACCATCATGCTTTTTCTGCGCTAAAGGCTTTATTAGTGGGTCGGTGATATTATCATCAGTTGGTACTTTGCATATCTTCATATCTCCTCTATCGATGATTTCTCGAATGAGATGGAAGCGCCTAAGTATATGTTTGGATCGCTGGTGAGATCTGGGTTCCTTGGATTGTGCAATGGCTCTATTGTTGTCACAATAGAGATCCACTGGGTTTGTAATGCTTGGAACAACGCCAAGTTTAGTAATGAACTTTTTTATCTAAACAGCCTCTTTTGACGCATCAGATGCAACAATATACTCAGCTTCTGTAGTAGAGTCGGCCACTGTTTCCTGCTTTGAACTTTTCTAGCACACAGCACCATCATTTAGGCTAAATACATAACTTGACTGCGATCTAAAGTCATCCTTGTTGGATTAGAAACTGGCATCAGTGTAACCTTTTACAACAAGTTCTTCCTCTCCTCCATATATTAAGAATGAATCCTTAGTCCTTCTGAAGTACTTAAGGATATTCTTAATAGCAATCCAGTGAGGTTCACCTGGATTTGACTGATACCTACTTATCATGCTTAAAGCATACAAGACATCAGGACGAGTACATATCATGGCATACATGATAGATCGAATTGCTAATGCATATGGTATCTTATTCATGCGGTCCTTCTCATCTTGGGTCGAAGGACACTGAGCTTTGGACAAATTTATGCCATGCGACATAGGCAAAAATCCTCTTTTAGATTCTTGTATGTTAAACCATTTTAACACTTTATCTATGTATGTACTCTGACTTTGGCCAAGCAATTTTCTTGATCTATCTCTATAGATCTTAATACCTGGTATATAGGTAGCTTCACCTAAGTCTTTAATCGAGAAACAATTCCCTAACCAAGTCTTTACTATTTACAGTATAGGGATATCATTTCCGATGAGTAGTATGTCATCCACATACAATACAAGAAAAATAATTGTGCTCCCACTAACTCTTTTGTAAACACAAGATTCATCTTCATTTTTTATGAAACCAAATTCTTTGATTGCCTCATCAAAACAAAGATTCCAACTCTGTGAAGTTTGCTTTAATCCATAAATGGATCATTGTAACTTACATACCTTTCCAGTAGTTTCAGGAATGACAAAACCCTCAGGCTGTGTCATGTACACATCCTTGAGGAGCTTTCCATTAAGAAAAGCAGTTTTAACATCCATCTGCCAGATTTCGTAATCATAAAAAGTTACAATAGCAACAAAAATCCGAATGGATTTAAGCATGGCAACTGAGGAATAGGTCTCATCATAGTCTATACCATAAACTTGCCTATAACCTTTTGCGACTAATCGTCCCTTAAAGGTTTACACGTTACCATCCATGTCGATTTTCTTCTTGAAAGCCTATTTGCACCCAATGGGTTTTACCCTTTCAGGTGGATCAACCAAAGTCCATACTTAGTTAGTATGCATGGAATCCATCTTAGATTTCATAGCCTCAAGCCACTTCTCAGAGTCTGGCCCTTTTATAACTTCTTGGTAAGTGGTAGGCTCATCTTGATCCATGAGCAAAACATCGCCATTTTGAGTCACAAGAAATCTATATCTTTTGGGCTCATGACGTATCCTACCAGACTTACGTGAGCCTTGTGTTACTTGAGCTAGTTCCTGACCCACAACATCTTGTGGTCTTTTTTCAGGCTCTATTATAGGTTCAGTGTTACTTTGTGAGTCTCGCACTTTTTCGATTTCTACTTTCCTCCCACAGTTTTTCTTAAAGATAAATTTTTTTTCCAGAAAAATACGAGTTCTTGCGACAAACACTTTGCCTTCACTAGGATTATAGAAATAATATCCCTTAGTTTCCTTAGGATACCCTACAAAGTAGAACTTGTCTAATTTGGGTCCAAGCTTATCAGAAACTTGACATTTTACATAGGCCTCGCAACCCCAAATCTTCATAAAAGACAAGCTGGGACGTTTCCCAGTCCATATATCATATGGAGTCTTTTGAACCATTTTAGAGGGAACACGGTTGAGCGTAAAAGCAGCTGTCTCTAGAGAATGCCCCCAAAAGGAAATTAGAAAATCTATATGACTCATCATAGATCGTACCATGTCTAACAAGGTATGATTCCTCCTTTCTGATTCCATTATGGCGTTCCAGGTGGAGTGAGTTGTGATACTATACCACACTCCTTTAGATAGTCATCAAATTCTTGGCTTAAGTATTCTCCACCCTGATCTGATCGAAGTGTTTTAATACTTTTATCAAGTTAGTTTTGCACTTCATTCTTGAATTCCTTGAACTTTTCAAAGGATTCTAATTTGTGTTTCATAAGATACACATATCCATATCTGCTGAAATCATCAGTAAATGTAATGAAGTACTAGAAACCTTCTCTAGCAGGTGAACTAATAGGCCCACATACATCAATATGTATGAGACTTAATAGATCATTAGCCCTTTCACTGTGTCCAGTGAATGGTGTTTTAATCATTTTTCTTAGCAAACAAGATTTGCATATTTCATATGATTCAAAATCAAATGAATCCAAGAATCCATCTTTATGGAGCTTGGATATGCACTTCTCATTTATATGGCCCAAACGACAATGCCAGAGATAGATTGGATTTAAATCATTTAATTTAAATTGCTTAGTGTTTATGTTATAAATAGGCATTTCAAGATCAAGAATATAGAGCCCATTGAACATTTGTGCACTGTAGTAAAACATTTCATTTAAATAAATTGAACAACTTTTGTCCTTTATTATAAATGAAAAACCTTTCTTGTCCAAACAAGAAATAGAAATAATATTCCTGCTGATAGCAGGCACAAAATAACAATCCTCTAATTCTATTACTAAACTAGAAGGTAAAGATAGATAATATGTCCCTACAGTTAGCGCAGCAACTCTTGCTCCATTGCCAACTCGTAGGTCCACTTCGCCTTTAGCTAGAGTCCTACTCCTTTGTAATTCGTGCACATTTGTACAAATGTGAGAACCGCATCCGGTATCTAATACCCAAGATGTAGAAGTTGAAACATTAATTTCTATAACATAGATACCTGAAGCGGAAGTCTCACTTCCCTTTTTCTTTTTCAGATCTTCTAGATAGACCTTACAGTTTCTTTTCCAATGTCCGATTTGACCGCAATGGAAGCATGCCCCTTCCTCAGCCACAGCCCCTTTTGGTTTCAGTGTTGAGGATTTAGACTTGGGCTTGCCTTTGGATTTGGAATCCTTCTTGTTTTTGCCTTTGCCTTTTCCTTTGCCTTTGCCCTTTTGAACCATCGTTATGGTATTAGGCTTAGTCTTTTGCAAATTTTGTTCAGCAGTTTTTAACATGCTTAACAATTCTGGCAGTGGTTTGTCAATTTCATTCATGTTGTAATTCATGATAAATTGACCATAACTTTGTGGCAAAGATTATAGAATTAAGTCAGTGGCCAACTCTTGACCTAGTGGAGCACCCGATCTCTCAAGGTTCTCAACATACCCAATCATTTTGAGTACATGAGGCCTAATAGGGTTTCCTTTTGCCAGTTTGCACTGAAAGAAGGCTTTTGTCACCTTAAACCTCTCATGCCGAGCTTGGCCTTCATAAAGCTTCTTAAGATGCTCAAGCATGTCATAAGCTTCCATGTTCTCATGTTGCTTCTGAAGCTCAGAGTCCATGGTAGCCAACATGAGATAACCGACATCTAATGCGTCATCATGATGCTTCTTATAAGCATCCTTTTGAGCTCGAGGGGCAATAGCTTCAGGTTCTTGAGGAACAGGTTCTTCTAGGACATATATTTTGCGCTCATGTTTGAGGACTATCCTCAAATTCCTATACCAGTCCAGGAAGTTTGTCCTATTTAGTTTGTCCTTCTCAAGAACCAATCGCAGTGATAAGTTATTTGATGTATTAGCCATTGGTTATCTACGACAGAAATATGCAAAGTAAGTATTAAATTTAAAATATTTAATAAGGTCTTTTATTAAATGTACCTCCCACTATTTCATTCAAATTAATAGCCCTCACTATTAATTCGGAAAGTCATATTGTCTAAGCTTTCTAGTGGGCCAAGATCTATATTTCACCAAGCCTTAAGTTAGCTTTGGCTAATCACTTAAAACTTAGTTATTCAGGTAAGCAACACTTGCTAATTGTATCATATACAACTCTTGGATAGTTAGGTGAACAACATTTGTTCTAGTCCATCTTATGAACTAAAGCCTAACTCTATGCCTCTAGGTCTCAATCCTATTGAGATATCCTAGTTAAGTCGGACCCAATATTTGACATTCAGATATCACTATTATTCAGTCGCATCTCACCAAGATAAACGAGGTACCTTGCTCTGGCAAACCTACCTTATGTCGATTGAGGCCTTGATGAGTGCCAAACATTGGAAGGCATCATTAATTATTATTGACTTAATATTTTAGATGAGGGATTTTAACTTAATTATTATCAGATCTTACCATAACTAGCCTATTTATTCATGCAATATATCTAGCATATCTCATATATCATATAAAGTAAATGAATAAAATAGACTACCGTATATCATATATCATGCAATGAATAGAACTATCACATAGTAGTAACACATTCTATCACATAATAAATGCATGCTCATCAATATCATCACATAATAAAGAAATCAAAATGTCACATAGTATGGCCCAAAATTCTATTTTCTAATGACATTCCTAACTAACTCCTTAGCTTCTTCTTGTCCCATAACTCCTTAGCTTCTCCTTGTTCCAAGCAAAGAATACTCCATTACAATTATAAATTTACAATAGAAACCTCGAGTTACATTCGGGGGGAATTAAGATGAGAAGAGAATATGCATTAGAAAAATAGAGAAAGACACGACACACAGGTCGTACTTTAAAATCCATCCATAAAAACTCCAAGGGCCATACTATGCAACATATTCATGCATCATATATAATAATTGCTAAGAAATATATGTAAACAAGATAAGCAGGATGATTGACATATATATTTGATAACATTATCATCATAAAATCATGTTTTAAAACAGCGCCTTAAGAACAAAAATGATTTTTGAATGCTACGCAGAGTTAGCACGGCGGTCCCGCTAGCCGGTTAGCAGGTGGGGGTTAAAGGGGTAGAGCCCCTTGCCGGGGGGTGTGGGGGGCGGAGCCCCCCGGGCCAAAAATTGAATTCATCTGACATTCAGATTTCAATTCATTTTGCCAACAGTTGACACACCCTAAGTCGAACAATTCGACTATATGATTGACATTCAAATCATAGTTTCAAAATAGGATTTACATCTGAACACTTTGAATAATTTTTAATCATATCAAAACAGATCCAACCATGTTCAAATAAATTAAAGCATACATATACCTCATAGACCAGATTCAACTTAATCATATTAAACGAATTTAAACAAGCCTTTACAGATTCAGAATTAGTCACATTAATTCTGTGCTGACTAGGTTATATGCTTTAAATGCAGAGAACATCACATGTTCAGATCAGATTCAAGGGTTTATCATTTGAAAACTCAGAATTATGCATAAATAGATTTGAATATGAAGCAAAAAAAATGCATAATCATATTCATACAATTAATCTCATCAATTGATAATCATATTTGAAATTCAGATCATATATATCATATATATATATCTATGAAATCAAAATCATACACGAGTTTGCATATATCTCATATATATCTAGTTTAAACAGAAATTGATTTGATATTAATTTATCACATAAACATTCATCAAAACGTGTAACTTCTGATTTAAACCGAAACAGATTTAACGTGTATTTATCATATAAATATTCATCAAAGACGGTAAAACACATAATCAGAACTATGTTTTTGCAAGAAGCTCTGATACCACTGTTAGGAATTCGGATTATTACATGCAACGGAATTTCAAAATTTTAATTCGAATTCTACCTAGGATCCATGTAAAAAGCATAAATCAATGATTAGGGTTTTACCTATTGGGCACTCATGTTTCTACTTATCAAAACTTGAGAGCAGATGAATCAAACACCGGCCGGAAGGTACAGCATCTCTACGGTATCCACACGGAGTGAACAACGACCTCTCGCCCTCCATGAATCTGCTAGGATGCGTTTCTCTCTCTAGAAACTAGGATTTTGATGTTTTATGAGTGATTTTAGGTTTTAGGAAGTCTATGAGCATGTCTCTAATATGTTGCCCTCAAGTCCCCTTTTATAGAACTTAGGCAAGCCACAATCCTAGTCCTACTAGGATAATGCTTCCAAAATCCTAATCACACTTAACAACTCATTTTATCCTTATCCTAGAGATAATGAGGAGAGATATGACTTATCTATTAATTATCTAACATTAGATAATATTATCTCATAATATATTTATCTAATATCTGATAACGTAATTATTTGATATTACTTTAATATCAAATAATATAACATAATATATATATATTATGTGAATTTATTATTCTTAATAATATATATATGCACGAAAATAAGTCCAATTAATTGGATATTAATATAATTAAAATTTAATTAATTATTGTCTTATTCCTACTTCTTTTATGTGATCTTGTAGGTTCTTACTACGTTGACAATGACTCATTATTGAGCCATAGACAGTAAACAGTATCTAGCAATACATCACTGCCACTCAAGTAGTAAGAATGTCTATGATTCGACATTCACCTAATACATGATCAACATTTTGCATCATAGCCCTTTTGTAATAATATCCAAATTGAACTGGAGGCATGGAATGTGTCATCCTCGTCAATGTTCAATTTATATTTCTTGATACTGAGTAGACTTAAAATAAATGATTAATATCACATATTAATTTAATTGAGCATGGCCATGCATTTTTAAGTCTCACTCAATCAAGAAGCCCAAGGATATTTCTCTTTTATACAAGAGTAACAAAATTCCATCTACATCACTCGCTTCCCTCTGCACGATTTATGACACACCCATTCAATGCCCTACTTGTCATCTTGATTAAAGATGACATAGGACAATATTAAAGTGAGTAATTCCTCATGTAGGGAACCGTAGTGACTTCAGGTTAAAGGTTTATATGTATTTGTGATCATATGAGAATAACTTATGACACGTCTATCCATACAATATTCTCATAGTGGGTCAGTCCAGTACATTGTTCACTAGCAATGTACTAATGTATTGACTTGATATCACATATCCATGATTCGTAATCATCAGTTACTATACATGCTAGTCTCGATGTATTATTACTATCCTTTTCGTACTAATACTTGATTAGGGGCATTTTAGGAATAGCGAAGCTATTCCAAGGATAATTATTATATTAAGTTATAAATTGTGCATAATAATAATAAAATTATAAAAATAAAATATAATACATTGTGTATAACTTCAATAATCTATATGATTGGTTCTAGGACACACACCAACAATATGTATTAGGAAATAAATTAAACTTAATGGTGACATGACATGAGGTTTACAACTATTTTCTTTTATGAAGGGTAATTATGTCTCTTCCTAAAAAGTAAATAGGTTCACATACCTTTGCTAAAGGGAGGAGAAAGGCATCCCAAGAAGGCATCCTATGTTTCAATGAAAGACATAGATATATGTAAATATCAAACCTAATTAAGGTCATACTACTTATTCTATATTATTACCTTCACAAGAGGAATTCAATGATATTGCTAATACATTCATTTACATAATTTCATGATTCAATCATAGAAATACAATGGAATTCATTAAAGAACATAAGAAAGGAAAAAAAGTATATAAATCTCCCCCTTATAAATCTTATCCATCTTTATCCCTCATAAGCCTATCCTTATCTTTCTAGGTCATCCTTATCTCTTGCAAACATATACTAGATATAGTGTTCAAATCATGAGTATCGTTAATTTGCCCCTAATTTCAACTTTCATAATCAATGATTTAGTTCAGGCTCAACTATTATCGAAATAAATCAATTCATAACACTATTAAATATCACCATTCCTCCTTGCTTGACCTTAAATCATTTATTCAACATCATCTAATGTATAATAACTTATATTATAATCATTTGATAAATTATACGCACTTTTATAATGAACAATTATTTAAAAATAAATAGGTTATAATTGATTATGCAGTCTTAAAAAATAAATCTATAGGAGTATAATTATATTAGTTCTATAGATAGGTTAGGCTAAGCCTATCCATGACTTTCACAAGCCTATAATACGATACCTTAATATGATCTTCATAGACTATCAAGTATGGGTTAATGTGAGGGCTTTTCTTTATTTTTACGCAATTAAAAATTTTTAAATCATTCAAAAGCATCACATATCTATCCATAAATGAGCCATAATACATTTATAATATATATAACCTTAAAAATACTATATATACAAAGCATAAGTCATAAAATATCCATAAAATAAAAATATTATCTGTAAATGATTCATAATATAACCTTACATGACTAGAAATGAAAAAAATAGTATAATTTTGTATGATTTGAAAATGTTAACCTATATAAAATTAAGAATCTTTTTTTTTTAAAATTATATGTTGGTCATGCAAGCCATAGGCCTTGTGGTTCAGTCGAGTTCAACCTATATTTATACAAGTTACCAAATGGCAACCTTGTAGGCCTTGATAACCCACACCTAAGAGGGGGAGTGAATTGAGTGTTTTTAAAACTTTTAACATTTTTGAAATTATCTTTGAAAACCCTTTAATTTTGGAAAGTCATGAGAATAATTTTAATTTAAATAATTCTAAGAAAACTTTATGAATATATTTGTACTCAAGATATGATCATTCAAAGAATTAGTGCAAATTAGTTCATTCAACTATTTATAAACAAATTACTAAGAAGATAATTCAATGAAGAGGTTTGCACACAACATTTAATAATTCGATGCATTTGTGCAAAGCCACTCATTTAACTATGCATAGATAAATAATTAAAAAGAACTTGCATAGATGGATTTCTTTTTCAACTATTTAACCATTCAAGTAACAATATCAACATAAAAGTATTTCTCTTTCAACCATTCAATTATTCAAGCAATAACATAAACATTACAACATAATGTATCCAACAATTTCATTAACCATGCATGGACAAATCATCAAGAAACATATGCATAGATATATATACCCCTTGTATGCATTTAATCACCCAAAAATCAACATAAACATTGAAACACAATATATTCAAAAATAGCAACAAGAATAAAGTATATAATCAATAAAAAATAGAGTAAGTGTAAAAACAATAAATAGATAAGATAGAGAGATCAAATACAAGAATTTATAGTAGTTCTTCCCTTGGATATCCTTTCCAACGTGTTCTCCAAGCTTTTCAATCTTGTGTTTCAATCCACTATCCCTTTAAGTTTCAACCAAGCACTTGAAGAAGCCTCTTTATACTTCTTTACTCTTCCTTGAGCAAAAATTCCTTTTACAAGGAATACCTCACCCTCTCAAAGAATTTCCAAGGGATATTTCATCCTTTACAATTAGAAAATAATATAAGATGGATAACATCTTAAACAAACTCTTTCATAGAATGGGTGAAACAAATGAAGCTTCTAAAATAAATAAATTTCAAATGTAGGCTTAATTTATGATTTTAATGAAAGAAGAAGTGAAATGATATTTGAAGATAAAGTTCAAGCTCTCACTTTATTGCATTTGATATTTCATAGCTTATACAAGAAGACCATGGAGTGTTATAGCTGTTTGGGATAGTTAGGAATTAAAACTAGTTATTTATAGTCATTATATATGCACTAGAACAATCGAAATTGATTGGTGAATCAATTTTGATGAAAACTTTCATCTTTGCTTGTCTAGAATTGATGGGCGAATTGATTCGCGTAGATGGAATTGCAGACTTAACTTTAAAAGGTCATAACTTCTTCATTTTAAGTTTGTTTTGAGGAAATGACCTATTGTTGGAAAGCTATTTAAGTATACTTTCAAATGGGACTAGTTTCATGCTCATATATAATATAAATTCTGAGATATAATTAAAATAATGAGCAAAGGTTATAAATAATGAATCTATAAAAATCTAATTTTGAGACTCGAATTGTATAATTCATAACTCTTTCATATATTGATCATTTTAAGCAAATGATATGTCCATAAAGAGCTATTTGAGTCTATTTTCATATCAAAAAAGTTTGACAATTAAATCATAAGTTTTTTATGAAATATGATTAAAAGAGTGACCAAAGGTCAATATTAAAAAAAATTAAAATCTCATGTCTCATTTGTTTGTAAAGTATCCCCATAGGCTATCTTGTAAAAACATGATTATAGGCTATCCTTTAAAATTTTTTTGATCATGCTAAGATTATAAAAACATGTTGAGTTCTATATCATGAAAAATTCTATTTTACAAGAAAATCTAAGCCTAAAATGAAAAACTATACCAATCAAGTCCTTAGACTTTTCTTGATGCTTCCAAGCTTTCAAACACTTTAATCTTCTCATCTTTTAATACTTCGATCACATCTTCTTTCTTGTTTTTCTTTCTTATTCTTAAGTTAAGCATAATATTATCTTCTATTCCTTTACTTCAATGCTCACTCTTTTTTATCTTGGATTTTCCTATATAATAGACATAAACTTTGCAAATCATATATATATATATATATATAGTTAGTCTAATCTAGTATATCAAGATATTGATGCATGATTCATATATAAATTATATAACAAATTAGAATAAAAACATGCATAATTATTATATTTTGGATCTTGATTAATTATATGCTTAAAGATGCTTGTATAAAATATAACTTTTTTAGCACATAATCAAGCATTACTATTACAACCATAATCTAGCATGTTTATTGAAGATTTTATAACACTTTGGTATAAAGACATGTAATGCTATTGCAAGCACTTATTTGTCATTATAACATACTATGTTTATTAAAACTTGTACAATATATATCACTTTAACACAAGACATACAAAGCTATTGTAACACCCATTTATCATTATTAAAACTCATCATATGAAACCTTAAGGCTAACATACTCAAGTTTACTAAAGTCAACAAGCTAACAAGGTAACCTGTGAATTTTAGCCTATTTCAATAGCTCTAGGTATAATTAGTTATAAAGTTCTAGAGGGAAAGACTTTTTGCATATAATTAATTATGCCACCCAGAGAGTAAGCTTCATTGCATAATCAATTATAGGCATCTATAAAGCAAATTCTTGGAGGTATAATCAATTACATAATGATTATAGCTCTTTATAAAGTAAATTTCTGGGACATAATTAATTATGACTCAATTTTTATAAAACTTTACTACAACAAATACTATTCATTCAAGAATTTTTCACTAAATTTTTCATCTTTTAAACTACAACACTTAATGAAACCCTTATATGTTGCAATTATATTATTATTCATTCCAAATCTAATAAGAAACTTTTACCCAAACACATATAAATAATATTTCCTATAAATTTAAAAAAAATAATAAACCTAACACTATTTAACTTATATCATTTAAAAACACTCAAATTTATTAAGAATGTTTACTCTCCTTGTACAAAGAAGATAATAAATGAAGGAAACGGTGACTTGTATGCTTCTATTCATTCAAAATCAAAATCAAAAGCTATAGGTTAAGGTTTCAAAATCTCTTTCTTTAAGCTAAAACTTTTAATAATCCAAAATCCAAGGAGAAAAATGGAGAGGAAAGCTTGCAAAGATTAGAGTTTAGAAGGCTTTACCTTGTTTGGATTAGAGAACATAAAATTTTTTTATGGATTGGTGCTCCTTTAGTTACCAAAAGGAGAGAAAGAGGAGAAAGGAAATAAGATTTAGTTGTTATTGGTTGACATATAAGGAGTAAGACTAAAAATGAAAGAAGAAAAGGAAAATAAGGCCAGAGGAAAAATAGGAAAAGTTTTTTCCACATTCAAATTCTCACCTTTAATCATATTTATCCTTTAACATTTCAATTTATTCTTTTCCTAACCTTTTGACATAATAATTTTATTCCTAATTTCATTATGATAATTAATTATCTTTCACATAAAATATTTTAGATTTATAAAAAGTGTAACATGACATTTAAGAAGGAAAGGAAGAAATTGGTAGAGACAAGCATTAATAAGCCAAATAGCAACTTTATTACATTTTTTTAGAAATTCACACAAAATTCTAGTGTGTTGCTTAAAAGAAATAATTACGTTATCATGCACAATTATATCCACTGACCAAATTTGTGTTCTCCTTTATATGTTACAATTAGCATTTGATTAATTAATTTAAAAGTAGCTTTATGAATACCTAATACCTTTTGCTAAAACAATGGTATCATTCATAGTTAAAGCTTTAGCCATTAAAAGTAAGGCCTTTATCTTGTCCAATACTTTTTTTTACATAAATGATAAGCTGCACTAAGATTAAACTTTAGAAGATTAGGAAGGCTTTTAGCTATTAACTTTCATGACCTTTCTAAAGCCATGCTTAACATAGAATCATTAATTGTAATTCTACCAGCCTGATTAAATATTAGTATCAATGCATGCAATAAGCTAGAAGGTAAGTAACCTAGTTAATCACAATTACCAAAACATAAATAAAAATACTTAATATTCATATTTCATTAAGTTTAAAATATGTTAAATACAAGAGTGTTGTTCCAAATGAGAAGTTAGACCAATTTATATATCTAGACTACATAAGGAATAAGCTAATCTAACTAAGCTCTATATTAAGTGCTTCTCATAGAATCTATGTTAACACAATGCTAAGCCCGATTAACTATAAACATGGTCCTTAGTTAGTAAGTCTACAAATCACCATAATTACAAGATGATTATAATTTAAATGTTGTCTGACTTATAAAATAATGGAAGGCCCTTGAGGAGGAGGACCTATTTACTATGGTGGAGGCGATGGTGATGCATGAACTTGAGGATCTAAAAAATAAAGTCATGAAAAAAAAAGTTAGGATATTAATGCATTAATATTTTACTCAAAGAAATTATTTTAGAAATTTGTAATTTGGCAACAAAATTTAACTAAAATTTTAGGATAGGTAGACCTATGCATAAACTTATAAAAGGATGACAAAAAAGGCTACACATATAGGCATCATAAGAAATACATTCCAAATACCAATCATAATATGAAAACTTGTCATAAGGTGTTAACATTATGTTTTTACCAATATATCATTTAATAGGACATATGAAAATAAATAACCCTCCTTATGACTTTTGATTATCTTTATCCCTTCATAAATTTAATCTTGTCCTTCCAAAGTTACTCTAATCCTTTCACATACAATCATGGGAACTCAATGTACAAGCTTTAACATGGGCATAGTTCATTTCCACCACCATCATCATCTCACATTCATAGTAAATACATGACCAAAACTTAACAAAGTTTTCAATACACTTGGTTTCATAAAAAATACGACACTTATTTTATAATCATTTATTCCATAACAATGTCATTCATTCACATATAGCTTACACATATCAATGTAAAGCATAAAGAATCCTTAAAATATTTAAAATTCAAATAAAGGTAGGTGAATTAATTGAGAACTCAATTCGGGCCTTACAAAAGCTTTCAATTTTGGTTTAATTAATTCATAAATTGATTTAGACCATCTAGAAAGCTACCTAACGTTGATGAATTAATTGTGGACTCAATTCCCCTAAAAAATTTAGAAAAATTGATTCTTTAATTGATTTAGGTCTTATAAAAATAATCCTAGGCTCAATGAATCGATTGGTGAATTAATTGGCCTTTCAATTTCTATAAATTTTGCTCAAAATTCACTATTTACTTAATACAACTCACCCTAAATCTCACTTATATCCTCAAATCTCTCATATAGATCACCATATTTCATAAGAAAGATGTTAAAATAATGAGATTGATCACAAATTTCACTATCTACAAGTTAAAACCACAAAATTCAATTAAAATTTCCTTAGAATGCTATAATCGCCAAATGGGGAAAATACAATTTACCCCCTTGAACTTTAGCTGAGTGATGAAAATGATATATGAAATTTAAAACCTTACATTTTACTTTCTTAAACTTTAATTAAGCAATAAAAATGCTCTATAAACTTTAAAACCTTACAATTTACTACCTAAACTTTTAAAAAAGTGAAAATATTATCCTTAAGTTAAATTTTAATCTCTATTAACCTAACTATTTTGACAATATATTAGGGTAAGTTATCCAGAAATCATATGGCAATTGTTAAAACTTGAAGAATACATGATGTTGAAGTTTGATCTATTTGTATTTAATAAAAGTTTCTTTCCAAAAGGTCTTTAAAATACATATATGTGAAAGCCTAATGAACTTTATCTAATTTGTAGATTTGAAAACCAAATTATTTAACTAACACAATTTACAAATATCATAGCAATTTTTGTTCAGCTTGATCTAGTAAATTACATTTTGAAAGATTAGTGTTTGAATGAAAATTTTCTATTTAATGGAGTTACAATGGACTTAAGATCTAATATTTGATTTATTTTACACATTCTTAACAAGTTGAGCAAAACTAATATAGTTAAAATAAATTATATACTTAGAAAAACCTTACCTCAAATTTTAAAAGTAATTTTGAATCCTAATATCTCAATTCTCCTTTGATTTTTCTTAAAGAATTTATCATCGAATTTGACTTTTTGTCATTTGTCAAAACTAAAGAGTGATTTGACATGATGGAAAAGTAAGATCAATATATATTACCATTATCCTTAACTAAAAGTTAATAATTTCACTTTTTCTAAAAATTTAGAGGGATAAAGTATATAGTTTTAAAGTTCATGTACTATCTTTATCACTTAGTGAAAATTTAAGGGGTAATGTGTAATGTTTTAAAGTTTATGTGCCATTTTTGTTAGTTAATTTAAAGGGTATTTTGTATTTTCCCTTAGCTAATATACCAAAATTTCTTGAAATTAAGTAAAAGTTTAAATAGAATGTTACTCACTAGTTAGTGGAGGAAAGGTTAATATGGATTTGGGTGATAGATTGAACTACTATACTTTAAGAAGAAGAATCTCCCAAGATGCAACTTAATTCCACTTAAACCAAATTATTTCCTCAATTAACCAAATTAATAAAAATGTGCTTATAAAATGAATGGAGTTCAACAATGGAGCATTTTTAGATGAAGAGGATATAAAAATCCTTACATTAATGGATTAATGAAGAAGAAAAAGATGAAGTAAAAAAGAATGAGTGAAGAGGTAGTTAGAGTTTTTTAAATATGACCTAGAAGCAATACAACTCTTATGAGTTAGAAAATGAAACCAATGATATATAATCAAATACATATACATATATACATGCACATATATGTACTTTCAAGTAGACACAAGCATGAACATAGACACATACACATGTTCGATACATAAACATCTTATTCCAATTGTCAAATTTCTTCAATATATTATCTTTACATCCATAAGGTTAGTGAAAGGTCTCATGATTGGTTTCAAGATTTGAAAAATACTAAAGGAGAAGAGATGAGTTATAAGAATCTAATGAGTGAATAAATTACTAGAATATGCAACCTAAAAATATAATTAATGAAAGTTAGATAAAACATTAGTTCTTTTTCAAATATATGAAATATTATACTTTCACAAATCAATAAGAGAGTAAATTTAATTTAAAAAACTTACCAATTGATGACAATAATTTGAAAACTCAAATCTTTAAAATAAATATTCACTTTTGCAAAACTAGTTCAATAAAAACCTTAAATTCTTAGTCAATTCTTACTTTTGCATAAACAATAATCATCTATAGAAAATCAAAATGGGAAATTCTAAGGCACCCCCAGGGTTTTTAAACCCTAGGTGATGTGGCACAATATAAGTCATTGGATGAGATTACTAATGACTTTGGTAATATCATCTAATGGCCTATGTTATGCCACACCACCTAGAGTTTGAAACCCCTAGGGGTATTGTAGCAAGGCCCAATCGAAATACTTAAAAAAAATAAATTTACATTAAATAAATCATGTAGCATGAACAAGCAGGATCTAATGGGATATTTACATAGTTAGCCATACAAAAATTTAAAAAATTTAGTCAAAAGTCCTAATTTCCATCCAAACTCCGCTTACCACTCCATACAAAAGTCCTTCCATATGCCTCTTATAATAGTCATGGCAAACAAAAAACCAAATGCACTTGGAGTTTTTTAAGGAAAACTCCCAAAGATCCATTTTTAGCAAAATCATTTACTTGAGTTCTACATAACATTTAAACAATATCCACAAAACTCTAAACATTAGAAAATTCACATGTTAGATCATTTTCTTAATCTAGTATTCAATGAACATTTTAAAAATGTCAAAGCTTCTTCTACTCATCAATTCATATACAAAACCATAAATCAAATGTTTAAACTCAATTTTCCATAAATCCATTTTCTAAGCATAAAAAGAATAAAATGATCCTAGGAATTATAAGAATCAAAATATTTATTTGAAATTTACAATAAAACAATGTTGCATAAAATTGTCACTAAAATCATAAGTAAAAAGACAAGTTCATATTTTTATATGCAGGAGATGATCAAAGTTACTAGTTAAAGTAGACTATGTACTCACCAATTAAGGAAATTGAAATTACAAAATCTTTAAATAGAGTATTCATTGTCAATGACTATTTAAAAAAATATTTTTCAAAATAGATTTGGTTAGAGATTTTAAAAATTTTATTCTTTTAAAACCTCCACTCAATTTTTCTAAAATACAATGCAATAGAAATAAAAAAATATCAAAAACTTATGATTATATATATATATATATTATGCTAAGAAGATTATCTAGTGTTCTTAGAGAAAATGCTAACATAAGAACTTCAAGCTACTATCACAAGATATTCCAAATTATGTCTCAAAGATGAACACATAAGGTATAGACCCATTCTACAAGAGGAATAAAATGATCATTAGATCTAATAAATTCAAACTTAAGCACCAAGAGCAGTTAAGAAAATAAATTATTTACTTAACTTTTTAAAATTTTCTTTGAAAACTAAAAGAGTTTTAATAAATCTAAAACTTTCTCCATATTTCTTTGAAAATTAGCAACCTAGGATCTTATTTATAGAGAATGATTATGACAAGAAACTATGTTATTTAATGTTTCAAAATGTCCTCACTCAAAATGCCACATTAATGCCAATAATTTGTCCTAAATTTTTTAATTTTAAAATTTAAAATATTCCTAATTAGAAATATATCTCCAATTAATATTTGAAATATATTTGATTTATTTAAAACTAATTTATTTGATATTCTTGTTTTGGAATATATCTCTAATAAATATTTAAAAATCAAATATTATCTCCATAAAATTCCTAATATGATCTTTTTTATAAACTAAATAATTTAAATCATATCCAATAAGATCATATCTAAATTATATCCTTAACTTTTGGATAATTGCCTAAGAAAATATTCAAAAAATTGATATTTTCAAAAATTAACTTTCATTATCTAACTATATTGAGCCACATTCATGGACTAATAATTGGTAATGCATGTATTTCCCTATATCAATCCAATAGTCTTTTCTTAATCAACTTGATATATATATATATGGCTTTGAGCTAGTTTGGAGATTTTATACGTACATATATAATTTGTTCCTAAATAATTAAATATATTAATTATTTAATTTTAATAATATTTTTCCTATAGAACTAAAATTGCACTTCAATTATATATATATATATATTCGTTCAAATAAAAATCCAAACAAACTAGTAGTTTTCAAAAACAATATTCCCATGCCACATTAATTCTTTGCTTTTACCCCTTTGCATAACATTCAATTAAATTGATAAAATTAATTTAATTTATCTTATTATTTATTAATTTCTCTATTGATCATTAGTTAACTTTTCTAATTTAATTAAAACTAATATATTTAGACATAAGACTTACGATTAAGTATCAAAATCTACTAAGACTATTATATCACTAAATTCTATATTATAATACTATAATTGTATTATTAATAAATACATTAAAATTAAATTATAGATAATATTAACCCCTAATTGAGTCTCACCTTCACAATTCAAATATTATTATATCTAGATGAGCATAATTGTATATAACTTAAGATTTAAAGTAAAGCAAATTAATTCCAATGAAATCCCATTTAGCCTGATAATAATCATATGGATTTCATTTATGATTCTATATGATATACAAAGTACATTTCTAGACTTTATATGATAAAAAAGCCATTTATTCCAAAAATTTATAACAACATTAATAAAGCATCCTTTTATTAATACACTGCAAATAATAATTTTGTTCATTGTAAATAACTTGTATTCATGTTTCATGTGAATCTATATTATGATCACATAAGTATATATTATACAATTAATTAGACCTTTATTTAATTTTTATGCAAAATAAGTATTTAAAAAATACATATAATTACTTCTATTAAAAAATAAATAAATCACAAATACTAATTGCTTTTATGAGCTTATTTCTAACAATCCCCCACTAGCTCTTAAAGCAATTAAGGAATCTCCTCTACCTTAATAGATTTTAAATGTTGGTTAAAAGTTTGCTTGCATCTAATATCAATTGAACTATTAATTAATACTTTGGTTGTGACTTTTTATTCTTCATGCTATACCATATCTTATGCAAAGCTTTTTTGTACCTTTAATATCTTAGTTTCTTTAGTTGTACTACTAGCTTATTGTCCAACTACAATAATAGTTCAATGACAAGTGGTTTTTACTTCTAAAAACTATCTCAAATTCTTAATAGGATTTTTTTTAGAGTTATACAACTAATAATTAGTATCTAGACAATTGAATATTTAATCTCTACATAGAAGATCATAAAATTTTACTTTATTCTTCTCTAGACTCCCGTTTCCCAATTCAAGTTGGAATGTTGACTTTCTTGAATCTATATCTAATAATAACAATATAATATTCATGAATCAATTTCATTCCTATGCCATTGGATGATATCTATAGACCATGCCATAACATACATGAGAATATTAATACTATGTTCAAACTTTCCACAATGAAAACTCTATAACAAAATTTATATTTCTTAAATGTTTATTTTTTTCAAAAGTTGAAATTTTAACTAAAAATTACATCTAAAAAATTAAAATCTTTTCTTAGGTTTTATCTTGTTTAACATAACTTTAATACCTTCTCTATGGTATTTAGCATACATTAAGTTTCTCATTTACTTGGTCATGCAATAGCATAATCAATAGAATTTAATTTTGCCTAGATCCTTTTGTATCAATTTATATTATAATCTATTTCTTAAGTTTTAATAATATTTCTTCATCATTTTTGAAAAGTAAATATCATCTACATTCAAGATTTATAAGGAACACTATCATCTTATGTCTTTTAGTTTACATATGGATCATTAATAGTTTGATCAATACTATAAGTTTGATCAAGTCTAATATGTCAAGATATTTATGTTTACTTTAATCCATAGATCATTATTTACAAGTTGCATTCCATGTGTAGTCTAGTTTCTATATGAACCCTTTGAATAGCTGCATTTGAATACTCCTTTTCTAGGCATTCACTAAAATGCACAATCCCATTATTTGTATATCAGTTCTCATAATTAATACTATATACAAATGAACTTGGCACTTTGATAGATCTTAAACATAATAATTAGATAATAAATATTTGCTAGTTATAAATCTTATTCCTTTAATATCTATTACTCATTTTTCATTTTCATGCGAGTCTAGTCACTTTTTAAAAGTTTTACCATTTTAAGTGTCATTACAAGAATTAAACATAGTTGGAATCTTTAAATTCAAATTATTATTTCATAACCTTTTCAACATGTCTTAGAACTCTTTATATTTTTTAGACTTATGAACCATATTCTTTCAAGATAGAGTATATCCCAAACACATGGTTTATGTAATACCCATAACAACAAAGTTTTTCATATTGTCTTTGCACAAGTTAACATCCTTTATTAAGATTCATTCCAATTTCTACTTATTCAAAAATAAGTATAGAAATTCTAAAATTTATAGTGTGACTAAAGAGTTTCACAAGCATTGCTATGCTCTTTGGCTTATTCTTTTTCATTTAATCCTCCTCTAAGAAAATAATTTTCTTAGAGAATTATTTTTAAGCTTTTCTCCTTTCTATTTTGATGATTTTAGTAAATGCATAACCTTTATGATTAACTTCAATTTATAGAATTGATAGCTTGGTTTATAAATAGAACTTAAATAAAGTATGTATTTTATTTATGGAATTAAATTTGATCCATTATTAATGTAAAATATTTTACACTATCAAGAAATAAGAATGAGATATGTCATTAAAAAAATAATAGCAATTAGAAATTTTAACTATAGTAAAGGAGTTTTTAAAATTTTTTAACTAACATGATAACACATGGATGGATAATAGTGTAAAGATAATTTACACTGATAATAGATTAAATTTAAATCCTTTAGTTATACTTTATAGTCATCTTTCATAATTTACCAAAGTTTATTTCATTCAAAGGGTTTACCATTATGTAAAAATCATTTCTCTAAAAAAAGACGTATAATATTGAATCATTAATTATTGTTCTCACCATATCTAAGATAGTCTTTTCATTTTTATCACATCTATTTATTGAGGGCACCTAAATGTATGTATAAAAGATTAACTCTCACTGTTCCACAAGTTCTTCTTATAAAAGTTATCTAATTTTGAAATTAAAAATATTTTGTTAAGATTGATCTAATTATTTCTCAATCTTAAATCGTTTGAGTTTATTGAAATTCAAATTTGAGACTAATTAGATACCTATACCATTCTAAGAGTAATTATCAACCAAATTGATATCATACTCTAAACTTTTATAATTTATATATATTGCTTATAGGCCTCATACAAGTATATAATTTATTTAGACTTGTAAACTTAACATCCTCAATTCTAAATAAGGTATCTATAAAGTGATGATCAAAATTTAAAGAGCCAAAAGAATCATTTTTTATCTTACTTTATATCCTATTATGTTGATATAATCATGCCTTTGAGGCATTGTGCTTGAAATAACTATTCTTTAATGCAACAAAAATAGCAATAAAATGTAAACAAACAATAACCTATAGTTTTTTAGATTATTAATAAACCAAATTAAGTATTAATTTTATTTGATAAACAAAACCAATTTTGAAAAATAACTTTGTTTAATACAACTAAAATAAAAAATAAACATAAAGATTATTTTAAAACTTGGAAAAAATACTTATGTTGTTATTTCATTATTGATTCATAATAAAAATTCATCTATCACTCTTCCATTCAAGTATCCTTGCTTATTTAAGCAAAGCATAACTTTCCATTTTATGACATTGTTTTCCATAAAAACAACGTTGTATTGCCTTTTGCTTAATCTTGTCACCATGGTATTTTTGCTTCTTTCCTTTAACCTTTATACTAGTTAAAGAAATAACAATTATAATAGTTAATGTATAAGTCTTAGCCTTTTCAAGCTAATTTATAAATTCTGGAAGAGAACACTTTTCATTATTTACTTAATAGTTTCTCTTTGTCTCATTATGTGTATTAGGAAATGATGCAAGTGTTAAAGAAATTGGCACTTCCATTATCATAGTTACTCTAATAACTTCTATTCAACATATAATGTTAACCACACTTTAGACATAGTCAAAAACCCTCACATTAGGAGTCATCTTTGAATGAACAGTACACAAAAGTACATTGTTCTTTTCTTCATTACTTTCAAAAGGAAAAAAATCATCAAGGTAATCAAAGATCTCACTAATAGTATTGTTGCTTAGAATAATGTACTCTAGATCTGTGGAGATAGAGCCTAATATAATAAGCATAGCTATGTCATTAACATGTATCTAATTATCATATGGTCTATATAGTTCTTCTTAAAGAATTTTTTGGCTTTAGTGGATAACTTTTGTACATATTTATATCCTTTTAGAGTGTAAAGGACATTTTTCTTCCGATTCATATAAGTATCCAACCTAACAATACTGAGCTTATTATTTTTTAGATAATTAATAAATTTCATTTTGGGTCATTCATTTTCAATTTTGAAATAAAACAAGTATAACAAACTAAGTAATTAATAAGCTATCCTTGGAGGAAGTCATATTTTTACTAGTTAGACTTGACTACATTAGATTAATTTTCTTAAGAAAAGTCTAAAATTATGTCCTAAAATTAACTATTTTTACCTTTTTGTCCTAGAATTAATTAATACAGCTTCTTATGAAGGTTAATAATTAGTTTTTAGTTGAGTGTAATAACCATTGTTTCAACATAATACTCCTATTAAAATATTCACCCTAGGCCATATATATTTTAGGGTAGGTATTTCTATTTTATCCAAAGGAGATCCAATCCATAATGTTCCAATATATACTTACCTTTTAGGAGTTCATACATATTATATTATAGTGGAACAAGAATAGAGCTCATGGCTATATTATCTTAAATTTACTTTCTCTTAATTCATTTTTCATCCCTGTAATATTTTCTAAAAGTGATATTTAAAAATTACAATATATCATGATGCATATAATGACATTACTTAAATCTATGTGGCATGTTTAAGAATTACATATGACAAATATAATTAATTATATAAAGAAATAATTCCAATTAATGGTTTTCCTAGAAAAAGAAAAGACTAAAACTTGAAATAAATTTCAAAAGTCTTAACTTTTTCATAGTTTTCATTTCTTGAATGTCCATTTTTTAACCTTGGGATAAAGGGGTGCTTGGAATTTTGATTTAAAATCATTCTAAACAAAAAATGTAAATATATATATTCAAATAAATATTTATAAATATCCTTTTTTCTTTATTATATATATGCCTTTTTTTAAATCATTATTGCTCTCTCTAAGGGTATAAGTAGGCTGAGTTTACCTAGGCTTTATCCTAAATAGATTAAGCTTACTTTTCTAAATTGTTAGTCTAAGCCCACTTATTAGCTTATATAAGGCCAAAATTTAAGTTCGGCCTGACCTATTAAAGAAGCCTGACTAGACTTGTTAGTCTATTTAGAAGCTTCCTTATGTATATAAGCTTTTAAATTTGCCATTAGATTAAAGCTTTCTCAAGACCTAAAATTATCGAATGGCATAATTAGGCTTATATACATATATATGTGTACCAAAATATTTATATTATTTTTATGTATAATATATATTATCTTATACTATTTATAAATATATTTATAATTAAATTGGTTAGCTTGAGAGGCCTACAAATTAAGCTTAAAGAAAAAAAATCTAGCCTATTAGATAAATAGATTAATTTATTAGCCTAAACCTGACTTATTTAGATAAATAGACTAGGCTAGACTTGGCTTTACGTAGGCTAGGCCGTTGGCCCCTAATAGGTCACCTGGCTTACTTGCACCCCTAGTTCCCTCCTCCTCTTGCTTTTTTTGCCATCTTTCCTTTTTCATAGCTAACATTTACAAGAATTATGAAAAAAAAAAAATCTAAGGCTAAAATGGCTTACAAAAATTTTAGAGAAGCAAACTGTAACATAAATTGAAAAAGAAATATAACAACATTGGTCACCTTTTTTATTACAAACCTAAAAGAAAAATACAAGAAAATATCTATCATTATTTGGAATAAATTATTATTTAAAAATTATAAACCATTATAATATTAAACATCCACTATAGCAATTGTGATATGACATCTAAAAACATAGTTCTAGTCGCACTCATCTAATGCATACATAATACTTAATTTTAAAGAAAGAATGTAGACAACAAAATAATCATATATATATATATATAATAAGCAAGCTCTAATATCAGTTGTTGGTGATTATTTAAAAAATGAATTTTAAAAACTAATTTGGTCAGAGAACATATTTTAAAAATTTTATTTTTTTTAAAACCTCAACTAGTTTTTCTAAAGTACAAGTAAAAATAAATAGGACCAAACATTTATGATCACATATACACACACATATATATTATGTTAAGAAAATTATCTAGTATTCTTCGAAAAAGATATCAATACAAGATCTTTAGGATATCATTTCCAAGATCTTCTAGATTATGTCTCAAGGATGAACACACATAGTGTGAGCCTTTGAGTACTATAGAACAAGAACAAAAAGATAGTTAGGATTGATAAATTCAAACTTAAGTATTAAGAACAATTTAAAAAAATAAATTGTTGACTTAATTTTTTGAATTTCTTTTTGAAAACTAATAGAATTTCAATAGGTTTGAAACTCTCTCCATGTTTCTTTAAAAATTGCAAGCCTATGATCTTATTTATAGAAGATAATTAAAATAAGAAACTTTATATATTGATATCCTAAAACATCCTCACTTGTAGTGTCATATTAAACGTCATAATGTCACATTGAAGCTTATAACATCACATTAAAGCTTATAATGCTTCATTAATGCTTATGATACTTCATTAAGGCTAATAATTTATCCTAAAGTTTTTAATTTTCAAATTTCAAATAATCCTAATTGGATATTTTCTATTTGAAAACATATCTCTAATTAATATTTGAAATATATTTAATTTTTTTAAAACTCATTTATTGGATATTCCTAATAAATATTTAAAAATAAAATATTATTTTTATCAGATTCTTGATATGATTTTTTTAATAATTAAATAATACAAATTATATTTGATAAGATTATATCCAAATCATATCCTTGTTTCTTAGATAATTTCCTAGAAAAATATTCTAGAAAATAATATCTCAAAAATCTAACTCTCACTATCTAACTATATTAGGCCATATGCATAGACCCAATGAGTGGCTCTTGCATGTGTTTCCATAGGTTAGTTCAATGATCTTTTCTCAATTAGCCTAATATGTACATAGCTTTGAGCTAGGGCAGGGATCTTATAAATATATATATAATTAACTCTTAAATAATTAAATATCTTACTTATTTAATTTCAATGATCCTTTTATTATGGAATTGAAACTGTACCTCAATTATATATGTCTCTGTTTAAATAAAAATCCAAACAAACTAGAAGTTTCCTTAAACTCTATTCTCATGCCACATAAATTCTTTGCTTATAACCTTTTTCATAATATTCAATTAAATTAATAAAATTAATTTATAATAAAATTAATTTAATTTATCTTAGTATTTATTAATTTCTTTAATGATCATCAGTCAGGTTTTGTTCTAATTTAATTAAAGTTGATGTGTTTAGGCCTAGTACTTATGATCAAGTACCAAAACCTATTAAAATTGTTATATTACTAAATTCTATATTGTCATACTATGATTATATTCTTAATTAATATATCAACATTAAATTATAAAGTATATTGACCTTCAATTGAGTCTCACCCATTTACAATTCAAATGTGATTATATTTATAAGAATATAATCATATATAATTTAAGATTTAAAATAAAGCAAAATAATATTATGAAACTCTATTTAACTTGATAATAGTTATATGTATTTCATTTGTGATCCCATTCAATATACCAAACACATCTATAAACTTTATATAAACAAGATAAGTAATTTATTCTAGAATTTGTAACAATATTAATAAAGTACTCAACTTTATTAATATATTGTCAATAACACTTTAATTAATTGTAAATGACTTGTACTTATATCTTCTATAAATCTATATTATAATCACATGAGCACATATTATATAATTGACTGGAGTTTTATTCAATTTTTATGCAAAATAAGTATTTAAAAAAATTTAAATACTTATAATTATTTATATAAAAAATGAAATAACTTACAAAAACTAACTACTTTCACGAACTCATTCCTAACATATTTCCCAAGTCTTTATGGCATTCAAGTAATACATGAGCTTTAAAGCATCCTAAGTCGTCCACAAATCATGTTTAAGGCACTTCAAAGTGCTGGGCTAATCAATCGTCAATCGCACATATCATTAAAGATTATTTTGGTAATTATGCTTTGGCAAGAAGAGGTTGGGAGCAGAGCATAAGTAAAGGCTGACAGGTTTAGTTATCTATTGCATGCCAATCACAAGTAATAATAAAAGTCGACTTTTCAAAAACTAAAGAGAAAAAGAGGCAGTGTTGAGTTTTAAAAAGGGATGACAAAAATAAGTTAGAAAGGGATGATAGAGAAGAAGGTGTCAAAGCTAGTGAGTGCTCAAAAGGAAGAATTGGTGACAATGGAAGTCAGTGAAGATGGTTGGGGCAAATCAATTCAAAAAGTAAAAAAGAAAGCAAATGTTTAGGAAAGTAAAAGGAAAAGACTTCTAAAAGAAATTTGAAAGGAATAAGAAATGAAATTGAAGAAAATTCTATGGTGACAAGATGCGTGAGAAAAAAAATTATATTAGTGAATCCCTATTGCATAAGTGATATTGCCATTTCATAGAATTTTAAATCAATTAGATCACATAGGGCTTCAGCACATTTAGTACTAGTATGAGCTTTTTATCGTGAATGTAATTTAGATAGTAATATAGCAATTAAAGCAAATGCAACATAAAACATCTAAAGCAACATTCCATAGTAATTTATTCGAATTTTTTTAATAGTTGTAGTTAAAAATGTAGTTTATCTAAAATACACTAGTTAATATAATAAAAGAATTTAATGCATTATCTTATAGAACCTATGACTCGGATTTTTATTTTTAAAGTAAGATAAATAATTATTAATTAATTATAATAAATCAATAAATAAATTATTAAACCATATAAAAAAGAGTAATTTGTTTATTTATCATAATAATTGGTACGATAATATGATAAATTAAAACACTTAAAACAATTTCTGTGGAATTACAAGTTTTCTAGATTAAAGTAATTCATTAAAAAAATCTCTTAAAAACCCATTTACAAATTTTATGCATGTAAATTTTATGTTGTTTTAGGTAATGCAATTTTATAAAGGGAAATTTATAAAAATTGTTTAGAGGAGACTTAAACATTACATGAATGATGATATTTTAAACACAAATATTTAATTTATTATAGCTAATAATTACAAAAAATAGCTTAATAATTTTAAAAAATTCACATATGTACCATGAAATTTTAAAAAAATTTAATAACATTTTTTACAAAGATCTCTAAAATACATTTTGCAAATGTTTTATGCATAAAAATTCTAAATATTCCTAATTTTATGAAAGAAATTTTATAAAAGTTTTCCAAAACAAATTTTAGGTATTATAAAAAAATTTTAATTTTTGTTACATAATTTGATATACTGACTCCTTATGAAGTATGTTTTCCTAACCTTGTACACACCAATCTGGGTATTCTAGAAAATTAACATTACACAAAAAGAAATTATGCGAAATTCATTAGTAAGAAATTTCAAGTATTATAAATTCTTCCCTATTTAAAAGATTTATCCTTGAATCCTTCTAGATCTTCGCTATTAAGCTCTTTTACTAACATTAAATCTATCTAAAAGATTTAATTCAATATCATTTATTTCTTTTATATTTGTTAAGGCTACATTTCTTAGATTTTTTTTTTTGCAAACCTTTTTTTGTAAATATTACTAGTTTATTATCTATCTATAGTTAAACTTCATCCAAATAGACTATATCCATGACTTCAATAAATTGACATTAAATGTATCATATCATCAAGTAAAAGCCTTTAAACTCATATTTGAAACCCTAAAACTTCCTATGCTTAGATACTCCAGATTAATTTCTACTCCATTTCTATATGCCATTTCATTATCTTTAATTACAATTATAAATGATCCACTATATCCTAAATTATAGAATTTCATTATCCATTATAACATAACCACTTGTATTATACTCAATAATTCCAAGCAGTACATACCACTTTCATTTTAGTGTAATTTATTACTGGCCCACTTTTTTAAATGTGACTTTGGTTACTATATTTTGATTTTCCTTTCAGAATCTTGCATTGCTTTTCCTTGTTCTTCTAATTGCAGAATAAACTTCATTCTTATACTCAAAACACATTATAAACTATACATACCATTTATGTACCTTTGTTTCCAAAATCATCTAGCCAAACATTTTGAATATCCTTGAATGTAAATCCCTTTCTCATTATAAGTATTATACCCATTATGGATAAGTTATGTTTGCTCAAAGCACTCTTGCCTCCAATAGACCTCTTGTAACTTCTTACATTATGCTTTCACTACTATTGCTAATTTCATTAAAATCACTTAGTTATCTCCTATACTAAATTACATAAAATTGACTAAACCCCTAGTTCAATTTCCTTTATTATTTCTTGAGTCTTGTTTATACCTTCCTATTTTCTATATTTATCTCCAAAGAAATCTTGAAATTTTCCTAGTGTTCTTTGTTATTGCTCAAATTAATTTTATATAATTTTTTTCTACAAGTCCAAAGCTATATATTTATATCCATAACCCTTTCCAAACAAAACCATTGAGATTAATTAATTAGTCTTATTGCTTTAACCCACTTATGTACAATTGACAAAAACTCCTTTATTTTATTTCCTTTACTTTTTCCTATGCCATATCGAGATCATAAAAGTTATATATAAATTGACTTTTTAACATCACTTCATATACTCTTAATCTTTTACAACCACAAATTTGTCTAGAATTCTATTCATAGGCCATAATTTTAGCAAATTTTAAATCATCTTCTAGCTACCACTAATCCTATGACTTACATAATTAGAAATACAAGTTTTTTTTTACCATTTTTAGTTTCTTTCCTAAATTATAGTTTATTCTTACATATTGACATGTTTTTTGAAATGATATAAGATTGTGGCACTTGAGTGGGAGACCTATCCTATCTTTTACCTAAGATTTATTCATTATAAACCATATTTATAGTCATAATTCCATGTTTTCTTCCATACCCCACATCCAAAGGCTAAAGATGAAAAGTTTGATACTCTACTAACCAAATCCCTAAGATTGTCAGATAACCAAAAGTTCAATATAATTATAATTCAATAAAAACTAGAGTTGAAAGTTGGTCACCTGGCCTATAGGTTTTTAGCAGCCTAACCTATTTTCGGCTTAACCTAACTTAGCTTATTTATAAAATAGAAAAGGTTTGGCCAAACTTTTAACTTATTTTATAAAATAGAATATACCATATTATTTAAAGCTTAGTTTTTAGCCTACCACGCTAATTTATATTTTTATATATTAAATTATATAATATATATAATATCTAGAGAGAATTCTATACACATTTAAAATGTATATGAAAAATTCTTGCACATCTTTATTCTCTTAATTTTAAGTTGTATTATAATTATTTAATGATTGATTTTATAATTATGATATTTTTATCTATTTTGACATCCAATCAAAATTGAATCAAGTTTGGATTGAGCTAAACTTTGAATTTTATAATTTTAGTTAAAGCAAGTTCAAATTAAAATATTATTATATAACCTTCTATGTTAATTAAGTAATACTTTATAATGTCAAAACTTGATCTGACTTAACTTAATTCTACTCCTAGTAGTATTTTTTTAAGAATATTTAATAATTATTAACTAGTTTATATAAGTTAATAAGTCAGGTCATTAAGCTAAGCTTTAATTGGGTTCGGGTGGATTTTGTAATAAATCTAAGTTAACTATTGTGAAATTAAGTGATAAAATGGTAATTTGTTGTTAACTGAAACATTCAGTAAATAAAAAAAAAGTAACATTGGATTATTCGGGTTCAAGTGGTTATGGCTGGATTTTGCAAGTTTTCTTTGTTTTTGTTCTTCTTTTTAATTAAGATAAGGAATCTTTAAGGAAAAGTGCTTATGTAAGTTAAGAAAAGTAAGGAATAAAATTATAAGTAGGGGATGAAGTTAAAATTTCAAGTTATTAGTGAAAGATGAGTTTTAAATTCTTAATTTTGAGAAAAAATAAAGAAATGATAGGTGAAATGGAGATTTAAAGGAATAAGAAAACAAAAAGCCAGTATCCCACCATTAGAAAAAGAAATATTGAATAAGATGGAGGCGAAGTAGTAACAAATGAAAAGGAAAGTAAAAAAGTTTTGATTTGATGTGTAATTTGTTAGTGAAGGGAACATATAGAATCAAGTAAGTAGAGTTAGTGGACTTCAGTTGTCATCCAATATATAAAAGTAACTAATATAATAATATAAAATAACCTTAGCATATAGTCTTTAACTCAAGGTAGTTAGGTCTAGCTTTAAAATTTTCTTTTTATTAAAACTAGTATTGATTGATATTAAGGAGTTTTGAATATACTACATGTCTGGTCCCAATAGAAACTAAGTGTGAAATTGATTAAAATTGGATAACTTTGGATCAAAATGGTCAGTTTGAATTGAAAATCTAAAATTTTCTCATTTCTATAGGTCAAGCCTTGGAAAAAATACATAAATGAAGCTAGGCTAAATTTTCAACCTATTACAGGTTCATAAGCCAAGCCAAGCAAAAAATGTTTTATATATAGGCCTAGCCTATTTTATCCAAAGCTAAACTTGGCTTAACCTTTTTCCACCTTTAGTGAGAACACTTTTTGTAACATTCTTTTTAACTCATTAGGCCCTATTACACACTTTTCATCTTGTTAATTATCTAAATTATATATTTAGCACCCGTTCCATATCCTACAAAGCTTTTTCATGGAACCTTTAATCTCTTTCGTTGGAACATTACTCATTATTGCTATTGTATTTTACCACTAACTCTATAAACCCGAAATAAACATGTCATTAATATAATACTTTTATTTTTCTTCATATAATGATTATATAATAATAGTATTATCCTACTTTCTTAGAGTTGATTTAGATTTCTATAACTTGATCCTTTAACATTGTTTAGAATATTATGTTACCTTTTTTTTACTTTCCTAAACTTGAAAAATGTTATTATGTCCCTTGCTATTTAGTCCATATTAAAATATAACAATTCAAACTTATTTAATGGCTAATTATTATTTGTCTCTAATTCTTTCTTAATTATCATATCCAAGTTTCCATGTCCAAGCAAAACCATTGTTCCTATAATCTACTAGTTTTATAACTAGTTTGATTATAAATTCAACCTCATAGTCATATAGTTTTTTAATCTAATCATTTGATAATACATAGTAATTGAAATTGAAAATTTCTATTAAGATATATACATATTAGGAAGTTATTCTAGAAGATTTTAGATTTATAATTATTTCCTTTTTAGGTTGATTAAGATTAGAATTAGTATCTTAAATTTAATTGTAATATATTTTATTGATTGCATCTTTTGTATATAAATAGATATCAAGGCTATAGCAGTTGTATAAATCATTTTCAACAATTCAAGTTAGTATCAGAGCCCTTAAATTAAGGAACTCTACTTTTGCTTCTATTTTAATTATGTTCTATTAAGCTTTAAGCTTTTTTTTGTTGTCCAAAACAAATCCAAACACAAACCCTACAAATCCAAACATAGAATCCTATTTATTTTAGAAACTATTTTGTATCATAATAGAAAATGCCCTATCTAGTTGCTTTAATTCATAGGGCAATAACACATTTTTTAAGAATTACCACTAGAATTAGCACTATTAGCATTTTTTCGACCACCACAACCATCGCATAACATCAATGCACTAACATTATAGATGCATATGAAGCCCACATGCCACCACTCTAGATGCATGTGAATTGCTCGTCCATCCTATAGCAATCGTGACTCCTTGTTAACTTTACTTGTGGTCTTAATTCACTAATACAAGCAATGAAACTCTATTTTTAATCCAAGTAGCCAGATTAGTTACTATTTAAAAAAAGTTTGAAGCATCAATCATGAGTTCCTTATCTGGTTTATTTCTTTACTTTTGTCTGGTAATTATACAACATATTAATCTTATTTATCATTAACATCTTTTAGCCCTGGGGTACTTAATTTGAGAGATTTTGATCATATAAGTAGTAACTAATCCTTATTTACTTAATTTAATTGTACTAGTAAATCCTTTCCTATAATTACTTTAGCTGATGTATTTAAAACTTTGCCTAAGGTATTGGTCAAGTAGAACCTCTTTCTTTTTTACCACTACAATCAATTCTTTATGTACCTAGTCACCCTCTCAATTTGATTTTAATTAATTAACTTATATGCCTTTAATTGTTCTATGACTTTCATTACTAATTTTTTTTATTATACAAGATCAGAGTACGGGAATGATTACTGGTATTGAGTATGATCCATAAGGACTTTACTACATCAAACTAACTTTTCTTGTAATTTATGCTACTGCTAAATCTCCTAAGTTATTTCACTATTGTTTAAGACATCCAATTATTGGAAAACTTCGCAGAATAGTTCTTGGTCCTTTAACACTAGAGTCTTTAGAGTGCGAGTCTTGTTAACTTAATAAGCATATACATAATTTATTTCCTAGTAGAACCCAAAATAAATTCTGATATTTGGACTCTAAGTCATGTTACTTTAACTTTAGTTTTTTGATATTTTATTACATTTATTGATGGTTACTCTCAATGCATTTGGTTATATTTAATGAAAGTTCATGTCAAGTTATTTTTAATTTTTAGATCTTTTTGTTCTGAAATACATAATCAATTTGGTTTAAAAATCCACATACTTCTAAGTAATAATGCCTAAGAAATTTTTTTGTATCTTTTTCTTCTTTTATTTCCTCCTAAGGAATTATTCATCAATCCATATGTCCACACACACACCCCTTAACAAAATGGTATTACTTTAAGAAAGAATCAATATTTAATTGAAATTGCATGAACTTTTTTATTGTATACAAATGTTCCTTTTTGTTTTTGGTTAGATGTTGTATGTAGTACATGTTATTTAATTAATCACATAACTTCTTTTATTTTAAATGATCAAATTCCTTACTTTCTAGTTTTTCTAAAAGAATTCATGTATAAATTTCCTCTTCATGTATTTAGATGTACTTATTTTGTTCATGATCTTTCTCGAGAAAAGGAAAAATTATCTTTTAAATCCATAAAAAGTGTCTCTTTAAGATATTAAAGATTGTAAAAAGGATACAATCATTATTCACTAACTTTACATAAATTATTTACTTCTAATGTCACATTGTTTAAGTCTTTTCCCTTTTTCTTTTCTTCCATAAAATCCATCTTTAATAACCAAGGCTTTGCTTATTTCTTTTTTATGATCCTACACTTGTATCTTTTATACCTCTATAGGATAAGTCTTTTATTACTTATCAATGATGACCTTGTCCAAATCAAGTTATTGAAGATTCAGTACTAACCTAAATTACTGAAGAAGACCTTATAGGCTCATCTCCTATTCTAATCCCCTCTCGGGAATTTGATTTATGAGAAAATCCTAATAACTTTCCTATTATACTACAAAGAGGTAACCCTTCTACTCAAAACCCATATCCTATTTAAAATTTTTTAAGTTTCCATCATTTGTCTACATCTTATAATGCTATTATTTTTTCGTTATCCTCTGTTTCCATTATTAAAATCGTACAAGAAAAATTTTCTCACCTAAGGTGGCATTAAGTAATATTGAATAAGATGACTATATTACATATTAGTGGTACACAGGATTTTTTGCTATTATCAAATCTTTAGTTAGCTATCATGAGGTATTTATTATTAAAATTGATCTTAATGGAAAGATTAATTGGTTAAATGCTCGGCTAGTGGCAAAGGATATACTTAGATTTTTTATTTGGATTATGGCCATACATTCTCACTAGTTACAAAAATTACTTTAGTTTACCTTTTCTTCTCTTTGGCTAACATTCATGATTGGCCTATACATTAGTTAGACATTAAAAAATGCCTTCTTGCATGGTGATCTTAAGAAAAAAGTTTACATGGATTTATTTCTTAAGGGGAGACTCATCTAATATATAAATTGTAAAAATATTTATATGGCTTTAAACAATCTCCATGAGTTTGGTTCAAAAGGTTTTGTAAAATTGTCTGAGATTTTAACATGCAACAAAGTGAAGCTAATCGCTCTATCTTTTATCACTCTTCTGTTTCTTGTCAAATATACCTAATTGTTTATGTTGATAACATAGTAATTATAGGAGATGATCATAATGGTATCGACTAGCTTAAATGGCATTTATCTTATCACTTCCAAACTAAAGATCTTGGAAAACTTTGATACTTTCTTAGCATTGAGATAGCATAATCTTGATCCGGTATCTTTTTATGTTAAAGGAAATATGCTTTTGGTATATAAGTAGGGTAGGTATGATAAAGTGTAAACTAGTTGACACACTTACGGATCTAAATGTAAAACTTTTGCTAAATTAGGGGGAGCCTTTTATAGATCTAGAGAGATATCGAAGGCTTATTGGAAAGTTAAATAATCTCACAATCACTTGATTTGATATCTCATTTGCTATAAGTGTAGTAAGTTAATTCCTTAACTCACTTTATGAAGTTTATTAGGATGCTGTGATGTGAATTCTTAAATATATTAAAGGAAGTTCAAGAAATAAGATTGTTATATGAAGATTGAGGCCATATTCAAATTGTTGGATATTTTAATGTAGATTAGGCCAAATCACTAAGTGATTGATGATTCATTTTTTAGTATTATGTTTTCTTTATAGGAAATCTTATTTCATGGAAAAGTAAAAAGCAAAATATGATGGTAAGATCTAGTACAAAAGTAGAATATCAAGATATGGTATTAACCACATGTGAGCTTATGTGATTAAAAGAGTTACTACAAGAACTCAAACTATATGAGTCAAGTTTTATGAAAACTATTTGTAATAATTAGGTTGCATTATACATTACCTCAAATCCAATCTTTCATGAAAGTACTATGTACATTGAACTTGACTGCCACTTTATCCAAAAAAAGATAACTTAAAAGAGAATGTCATTGTTTTCATGAATTCTAATGATCAGCTAGTTGATATTTTCACTAAGTCTCTCCGAAAAGCAAGAATTGATTATATATGTAATAAGTTAGGTGCATATGATATATATTCTCTAACTTAAATAGGAGTGTTAGGAAATGTACATGTTAATAAGTTATTTTAGAAGATTTTAGATTTAAAAATATTTCCTTTCTAGCTTGATTAGGACAAGAGTTAGTATTTTAAATTTAATTGTAATATCTTTAATTAATTATATCTTTTATATATTGTAATATCCCTAGGAGACTTTTCTCAAGAATTACTTCTAAAGTATCAGAGTAAATTAACACTTCTTAGTTAAACGTGCTTAGCTTAGGGAGATTTGAGAGATAGGTAACCTCTTGGAAAGTTTTCTAAACCCTTTCAAACTTTGATAGAGATAAAACTTGAGTTAAAATATAGTTAGAAATATGCCTAAAAGATTAGAGGAGTTTTGATAGAATTTAACTTGATTTTAGCGGCGTAGGTGAGCCGAAATTCAGTAAAATAAGTCCAGAATGATCTGGATCATTTAAATTCCTTTTAGGATGATTTTTCATGTTTTCTAAAAGCCCAAATTGAGTTTTTGAAGGTCCAAAACCATGCAGCCTAAAAAAAATTTAGGAGGAAAGCCAAGGATAAAGATGGAAAAAGTGAGGGGTATTTTTGTAATAAAAGTTTTGTCTCTAGACTTCTCTTTAATTCTCTTCATTTTTCTCTATTTTTTTGGTCATTTTCAACAGCAAAAATTGGTCCCCATGCTGGTCAAATAATCAGCAAAAAATTCTTAAAGCAACTCCACATATTTAAAGATGATTCACATTTTGACTTCCAAAATTAACCTTTTTCTTGAAACTCCTTTTACCATTTCTAAACACAATTTTTCTACATTCTTCTTTAGCAATAATCGTGGCTGTCTCTCCATATTAGCCAACTTTCAAGATCACTTTTAATTCACAAAATATTTCTACAGGAAAATTTCTTATAAGATTTTAAGAGGTAACTATGTAACTCCTTCTTTTCTTCATGTCTTCATGGAAGATCTTTTTCAAAGTTCTCTAAAATTTAGTTTATTATTTTGACTAGAGTTCAACTACCTCTAAGGATCCTCTAGCAAATTAGAAGGCATAAAACTTAGGGTGAGTAGCAACTCACTTAATTTTCCATTGAATTTTGATTACAAATTGAGCAATATTGCTTTCTAGAATTGTGATTTCATGAAGCTAGGTGTGTAGCCATACAATGAAGGCATGGTGCTAAAAAATAGTGTTCTTAAGTTGTATTGGAAGATATTAGAACAATATTAGCATGAATGAATGATTAGATTACCATTTGTTAAGCTTTAAGTGTAGATGGATTAGAAAGAGCCTAGAAATTGTTTTGCTGATTTTGCTTCTAGAATTCTTGAAAATCTAGAACTAAGCCACGAATTTTAGGGACATGCTAGGACCTCTTAAAAATTTTAAACCCCCTATTTCCTAGCCTCTTATGATGTTAATATACACACAGAATTTATTAGGAATTTTTAAAAAATTTTAGAAACCTGAACAAAGGAAATTTCTATACAAAGGTGCAGCTTGCCTAGAAATAGGATGTGAATAATTTCACTTCTATTCTTAAGTTAATTAGGGTACTAAATGATTATTAAAAATTCCATAAAAATTAATAGATACCTTTCCATGTGTTGGTTAAAACATAGTCAAATTTAGTGACAATTGAAGGTCATTTTCTTGGTGAATAAATTCATAAAAATTTGGAACTCCAGTGCTACCAGAGATTAAAACTGCTTTGGAAAGGCATGATTCACGATTTTTTTGAGTAGATTATCTTGATTAATTGTGAAACCTAAGGAATCAAATTTGTCAATTAATGTGTTGAGTACATCATATAATTATTTGAGAAATTTTGGAGGTGTTTTAGAAATCATAAAAGGTCTCTTGTTGTAACCTTCTGCTACCCTATTCTAGAATTTGAATGTGAATAGTATCGTTGAATGAATATTTGTGAAATACACTAAATATTTAATGCTTAGAAATATATTGTTATTGTATTAGAATATAATTGGAATAATTTTTTAAATTATTCTAATTATTTGAATGTTCTTTAATGGTATAGAATATAGTGATAGATTGGATTGAATTGTGGAATGTTAAATGTATTGAAATTGTGATACATTATAAGAATATGCAATGATTTATACTCTTTATGTTAAATGTGAAATCTATACATGTTACGTTGATCAAGGAAAATAAATTAGGATGCTAATGGCTAGTTGGTATTGACCATACCTTTATTCTATCATATTGACATGATTTTACATTAATTAGCACGGAAAGACTTTCATGGCTCATATGACATTATAAATGTGATATATGAGAGGAAGAATTTCCCCTAATGGCTTGCAGCATCCTTCTAAAGGAAGGAGAGGGTGGCAAGAAGTGGAGGGAAAAGGTTAGAGGCAAGTGGGATAAGGTTTACTCGAAGAAATAAGGAGAAAACTTGTATGCCATACTAGCCATATCTATTAATATAATGTTAATATATAATGCATATGATAGATGATAGTTATTAAATGTGAATAAAGTTACGTATATGAAAATTTATCTAGTCTTTCTAAATTCATATCAAAGAGAACTAATCAGGGAAAACCATAGGAATAAAGATTGAAAGCTACTCACTGAGTATTTTATATACTCACTCCTTTTCGGTGTTGTTTTATTTTACAAATAAAGAACAAGGAGCCCTAACAGAGGACTGATACATTGCATCAAACTTTCTATCTCCATGGGGCATTGTGTAACTAAAGATTAATATATTTGAGTTATCCTCTGTATAGTTAAAGTCTATGTATGTGATAAATAGTTTTATTATGCTACTGTATATTAATATCATGTATTAATTTTTTCATTGCACATGCGATGTAATTTACTTTACTTATATTATTTGATGCTATCATATATTTCCCTCTTATTATAAAATAGTCCGATATAGTTTCCTACCAGCTTGTAAAGATGTCTAATTGGTTGGGTACCAACTAGATGTCTTTATGTCGGTCACGATACTTGAAATTGGGTCGTGACATATATAAATGGATATCATGACTGTGGCAATTGTATAAGCTATTTTCAACAATTTAAGTGATTCAAATCACTAAAACTATGGTTACATAAACATATAGATAACTATAACTACCTTAATTTCTACAAGGTAAAGGGTGGTAACTTTTTAACTTCCAATTACACCAAAACCCTATAGTGGCATTTGGTTTGTGGGATCTTTCTCATATTTTTAGGAATATATTAAAGGAATGTAAGATTTTCATATTTAGTTCAAATTTAAAAAAAAAATATTCTCAAGAATTTTTACATTCCTAAGATCATTTTTAACTTATTATTCCTATGAAGAGAGGTGAATATTATATATTCTCATGACATAGGAATGTTTTAGTAATATAAAAGACTATTTTATCCACCTTTTCATTAATACCTTACCATTATTAATACCTTATCTCACTATCACTATTAAGGTTGACTATTGTCAGTCATTACCAACTATCATCAACCACCATCCATCTTTAATGATTAACACTACTATAACTTATCGTCGTCGATCATTGTCAACCATCATATATTATTGATGACCACTTCACTACTACTTGTCACTAATAACCTTTGTTGGCCACCACCTATCACTAACCACTATCCTTCATTGATGATTGCTATCACCTTCACTGACCACTGGTCAATGTTATTGCTCATGACTTCAATTAACTAGCACTTATTGCTAACTATCACCCACAATTAATAACTGCCATCGCCGCTACTTATCATAGGTGACTTTCATTGGCCACCCACAATAATCATTGTAGATGACCACGATCGATCACCACTTGGCACCATTGACTGTTTCCCACATCCCATACCACTATTAACCACTTAATTTTTAATAAGGACACTTTTAATAATTTAATAATAATTTTCAAAATATACAAATTAATTAAAATATAATATTTTAATATTCCTAATAATATTTTCAATTGTGCCAAATATGGTAATATTACATTTTCAAGAATATTAAAACTCATAAAAAAGTATAATTCTATGAACTAAACATTACTTATGGTCCATTTGGTATTATTTCCACTTTAATTAGTTTTCCTACACTAGCTCCTATCAAATGGCTTGCTCTATTTATTAAAGTCCATGTACCTTTAAATAAGTCATGTTAAATTTTCTATATTTGATTGGAGTACATCTTCTTAAGTTTATTTCTCAACTTGACATTCTTAATTCTTGTAAGGGGTTTCATATACCTACATAGTTGCCTATGACATTTCTCTTACTATACCCTTAAATAATCATTCTTGCTCTTTGTCATTCATTACTTGTACAAAACTCTAAACAATTCCTTACATATTCTTGTTTCTAATCTTATTCCCTGTAGAACTTGTACTTCTACTTATTTCTTTAGATTTAAAAGTTATGCTTTACCCATTGGCTCTTATATTAAAGTTTTGAATTATACTTGATATTAAGATTTCTTATAGATCCTTGTTCCATATATTTTTTTATGCTAAATTATACCCAAATCTAGCACTAATTTTAATTATACCTTTTTGTTATTATTACTATTCAATAAATAGTTCCTATTATTTATCATATCAAATTCAAATTCTATTACAATTACAATTGCAATTGCAATTGTTTTCAAGGTATTTCATATGAATTTCATAAATTTTCAAGCATGACCCTTTCTTCTATCATGAATCCCTAAAATAAATATCTAAAGGCTATTTTTCTCATTTGAGAAGAAATAATTTATCTAGAAAACTAACAAAGGTTAACAAGTTTGGGGTTATAAAGAACATAAAGTTCATAGAAATTTACAACATATCTTGAAACAAGGTTTGACGTATCTTCATTCATGATTCATGCTCCTAGATGTACTATCATGCATTCGGCATGTCTAGCCAAATTTAATGATTAGAAACCTTTAGACCATACACCTAGAAACTAGATCCTGCTCTAATATCAACTTTGTTATGCCTTAATTTTAGGCATGTGTCTAGTATAGGAAGTCATCTCTAAGCAACTTTCCACAAGCCTAACTTCTTGATAATGTAAACTTTAATTTGAGGTAAACCAATTAAACTTATATAAAATACAATTACTCAAGAATACTTTTATAATTTTTATAGAAAAAAATTTTCCTAATTTTCAAATACTAGCTATGAGTTAAAAAACTAAATCAATGCTATATAATAAAATATATATATGTTCTTTAAACAAATATAAACATGAACACAAACACAAGAGATCTAAAGAAAACCTCCTATAATATTGGTCATGTTTTTGGCTACCATTCCCATGAATTAGATAGTCTCATACATCCCACCATAGCCTTTGATCCTCCTATTCATACCAAGCTAACTATGTATACATAAACACCCTATTTTGATTGTCAAATTTCTTTAAGATAATGTCTTTTACTATAATTGGGTAAGTGAAGGTATTTTAATTGGTTTCAATATTTGAAAAATATTAAAGGAGAAGGGATGAGTTACAAGAACTCAATAAATGAATAAACTACTAAAAATATACAACTTAAAAACATAATTAATGAAAGTCAAAGAAAAATTTAGTTCTTTTTCAAACATATAAAATTTTAAAAACTTATTGACTTACGACAAAAATTCTAAATCTCAAACCTTTAAAATCAATTTTCTCATTTGCAAAACTAGTTTGACAAAAATACTAAGTTCTTAATTAATTCTTACTTCTACATAAATCACAATCATATATAAAAATCTAATATACTAATGAAAGTAATTCATGTAACATAAACAAGTAAGATCTAATGGGATTTTCACATAATCAACCATAAAGAAATTAGAAGTGTGAAGCATCAAATCCTTTTTAAGGTTAAGGTTAAATCTAAAATCCTATTTAGATTGTAGAAGCATATAGAAAGATTAAATCCTTGTCTATGGTCAATATCAAATCCAAGATCATATTTAAAAGTCCTACTATCCATTCAAGATCCCCTTTATCACTTCACACAAAAGTCATACTGTATATCTCCTATAATAGTCATGGTAAATAGAAATCCAAGTGCACTTGGGGGTTTCTAAGGAAAATTCCAAGGGATTCTTTTTTCAACAAAATCACTTAATTTGGTTATACATAACATTTAAACAATATCCACAAAGCTTTAAACATTAGAAAATTCACATATCAGATCACTTTTTTAATTTGTTATTCAAGGAACATCTTAAAGATGTCAAAACTTATTTTACTCATCAATTCATATATGAAACCATAAATCAAATGTTTAAACTTAAATTTTCATAAATCTATTTTCTAAGCATAACAAGAATTAAATAATCTTAGGCATTGTTAGAATCAAAATATTCATATAAACGTATAGTAAAACAATGTTGCATAAAATTGTCACTAAAATCATAAGTAGAAAGACAAGTTCATGTTTCTATATGTAAGAGATTATCAAAGTTGTCAATTAGTGTAGAATATTCATTCATTAATTGAGCAAATTGAAATTACTACATCTTCAAGCACAAAATTCACTACTTCCATGCAATCTCGTAAGTCCTTATGATATTTGACTAATACATTGAGTTTTGCATCATCCTAACTCATCTAAGAATAATCCTAAAAGCATTTAAAAATTTTAGCTCAATTAGTTATCAACAACCCCTATCATTGAGCTTGCTTTGCTAATTATGCTTTGGTAAGAAAAGCTTTGCAACAAAGCACAAGTAAAGCGTAGCCGTGGTGGATTGGTCATCTATTACAAGTGAAGTAAAAGTTAAAGCCAACTTGTCAAAAACTAAATAGAAAGAAAGCATCATTTGATTTTAAAAAGGGGTGATAGGAATAGGTTAGAAAGGGTTAATGGTGGTGGAGAATGCATTGGAATTATTAAGTGGTCAGAGGGATAAATTGGTTATAATGGAAATTGGTGAAGAAGTTGGAGGTAGACCAATTGAAAAGGTAAGGAAGGAAGCTTATGTTTAGGAAATTAAAAAGGAAAACACCTTTAAAAAAATTGAAAGGAATAAAAATGAAAGAAGAAAATTTCGTTGTAACAAAAGGAGTGAGGGAAAAAAATCTACATTGGTGAATCCCCACTATGTGAATGGGATTGACACACCATAGATATCTTAAATCTATTAGACTAAATGGTACCTTAGCACATTTAGTACTACCACATACATTTTGTCCTAAATATAAATTAGGTAATTACATAATAGCTAAAGTAAATGCAACTTCAAACATTTAAAGTAACATTTAATTGTAATTTATTTGAATTTTTTAAATAGTTATAGTTAAAAATGTAGTTTATCTAAAACACACTAACTAATGTAATAAAAAAAATTTCATACACAATCTTGTATAGAATCTATGATTTAGATTTTTATTTTTATAGTAAGATAAATAACTATTAAGTAATTATAATAAATTAATAAATAAATTATCAAATTATACAAACTTATTTATCTATCATAAAAATTGGTATGATATTTTGATAAATTAAAACACTTAAAATAATTAATGTGAGATTATAAATTTTATCGAATAAAAAGTAATTCATTGGAAAATCACTTAAAAATCCATTTACAAATTTTATACATGTAAGTTTTAAATTATATTAAGCAATACAATTTTGTAAAATTATTTTTATAAAAATTGCTTAAAAGAGACTTGAGAATTACATGAATAATGATATCTCAAGCATTGAAATCAATAGTTTATATATTTTCAAAAACATATATATATATATATATATATATATATATATATATATATATATTAAATATACTTCATTTAATATATATTTAATATTTGATATAAGAAAAGAAATATTTTAGATATATCATTGTTAATAAAATTACTACTTCATTTTATTATAGATTACATATTGAGGTAAACTAAAATAACTATTTAATATTCAAAATAAATAGTCTAATAATCTAAACACAAATAATTTATTTATTATTTTTTAAATAATTACTAAAATAGCTTAATAATTTTAAATGATTGACATAAGTACCTTGAAATTTATAAATTTTTGGATGAAATTGTTGGCTAAATCTCTATAAAAATACATTTTACAAATTTTATACATAGAAATTTTAAATATTTCCAATTTTATGAAATAAATTTTATAAAAAATTTCCAAAATGAATTTTATATATTACAAAAAAAATTTCAAAATTTAACTTTTGTTACATAATTTCATACACTAGCTCCTTATGAAACATGTTTTGCAAACCTTGTACACACGAGTTTAGATATTCTTGAAAGTTACCATTACATAAAAAGAAATTTTTTAAAATTCATTAGTGAGAATTTTCAAGTGTTATAATAGGTGGCAATAGGGAAAAAATAAAAAAAATGGTATAATAGGACTCTTCTAGCACTTTTAATTACATTGTTTTATAATATAAAGAAAGAGCACTAACTAAGATGCACCATTGACAAAGTGGTGCATCCATGCTTCACTAGATGTGTGGATGAGATTTTGTGATGGGGCTTTGGTTAAGGGAACAAGGTGAAGGTAGAAATAATTGACAAATTCCCCAAGAAAATAAAAAATTACATTTGGAGCTTTAGGCATTAAAGTCAAATATTATTTGAATATACCCATAGAGACTAATTCAAGTACCAAAAATAGGTAGGAAAAAAAGTAAAGAGTGGCAGAGGCAGTAGGGTTATCGAAGTTTTCTAGTGGCAACACATGGAGGGAGGACAATGTTGAATAAGTAGATGAATGGGATAAGGAACCAAGGTAGAAGGAACAAGTAGGTGGCTATTGAAGTTTGCTTGATGTCATTGAAGGTTTCCAGTTGAAGTTTTATCTAATGTCATTAAAGGTTTCCAAATTCAACACTATAGGCAAAAGTAGTAGAGGTCAGGTTTCTATAGTAGAGGTCAGGTTTCTTTTAAAGTTAGCACTACATTATTCTGCATTATACTATAAGCTATTGCATTATTCTTTCAAAGAAGAGAACTGAAATTCATATGTTATCTCTATGTTAATTATGCATTGTTGTTAAAAATATCTATATCCATTGCCAACATAAGTCTTTCATGATATTAAGCCAAATAACATGAATTTATTTCCTTGATATTCCCAGGTCTTGTTTCATTTTCCATTTTTTTCTCTTTATAGGTTTTAGAAATGATAAGTTAATCAAAGATTAAATATGGAGGGTGATATTAAAAAGTTTGCATCCTTAGGATTGAATTGTAAAAGAGACCAAAGTAATAAAAGTTAGCATATTAAAGGTATATGAAACATATACTTCATTTTGTCAATTGATGTCAAATATCCAATTTTGTAATGAAATATAACATGATTAAACAAAACAAGTGCAGCAAATCATTTGTTCTTTTTATCATGAATTTGTTTGTTAGGTTTGTTTTTCATATATGTGAGTTAGGTAAATGTTAGTGTAACTTTAAGTGATGAAATAAGTCTATTGATGTTAGCTTTGCAAATTTTGAAATGGCATTTTAGTTTTCAGGGAGGTTAAACCATGATTACCTTTTAAAAATTGTTTGGAAAAGAGCACTTATTACATTGGTTCCTGTGATAGGGATGTTGCAGATATCACTTATTCTTATTGCATTATTGTTCCATGTATGTTCATGTTAAACTTCTCTTTCCTTTTTATCCAGTACTCTATCATTTTTATCTAGTATATATAGCTATGGTACATTAAGTTACTTTTTAGCATTATTCTGAAGGTCTTGTCTTCATGTCTTTAACTTGTTAAGCTTCATCTACAACTAATTATCTATCCTTTATGTTAGTTGTATTGAAATTTGGAAGCAGATATATGACAACACTTTTAGATTTTAGCTTTAAAACCAATTGCTCTTTTACCCTTAGATATATTTATATTAGGCTTAGTCATCTAGTATTAGAAATTTCAAGACCACTATGTACCAACAATACTTTACTACTTATTGAATTAATGATTTTCAAATAATAAATTTTAGATATTCACTAAATAATATAAATGAGGCTAGGTTTCCTCTCCTTTCCTTATCTTTGGCAGATAAAAGTGGTTGCCTTAATTTATGATACTTAGTTATTCTATCACTTAATGTTTGGCTTGAATATTTGCTATGATATCGAATTGCTTTCTCTCTTCCTCCTTCCACGTGAATGTTCACAGTTAAGCATTCTTGAACATGCATTATACACTACATTGCTAACTAATATACTTTTTATAATGAATTCATATAGAAATTGTTAAGGATTTTTTTCCCAAATTACATTACCTTTTACTTGAATTGACTCAATTTATGGAAACATACTATATATTTCTCTATTATTCTAGATATAATGTTTTATATATTATGATATAGTGTTCTTCGAGCTCTGTTGTTGCATTTCCATTCTATTTGGAAGATTTATTCCCTAATGTTTCCCTAACATTCTTTTTATTGATTAAGAGTTTATCATATGACCTATTAGAGGCAGTAGATTACCTAAAGGACAGGCTTAAGGATACCATCAAGAAACTAAGTTCTTTTGATAAGTGCTCATTCACCATTTGGAACCATGCACAAAGATACCATATTTTGGTAGGAAATTATTACCAACTTTGAATAGAATGACTTCCAAGTATCTTTTATTTTTCATCTTATGCTTGATTTATCTTTTATAGGTAATAAACCCTCTTTGGATTTTGTAGCGTAGATCCAAGATTATTATTAAGCTAATCTATTTTCACCTTGGATTTTGTAGCAAGTGTGAAGTCAAGATGGTATCTTATTAAAGACATAATGATTTCATAATCTTTCAAAATTATAGCTTCTAGGATCTCTATATGACAACTTAGTATTTCCATTCTATTACATATCACAAAAGTTTACATATTATATTAATATTTCCTTCATTTGTTGTAGATTGAATAAGTTCTAATAATAATTTTGGACATATCTAGTGACCCAAGAACTTTGGTAGTTACTTACTTTGATTGTGAAATAGTACAAGATTGAAAATAGGAATAATTATTATTAGTATTCCAAGTATCAGAATATTTCAAGCTTTGTGACTTTACTTTTAATATTTATTGTATAATATATGGTGATGTCTTATACAATTGGATGTTTTCAACTTTGCCAAACTGAAGATATTGTTATAATAACTTTTGTTATCTTTACATGTAAACTTGGTTCATGGTAACAAGTAGAACTACTCCACATTTTATAAACTTCCATGAAATTTCACATTTAGAATTATAAATTCATGTCAAAGCTTAAAATTATAATAAAAAAATGACTCTTACTTTTCATTCTATAAAAATGTTATGAAGGCATTAGTTAAGTTAAGCTAACATTGTATATACAAGTGATATGAAGGCCAATTTATCATCCTAAATGTTCAACCTGCCACTAAAATACTAATATTCTTGGCAAAAAAGTTCAAAATTGAAAGAAATATAGCGCTTGCATTTTATGCATGATTTTCACACTATGTTGGAAATCTTTAGCAATAGAAAATTCTAAAAAAAAAATCCTAAATAAAGTTAGGATAAAGACCTCAACTAATTATTATTGAAACAAAAGCTACTATATTAATGACCAAAGCTCCATATTAATAATGATATATATGAATTTTAATTGAATTTTCTATACTCTTCTATATTCGCTAAAATGAAACTTTTATTCCTTCACTGCATTTGCATAGTTTCTTTAAAGCCTCAAATTGAAAGTTATAATAATTATGGCTACCTCCTTCCTTCTTTCAAAGATTCTTCTTTTTGCATTCATGTTCACTTCTATCTTTCATATAAGACTCATCATAGGAAAAAACTTTTCATGTTCTGTGAATTCACTTTCTTCCTATAATTTAGACATGGCATATGTTGCTTAGTCTCTAAGTTTTTTGAGCTTAACAAACACATCTGATATATTAAATGTTAGTCATTTATAACTTGCTAGAGCCAATAGTATTCCTACAAATTATCATTAATAAATTCTTAGACAATTCTTACTTATGCCTGCCAAGTAAAGGATAATATTTGAACTAGTATTCTATTTATTCCAACCTTTAATCTATTCATTATATTTATGGAATAACCAAATGAATATAATTCATTCTAATTATCAAAGTTATTTTTTATGCATATCACCTAAAAATGCTAAAATATAAAAGAATCCCTTTTGCATTATAAAGGAACTTCATTATAATTTACAAAATAAAAAATCTCAACTCTTACACTATAAGCTCTTAAATTCATCAAAAATCAAATATAATCAAAATTTCCCACATTTCCTCAACTTACAAACAAGATATAATAGAAGGAAAATGTAAAAAACTCTAAATGTTTTACCTTTGCAACCAATTGAGGAAAGTTTCCTACAAATTCGTTTCAATATGAAGTTGAATACATAGAGTTTGATAGAAAGAGAAAGCCTCAATTTTGGTTTCAAAAAAATGTAGAGATGGTGGAAAAGTAAAGCACTTAACTTTTCTATTCCTTAAATAGTTGCATGAAACTAAAAGTAATATAAACACAAAGTCATGTTTATGTTATCAAATAAAAGGATATCCATATTTTTTTAAAGATGTTACTTTTCAATTAATTCCAAGAGATATATATTCTTTAGTATTTCCTTATCAATGCAAGTGATTACTTACTCCGATTCCCCTTTAACACTTAATAGGTGATGCAAAACCCAGTTTCTGATGTATATCAACTTAATAGTAGATAGAGGCACTTAAGCGACCCAAACATGTTCAACAAAATTACATATTGTACATATTCAAATAATTATGTTGCACGTTGGTTATACAGACAACTAAATAGCAAAAAAATTAGGACATATTAAATATTGGATGCAAATTTCTCCTAGATCCAAAGCCCTTCTTAACATGCATCTATAATATCACATGCAATCAATTTCAACAACTCAGATATAGTTAATTCCTATTGTTTAAGCTTCAGTCACCCTTCCACTCCATCACACTACCTACTATTGTCCCTATCATATATGATTGTCAATTAAAAGCTTTTCCGCTACAATCCTATAGTAATCGCTAGAGTCTACCCATTCCTTCACTCTAAACTTTGCTTTCTTCAATTCCAATCTAATTTCACATGCTAGGTCAATCTAAATAAAATTCAGCTCAATTTGTCTCCCTAACTCATATTTAACAAATTTGAAGGTCATTTCATGATTTCAAAATCTTATCAAATAGAATGTATGACTCAATCAACCCAAAGACTTTGATCAAATACCAACCATTAATTAGGTGGTGTATGGTTTGCATCACTTTTTTGGTGGTGCTTAGAACTCTGATCCATGAAAACAAGGCATCACTTCCAAGAATTGTTTATCATACATTCTTTGCAAAGTATGTCTCTCTTTAATGGAATTTACTTGATCTCAATGATTTAATTATGGATTTACTCATTTACTATTTTCCGGCAATACCACTAATTTCTTAATATTCTAATTACAAACATAATTAATGGTGTATATCGAGTGTAATGATAACCTTTACACCTATATTCAGATTATGCTCATTCACCTAATGCCAAGAGCTAGCCAATTGAAGGTCAAGATGAATTGAAATAGCTCTTTCAATGACACGCACTAGGTTAGGTTTAATGTTATTGATCACCAATCCATTTTTAACCTTCCAAGTTGTCTAACATAAATTCATCAGGAAAGCCATAGAATTCTTTAAGTTGTGCAAGTTAGACTTTTAATATATTACAATTGTACCGTAACTAACCATTGAATTTCGAAACATGTTTCTCTTCAAGATGGCCTAATTCAATATTCAATTGAAGACTAGATTCAGACCAGGTCAATTTAGTCCAGCATATCCTATCTAATCTAACTAATAAAGAACGTCAGCTATATAATTAATTTTTTCTCGCCAAAATTTCCGACCTTTCCGATTTTAGTCCTTATTCATTTCCATTTATTTTGAATTTGAGTTACTCTTTAATATTCATTGTTTATAGTTTATACTTTAATATTACTGTATAGTGTAAATATAATAAATATATTTTATTTTTATTATAAATATGCCATAATTAAGTCAAAATTTTAATATAAAAAATATAAACAGAATGGGTTAGTTGCATATCCGACTTTTCAATAAAAATATCTCAAAAAAATAAAAAACAATGCTATTTATTTAAAATTTTATCAATAAGTTGTTATATCAATTTTAAATGCTATATCTTAAAGTCAACTCCGCACTTATTATTTATGACTCAAATGTTAATATTATTAAGTATAATATACACAATACTATATATTTTTTATTATAAAAGGTTCAAAAAAATTAAATTTTAATATAAAAGCATTAATTAAATTAATTAATTATATATTATTTTTTAATGAAAATATTCAATAAATAAATCAAATTTGTTTATTTAACTATTTTCTTCCTTCCAATTTTACCATTAAATTACTTCCAGTTACCTTCAACTTAGACTACTTTTATGTGTCCACTTCTATTACTTACGGTTTAAATTTTAATAACACTAAGTTAAATAAATATAACATAATATATTTTATTTTTATTATAAAATTATTTTAAGTGACTTAAAACTTGGATATCAAAATATAAATTGAATAAATTAATTACAAATTCTACTTTTTTAATAAAACATTTTAAAGAAACTAAAATAAATATTAATTATTAAAATTTGTTAATATTATTTTTATGCCAATTTTACATGTTAAATTAAGTTAAAGATTTTAGATAATTGAATTAATTTACTACATATCTTACTTTTGATTCTTATCACTTTATAACTCACATACTATTTCCATTTTTTTTATTTGTTTTATTGCATGTTTCATGTTCAACCCAATTGCGTATAGTCCCAACAGGAATATTAGTAAATAAAATACATATAACACAATATATTTATTTTTAATATAGAGCCTTTTAAATAAATTAAAACTTTATTATTATTATTATTATTATTATTATTATTATTATTATTATTATAGAAACTATTAATCGGAAGTTCTAGTTTTAATAAAAAATCTAAAAAATTAAAATTCAATTAATTTATTTATAATTTATTAATATTTTCTTTATACTAATTTTAAATTAAATATATACACATCAATTGAAATTTTATTATAACTTTACTGCTTACGGACTATTTCCTTTATTTTCATCTATTCCATTGTGTGTTTTTATTTTTTTTAATTGTTCACTTTTTTAATTTATACTTTAAGCATTAATATCATTGTTAAGTATAGAGATAATATAATATATTTTATTTTTATCATAAAAATATATTAAATAAATTAAAATTTTGATTTAATTAAATTAATTAATTATAAATTCAATTTTTAACTCTTATTATATTACCGTTCACGTTCTATTTCATCTTCTTTTTATTTGCTTAATTAAAAATCAAAATTATTATTTAAATTTTGTTAATATCCTCTTGATATCAATTTTGAAAGTTATATTTCAAATCAAGCATATATCAATGTTGGAATGTATTAGCGCATTATATCTTAGTTACTATTTCTCTTTGTTTTATATATTTTATTGTGTATTATTTTTCCTTTTCTATGTTCACTTTTATTACTTACGGTTAGTATAAATAAAATAAAATACTTTTTTATGATAAAATTATTTTAATAATTTAAATATTTTATTTTGTTGAATTAGTTTATTACATATTTCATTTTTAAATATTTTTGCCTTTCGATTTATGCACTGTTTCTCTTTCTTCTATCAATTTTTTGGTATATTTTTTATATTTACTCCTATTGAACACTGTTGAATTGTATTGATATAAAAATATATTTTTATTTTATTCTAAAATAATTTCAATCTATCTTTTATATTTTTAAATTTTATTATTATCTTATAACTCATATTGTTTCTTTTCTTCTTATTTTCTTCATTGCTTATTTTACCTTTTTTTTTGTATTTTTTCTAATTGCTTTTAGTTTAAATACTGTTATTATCAAGTAGTACAAATATAATATGATATTTTATATTTTTATTATAAAATATTTTAAAACTTTAATATAAATGGTATTGCTTGAATAATTGATTGTATATTTATTTTTCAATAAAAATATTAAAAAATTAAATTAAATTTAGTTATTCAAATTTTGTCAACATTATTATATCAATTTTTGAATTTTATATTTCAAATTAAATATATCAATTGAAATTTTGTTAAAATTTTATAATTCATTGATCATTTTACTTTCTTTTATTTACTTCATTGCTGTTTTATTTTTTTTCACTCCTATTATTTATAATCTAGTATCACTGAGTATTATGTATATCATATTATATTATATTTTTATTATAAAAATATTTTAAATAAGTTAAATTTTTTTATTGAATTAATCAACAATAAATTCTAGTTTTTTACTTTTTTGTTAATTTACAACAAATACTATTGCTCTTCTTTTTATTTCTTCAATTGCATTTTTTTGTACCATCTTTTATTGTTTACAATTCCAACTTTGATATTATTAAGTAGTACAAATAGAACATGGTATATCTAATTTTTTAATTAAAAATATTTTATATTAGCTAAAAATTTAATATAAAAAGTATTAATTGATATAATTAATTAAAAATTCTTTTTTAAAATTATTTATATATTAAAATTAAACTTATTGTTTAAATTTGATTGACATTTTCTTAATATTAATATTTAATTTTTATTTTTCATATTCAGTATATATTGATTGTAATTTTATCAAAACTTTATTAATCACATATTATTTCTTTTTTATATCCATTCCATTATATTTTTTTCCTTATTTTCATTTTTATTATTTGCAGTTCATGTACCATTTAGTAGTATAAATAAACACATATATTTTATATTATAAAATATTTTCAAAAACATAACAAATTAGATGCTAACATTTTTATAAAATTTTCTTTATAACATAAAATTTATTTCAAATTTATTTATATAAAAAAAAGATTTAAATGTGATCCACTGGTGATGTAAATTAATTTTACATTATATTATCACATATTTATATATTATTGTACTAATAAAAATCATTAAAATTTTTTACTATTAGTTAAAAATTTTACTCTCACAATAAAATAAATTCATTTTTTATTTAATTTAAATAAAAGTAAATTTACTACTCGCACAACGGGCTTAAGTTCATTGTTTGCTCTGTGGATTCAAGACTTGTTTGACACACCAAACATATTTAGACTCTATTTCGTGCAACTAGCTGATAAACTAATTAAAGTATTTCATAAAATTAGTTATTAAATTAATTAAAATTATAAAATAATATAAAAATAACATATTAATAGAAATATATATAATCAAAATAATTTATATTTATTTAAAAATTAAATTATATTAATGTAATTAAAAAGTTTAAAATAAAAGTATAATTTTTAATATTTAATTAATTATATTTTATAAACTTATATATTTATTTACTTATATAATTTTTATTTTATTATTTATTATAAAACCATAATCACTTAAAATATAATTAAATATATTTTTTAAAAATTACTTAAATTTATATTACAAAAGATATGTATTGTAAATTAAAAAAAGAAGAAGGATGGATTTAGAAAAAATTTTAAAAAATAGTAGTTTATAAATTATAAATTACTTTAAATTACTGTGAAAAACACTTCTAGAGGTTGGCTTATAATTTATTTACTAGGTTAATAAGTTATAAGTTAACTCATTTGTTGTGTAAAATGAAATCCTAATTTTTAGAGAATCCCTTTTACACTAGAGTTATTTTGATAGATAAACTACTTTTACAAGAGCCCTAAAGAAAAATTTTAACCATTTAAGTAATTTTTTTATCTACATGAGTTTTCATAAATTATTAGGAGGAGAACAAGAGCTAAATGGTCTTTGTATTATCTGGAAGATGGCAGTGAAACCCAGCTCTATTAGGTTTCACCCGGTCCGACGGCTATTTTACCCAAAGGATCTGGTTCAAAATGGACCATCAATTTAGTGGCCCGGGTCCGAGTTTAAACCAAATAAACCCACTGGATTTCGGTTCCTTCCGGGTACCCGTTAGCTCTTTTCCTGCTCCTGATCACTTCACGAGCTACGGCACCAAATCTGCTAGGTGAAGGCCCCCTTGCTGCTTTGTCATCACAATTTTTCGAATTGTCTTCTTAAATCTTATTGGATTCGTCTCTCCACAATTTCTTCGAACGCCATTTGTGTGTGTGTGTGTGTTTTTTTTTCTTTTGAATTTGACAAAAAATTGCCTTAAGAAAAATACATTTTATCCCATGGGAAGGTTCATAGGTTCATGTAGACTACAATCTACACTGCGACAGGTGGAGACTTTCTGTGGAGGCTAACAACGTTAAATTCTGATGAGATGCAAAAAGTTTGTGGAGAACTACAATATCGATGACATTTATGTTTTCGTAACTTCAACTATGTTAGGAATGTGAGTGAAGCATTCATAAAGCGTTGGAAACTTGCTGCGTCAAGTGTACGTGATCTATTTGTTGATTCTGTATTTTATTGAATGAATGAAGTTGCTACATCAAAATCTTGGTTTCCTTTTTGGGTTTTTGTGTTCTTAGTTTTTTCGGAGCAGTGAATGATGAAGGGAAAATGGGTTGAGTTCAGCTAGTTCGGTGAGTCCTTGTACAAAAAAGAAGTTTATTTAGCGATTTATTATTATTATTATTATTATTATTATTATTATTATTCAGCTATTTCTGTTATGTACGTGTGCTAAAAAGTGTATGAGATTCTTTTGAATGACCGATTTCATGTTGTGAATTCCAAATATTTTCTAATTTGACATTCATTTGAGGTTGGTTCGCACCCTATCTTGTCTCATTTTCATTTTTGCTATAGTTTCTTTGAGCTGATGAAATTGATCATCTCATGGAGTATGGGCTTTTTTGTGAATTCTAGGATTTATCTTTTTGGAAATTAATGGAACTTTTAGTTTATGGTTTAGAACCAATTCTAATTCCATTAATCTCTTTAAAAGGATTACATTTTTGTTGTTCATGTTTGTGTCAAATCTTCCAAACAATTATTGGTGTTATTGTCTTGTATCTGTTCTAACAGAATAATGCTCTTAGGAAAGGAAGAAAATGAAAGGGGCTAGTTGTATTACCAGTTTTTATCTTTATGGTCAATCGTAATAGACTTGTTAACTTTTCAGCAAAAGAGTTGTTTCCATTTCAATTAGAACATATGTGTGTCCTTGTTCCTTAACTTGATAAAGGTTTTTAAATACTTTACCTGCCATGGGTGACAATACATGGATTTGGTATGTTGTAATATCTGATAGTCACGAAATATCCAAGTTTCCCCTACTTACAGAGAAGGTAAACAGTTGCTCAACTCTAGTATCACTTTCAAGAATAGAATACAAGCGGATAAATGGGATCCATGTGCACACATTCGGCAATTCAGAACTCATTTGATAACAAGAACATATGCATGTGCCAACCTTATTAGGTGTTCAATTGGATGATGAATTGATGATTCTTTTGCCGTCAATCGCACTTTTTTTTTTTTTTTGAATATGAGATAAAAGTTTGTGTTTTTCTTCAAAATTTGGGTAAGTTGGCAATGAGTTTGAAGCCATTTTCTCTAGTGTTTGACATTGTCAACGTTATCTTTTTTTGTTATTTTATATTTAGTTTAGTTTGTCTAAATGGCGAAAACTAAATCAGTTTGAATTCAAGATTCCTTTGTTTATTCTGCTAAAATGATTCGGTGAACAACAATCATTAAGTGTTCACATTCTTATGCAGGTTGGCTGCTTGCACTATTCCAGAATACGTGCAGCCTCTGGGGAAGTTCATTTCCTAAATCGTTTATTGGTGCAGGCTTAACGTTTTGGAGTCTTCTTATGAATTGGTAATTCTGACTGTAAGGGTGAATATTATTTAGTTTTTTTTTTCCTTAGGTTATTTTCTGAGATAAATTAGTTTCATGTTTATATATATGTTTGTTTAGGTTATTTTGGTGGCTAAAATTGTGTTAGAATATTGTGTGTTATGTCGACACATTTAGGCTCTTCAGCTCACGAATTGAATGGAATTACTATTTGTTTTATGGCAAAAAGTAATAGTGCACTTCTATTTTGTGGCATGTAGCTACTGTTGTGTTGCTCGTTAGACCTGTATATATATATGTTCATATTGAATTCCGCCCCCCCCCCCTCTTTTGGCATTGTCACTTTGGTTATTCATTGAGACTTGAAATGCTCTTATGGTCATATTGACTAGTTTTCAATTTGGTACGAAATTGCTGGTGGAGTCTGCTGCCTTTATTTCTGCACATTGGTTTATAAATTCTAATAGGGTCCAATCAGGTCAGGGTCGGGTCCTGGCCATTTGGATCTTGTCAGGTAGGTTTCTATTGCGGGGCAGGATGGTGGGTATTTTAACACATCTGGGTTGGATTTGCTTGATTCGACCCATCGTCATTCCTAGCAATACCGGATGAACTCCTTAAGCTTTGGCAGCATAGTAGGTTGATTTAACAGAATACTCGCCAAAAGAATTGTGGGGTTATATCTTTCTTATCCTTAGCCTCATATTCACTTGCAAGGGTGCACATGGTACCTTTTATTTAATGGCGATCAAACAATGTTAACACTTCTTGTTTGTTTCATTGTTTAGTTCTTGCCAACATAATATATGTAATCTCCAAGGAGTCTCTTACCTCATGTTGCCCTTATTCAATGATTTAAAATACTACTTCCCATACAAAACTAATTGATTTTGAAATGTTAGTGGGAGGCTATTCAAAAATTAATTCATTTTTACTTGTATCAAATAGTTATTAATTACATGTAGTAGTATATACAATGTACATCCTATCGGTATTCAACTAAATAGATTGACCATTACTAATGATCCATCTACATTCCAATTTATAAACAGTAGTCTTTTTGAAATACTATTCCAACTCCATGGTACTTTCCTTAATTTCTTAACTTCTCAAGAATCACATGAAGGGATGTACGAGCCTTTGAGAACTTAAGCTTACAAGACACCTAGATTAGAAACCTTCAAGCTTGCTTCTCAAGAAAAGTCATATTTTGGAATTCCAAATCTTTGAACTCGAACCACCAAATCATTTGTTGGAGCATAAATTGTCCATTTTAACCGATAAATGCTTTTCCTCCGTATAAGTTTTTTCTATCAAAGCAAGACTTACAAGTTACAACAAAAGTTTAAGGTTTTTTTTTTTTTTTTTTTTTTTGGGGGGGGGGGGGGGAGGGGTGGTTGGGGGGACTGGAATTTCACACTAGAAGTTATATATGATGAGATAGTTTGGATTTAAACAAGTCTTGTTACTAATATCTCATAACTTGACACAACTTTGTAATAAGGCTTAAAATTTATATTTCTTTAATAATTTAAACATCCATGTGTAATGAATAATTGGAAATAAAGTTGAACTAAAAATTAATGGCATATGTTTAAGCAAAGTAACGTAGATTTTAGTTTTTGGGTGTAAAAATTAATGATTTTATATCATAAAACAATTTTCCATATATGAAAATAAGGGTTTGTTTATTTATTGTTTTTGTAAATAATTTATTTTAAAAAACAAAAATTCTCGTTTGTGAACTTTTTTTATAATGTTTTTGAAAATGGTAATTTTAAATATGTAATTTCAAAATAAAATAATCTTTAGTTTTTTAAATTTTTTTATATTTTATGTTAATTTTATAATTAAATAAAATATTTATTTATTTATAATATTATCTTTTGTTTTTTATTTTTAATATAAAAATAATTTTTAAAAATAAAAAATAAAAATATATTCAATCACACCCTTATAATAAAAATAATCAAGGAAAGCATGAAAATGATCGAATACCACAGTAGTGATGGGCTCGAGCGAATTGAAATATCACGTTGATTTTCTTTTTCATATACCAGATATTTGAGTATAATAATGGGTCATTAGGTTACTTTAGTCAACTTAATCAGCCCAATAATTATTAGTTTCAGCAATGGATTGAAATAGTGCAAATCATAGATTGTACTGAGAGTTTGAATATGATGAAGAATAGTGTGTTACATTCTAGACTATCAAGTATTCAATTAATTGAAGAGAAAAATGAAATAACCCTTTAATTTCGGGTGATTGAAAATTACACTTTTAACGATTAAAACTTAAAATTAGAGCCTTAAACAATACAAAACTTTGAAATTAGCACTCATCATTCATTTAATTAGTTGTTTTATTAAATTATATGATTTTTCATGAATTTTTTAAATGAGAATTATATTATTATTTTATAATGGCATACTAAGCGTTTTTTTGCACTATAATTGATAGAAATTAAGCTAAATATATAAAATTTTAATTAAGACAGGAAAATGAATTGAAAATTATGTTATAAAATGATCGTGATAAGCTAAAATATAATAGTATTATGATTTCTTGATTAAAAATTTCATGGAAAAATATGAAACTTAATAAAAGAGATAATCAAGGATAGTGTTGGATCTAGAAAATATTCTTAGAAGGGATACTCATATAAATGAAAAAGTTACTTAACTATTATGAATTAATTTATTTTATTTTCAATATTTATCAATTATTTTTTTACAAGTACTAATAAGAGACAATATTGACAAAAGAAATTACAATTTAATCAAGAAAAATAGTGAACTGAACGATCCTTATTCTAGATCTACATGTGTCCTCGGAAAAAGAGTAGTGTTACTTTCATAGCTAGTACTTGTACACATAGTCATTGTTTGATGATTAATATATTATATTAATGGTTAACTGATATCATTAATGCTAAAGTAAAAACTTAAGTTAAGTTTCATAACTGTTTGTTATGAAGTTTTTCAATCATAATCTTATATATATATATTACTTTTTCAATTCATCACTAATAATTACAACTCAACAAATATCATTACTAATTAGTTAGCAATTGAATACACATATAAAATTATGATTGGAAATTTCACGATAAATACTTATAAAACTTCACCTAATTTTTTTTTCTTTGATAAAATTTATTTTTTATTAACTATTTATATAGAAAATGATATTAGGACATACGTATATGTATTTTATGATTTATTTGAATTTTTTTTACTTTAATAATTTCATATTTTAATATATAATTTATCATAGTAAATTTATTTTAGTAAAATATTTATTAGATTAATTTTCTTCTAAAAAATTATTATTTTAATTTATTATTTATTATATTTTTATTTAAGAAATAAATAATTATAATTGATTATATATATATTAAAATTAAATTTTCCCAAGCCCAAAATATCTACTGACTTATTAATTTCAATTAAGGGATAATTATATCTTTTTGCACGCGTTCAGTCAATCAATTGTTAAAAAACTGGCTCTTAAAAATTTCAAATCAGCTTATTAACGTGATTAATTAGTTAAAATCAGTTAAAATTGAATAATAAGCTATTTTGTCACATACCCTATTAATACACACCAATCCTAATTATAATTATTTCATTTAAGTGTGACTAGATTAATTTACTTTTTTCTAATGGATTAAGTTATTAAAAAATGATTGTATGTTCAGTATTATTCTATGTAATATTAACATGACAGCTTTTTTTTAATTTAACTAAAAGTTGTGTATTTTGTTAATAAAAAAAGTAAGGTTTTTTAATTATGATGAATTAATGAATTTTTAAAGATTTTAATTTTGCATTTTGATTTACTTGTCTATCATTTTTTATTAAATCATAAAATAGAACTTTTTCTTGTACTTCAAATTTTTTTACTTCGTTTGAACTATATACACTCTCACCGAAGGCAGGTGCCCGCTTCCTTTTCCACCTGCATCCGCCTTTGATTAAGAAAATAATGTGTATTAATTCCAAAATTTTATATAGCTTAAGGCTTTAATTTCAAGTTTCTAAATTTGAAAGAATCTATTTTACTTCTTTCCGTTAATTGAAAGGTGCCCATTTAAAAAAAATAATAATTAAAAACTTCTGCTGACATCAAAATTACTTTCACAAGTTTTGATGGGAGAACAGAGAGACGAGTCATTGTTAGATCATCGTCAGAAATGGTGAAAATGGCTGGTACTGAGACATTTGGGGCATAAGATCAATGCCTTATGCAAAATTGCTACAGTATAGAGCGCTATCAGCAATCAATACATAACCCTATCAACACTTGATCCATAGAAATAAAGATGAGTCAAACGCAGAGACCTTGAAAAGCTGGACAATGAGAATATGCTTTTCAAATATCTTATCCACAAAAACCTATCAACACTTGATCTCCAGATGCATACAAGTATCATATGGCATTCTATATATATATATATATTCCTCTTAAACATCAGATTCTACCTACCAAGAAAGAAAGTAGTTCTCATTACCAACGAAGATTAAAACTAGATGCCTGCATGAGCGGATGTGCAAAGTAAGCTCCTAACGCCATTGCAGTGATTGCGAAGTACGGAAGTCGAATAAATTCCTTGTAGAAATCTTTAGGCAGCCTTTGTCGGCCATCAAGGATCGCAGCAAATGGGATTATACTTGTTCGAGCTTTAACTATTTCAAAATCCTTTCCGTATCTCCGAGCCAGCCGCCTATCTCCATTCCAAACACCAAAGAGATGATGTGCAATTAAGCCAACTGAGGCTGCAACAGCCACAGAATTTCCAATCCAAATCGTATGAGCAAGACACCAGATAACCTGCCCAACCATCTTCACCCAAAAAAAAAAAAAAAAAAAAGAACCACCTTCATTCAGAGTGACTGTGAGAGCAATTGCAAAATGTGATTTAAGTGTGTTATACTGAATAAAGGGGGAAGTTTGACCAAAAACACGGATTTCACATAACAGAGCGCTCAAAAAAGGCTTTCTCCAGGTATCTAATAAGAAAATGTAGTTGTATTTCTTATGGGTACCCTCATCATGATATCAGAAATGGAGTTTCTCAGTAATCGCTGGGTGGTGAGCAGTTGAAGTTAAATACTTTCAAAGCTCTAATAGACTGTTTGAACCAGTAAGGAGAGCTTAAACATTATTTAAACAAAATTATTAAAAGAGCTTATCTCCAAAAATTGGGAAGCAGAACTCACTCATATCTATAGAGAAGGGAATCAATGTGCTGATTGGATGGCTAAATATGGAATCACCCTTCCACCAGGTCTTCATGAATTTGACAAGCCTCCCAATGAAGTAGTTTATATGGTATTTGCTGATGTTATGAGGATCCCTATGACCCACTCTTAGTGTTTTTTAATGTTCCCTTCTTTCTTCGGGCGTTAGCCCCGTTCATTCACCCCAACAAAAAAAAATGGTTTTCAACATAAAAGATACAGATTTATTGGTCCAACCATATTATAACTTATGCATCAATTAAATGTGATACTTATATAATGAACAGGTGTCTCGTATGTGATTATTGGTCTAGGTTCCCTATGCCACCAAAATCATACAAATTCCCGATTCAGTACAATGTCAAACGTCAAACAATTGGTTCCTAATGAAAATGAACCTTTGTAATTTTGTAGAATTCTTACCTGTGGGTGTCTAGTTATTCTCATAATCCCAGTTTCCCAGAGATGCAATTTAGGCTTGTCAACTGCTGCGACCTCCAAAAGATTGAAGGTTGACGGATATAAGAAAAAGAATGAGATGAAAGAAGAAAGCCACACAAGTTGATGAACTCCAGGAACATTCTGGAACTGCCATAGTTGAACTCCATCATATCTGTGATTAATAAAATACACCTGAATTACAAGGTCAAGCAAAGTCAACAAGTTAGTTCGGATTAATCCTCTGGCTCCTTGGGAGGCTAGGACTCCACAATAAATAAAGCAAATGCATTCATACAACGGAAGATTTCAAAACAAGTTATGTTGGTCAATGAATATCTTGTGCAGAGCATATAAACAAAACGTAGTGACTCACTACTGTACTGACAGCCAGGGGCAGTGATAGTCCTGCAAATAGAACACGGAAGGCTCTTTCTCCAATGACCTTCTCACCACTGTCTCGGATGCTAGCCAAGCCACTGTGAACACTGGCAAATATAACAATCAGAATCAACATTACCACCTGCAGAGTAACATTTCATGGGTCAGAATTCTGTGGTGAAATACCCATTGGAGCTACCAAATCATGCAGAATTTCATTAGCACACAAGAATAATGAAAGAGGCATGATCATGAATGTCACAGACATAAAAAATAGCACGGAAAGAAAATACAGCATTTGTCTTTGAACTGTCTTAGATGCTTTATGTGCATGAGACTGACGCCGATTATGATGATCTTATGCCTGATTGTTAAAAAATGAAGTTAGTAATACACTATATAACATGGTTCCAACCTTCAACGTGGAAATTTACTAGAAATGGTGTCGTTACACACTGTCTTTTCCCCTTCGCTATAATTAGTTTCTTCCAGCTAGTCTGCTATTTTAAGCACAACTTACTATTGCAAGTTTAAAAAGTTGTAATTTTCTCTTAAGTATCAGTCGCGAGATGTTCAACTTCACACGCAAACGATGTCAGTTGAAATCCATAATTAATCCTTTCCATTGAAACAACACCTCCTTCCAAGCCAAAAACTTTCTCTCCAAATTTGATTCAGTGTGAGGAAATATAAAGCAGAAAGAAAGAATTATAATTTTTTTAAATAAATTTTCTTGCCGGTGCAAGGAGAAATGATATTAGAAAGATAGAATTAGTACATATAAAAGGAGACTCAGACATCCTTAGAAAGAGATAGAAGTAACTGAGCATAGCATACTTAATTCATCCAAACAACAATCAGTCAATAATCCTCCAATCAAAGTATCAGTTTACATCTCAAAAAGCAAAGTTAAAAATTAAGTCACCCTCTACCTGTGCGCATTTTACATTTGCTCCTACTAATAGAAACAACCTATTTTTCATTCAATAAATTTTCTTATTTCAATTATAATAGTATCCTCTAAAAAAACATCCTATTAATGAAAAGAAGAAAGAAATACCTCAGGACTATCAGAAAGTGTTGAAACTGCTTCAATGAAAGCCTTTCCGAGCCCAGAAGAATTATCAATCCAGGCTACATTAAGAACGAACAGAACCACACCCAAAATAGCACCGAAATAAACCCATGAAGATATCTTCTGCTCTCCGAAATCAAATGCAGCAGAATCCTCGCCCACCAGTGTTTCATTGGAAGATTCACTGGCTTCAGCATCCCTGATAGAAGTCCGGACAACAAATTCTCGAGAAAAAAGCACCGATTTTGAAGGATGTTTCGAAAACCATTGGAAATTCCAACCCTGATTCCGTTTAGAAACAGGTTTTCGGAAAATAGAAGTTGATGTTGAAGAAGAACGGGGAATGGTATATTGAGATAGAATTTTGGAATTGGAAAAGCTGGGTATAGAAGAGAAAGAACTTGAGAGAGCAAGTGTGGGCGTGGCAGCCATGGTCAGATCTGAGAGTGCATCCAAGAAATGAGCAGTGGGATATTTGAGAATAGAGTAAGAGAAAGCATCGGGGAGGAAGTTATGCCCTGGGTTAGTGCGTTTGGATTTGTTTGTTTGATCGAATTGGAGACGGCAGGGGAAGTTGCAGTTTCACCCGCTGAACTCTGTCCATGTCACTCTATACCTTCAACCAGAAGACACGTGGAATTGCGCATAAATCTCAGCTACAGCGGGATACATATAACATGAGAATTTATGGACTTGCTGGTGGAAGAGTGCATTTTACCAGCTAACAATAAAATTGCACGGAAAAATATTTAATTCAATATTATGTAATATTATAAATATATGTTAATTATTTAAAAAGAAATGCAATTATAATAATATATTATAGTTAATTAATATCACAAAAATATAACAAAGTATCATAAACGGTTAAAAATGATTACTTTTAACTATAAATTATGAAATAAGATATATAATGAGATTGTTTATATTATTATTTAATAAGCCTTTATTTTATAAGTGATGTGTCTATAATAATATTTTATGTACATTATACTGATACTTTTCTATTATTTTTAGATAGATAATTGCATATCTTTTTGAAAATGATGAAAAAAAGATTTAAAAAAAAGGAAAGAATTCATATCTCATCTTTTTTAAATTTACAATAAAAAATTTAATAATAATATATTATTATTTAATAGAAGGATCAATGCATTATTAATATTTATTTATTTTTTAAAATATAAAATATATAATTAATCTCATAATTGAAAACTAAAACACAAGTAAAACTTTTTTAACTAATTTTCGCTCTATGAATCTAACTCTCCTAAAGTATAAAATATACTTTAAAATTTATAATAGATAATCCAAATTATTGAAAAAAATTAAGAAATGAAATAATTATAAATTAAAAAATTATTTTTTTAATGGCTTGTTATTTATCAGATTCTCAATCTTTGATTTTTTTTAATTAATAGTTGTCATCATCTACTTTACTCTCTTACTAATTCTTGATTTATTATTAAGAATAAAATAATTAAGCATACATATGGAATGATTAATTGACATAATAGGTGTAAAATTTTATCTAAATATTTGTGTGTTTTACTTTAATCATAAAATTTTACAAAAAAATTGATAATAAATGTAAATTGATGTTTCTAACTTTTTGTTATTGCTTTAAATAAAATAAATAGATATTTTACTTACTATAATTTAATATTATTTTTTAATCCTTCAATGCAAGAAGACATGCTAAGAAGATAAAAAGGATAAAATATGATTAATAAATCATAATTTAGTATTTAACAAGATATAGTTTTTATGCAACAATTATTATAATATAATTTTATATAAATTATTATTGTTTTTTAGTTTTACATGTTATATTGAGTCATAACTTTTAAAATATATATATTTATTTGTCTATATGAGAATCAAGTACAATTCTTATATACCTAAAAAAATTATAGTTTTTAAAACAATATCAACAAATTCAAAAATTGTTAAAACTTTTACAAGGTATATATTATAATAAAATTATACACACACACTTTTAAGTATTTTAATTATTAAATTTCCCATAATACCTTTTAGTGAAAACAAAAAATAATAAAATAACAATATAGGTTGTGAGAAAATGTATGATAAGTATAATAAATACAACTTTTACAAGGTATATATTATAATAAAATTATACACACACACTTTTAAATATTTTAATTATTAAATTTCTCATAATGCTCTTTAGTGAAAACAAAAAATAATAAAATAACAATATCGGTTGTGAGAAAATGTATGATAGGTATACTAAATATAACTTTGATTACAAATCTAAATGATAAAAACTATAATAATTATTTATAACAAATGAACTTTTTAATTCTTACCAACCATCTTTTAATTCTCACTTATCATCTCAAGACCTTTTAATCATTTTGAAATAAAAATACTAATTAATTTTAATTATCTAAAATCACTCAAAATATTAATCCATGATTTTAATATATATATATATATATATAAGCAAAATGCTCATAGTTTGAGCAACATTTTTTCTAACATTTAACCTTTAATATTCTTAGCAAATAAAATATATTTTTAGTAACAAAATTAAAATACTAAAAGATAATAAGAAAAATATAATTTATTTATTATCAGTAGAATATTAACACTAACATACCCATGCGAATCTATAGAAATTGAAATTTCATAAATTAGTAAATTTATAAAAATCATATATCTTAGTTATAGAGTTAATTTGAAAAAATCAAGCATCACTAACATATCTCATACAATTATTTATCAAAAGAAGATGTCCTGAGTATGAGGGACAACCTAAAAAAAAAAGGAAAGATTAGATTTTTTTTTCAAAAATGGAATTAAATTTGTATGAGAATTGATTTATGTACAAATTAATCAATATTGCAAAATTGATTCTATATACCTCAAAATGTTCCATTACAACAAAGCCTTTCAACTTCTACCATCAATGGTTGTACAGCAATCTCTCACATGAAAATATACAAATTTGTTAACCAAGGAAAGAAGTAGGGTGAGAGAGGTATTTAAAAAAATTAACTTCAAATGTTGTAAGGAAAAAAAAAGGGTTTTCCTAAAAGGAAAAAATCAACCATCAACTATGAAAGATAAAATATTGAGAAAAATTGATATTAAATACTCACTTGTACATAATTTTAGAGACAAAGATGTAAGACTAAAAAAATTTATTCAACCTTTTGTAACAAAGCCCTATAAGAAATCTTAAAGTAAAACTAAAAGGGAAGAAGAGAAAAATAAATTAAGAATCTTTGAAACAATTTTGTGAAAAAAAAAAGAATTAGAAAAGTATGAGATAATGCTTAAAAAAAATTTGAAAACAAACGCTCACTTGTGCATGAATCTAGAAATGATAATATAAGACTAAAAAAATTCATTCAACCTTTCATAATAAAATTGTAAGAAATCTTAAAGCAAAATTGAAAGGGAAGAAGAGAAAGATAAAATGAAAATTTCTGGACAAATTTTGTGAAAGAAGAAAAAAGGAAAAAAATATAAGATGATGTTTAAAAAAAAATCTAAGGAAAGGTAAAGAAGAAAAAAAAAAGAAAGTGATAAATTTTTTTTAAGCGATTAAGCAGTAAAAAATAAAATTTATGAAAGGTGATATTATAAAGAAAAATTTAAGGAAACAAATCACCACTTTAGTAATCTAAATTAGTAATTCATTTTAAATTTGAATTGAAAGATGGCTTTCATGATTTCATCAGATAGCATTTTTTAATATTAATAATTGACTTTGAATACATATTTTTTTCAAGATAACCTATCAATTCAAAATTCAAAATTAAATTATTTTATAAATATTTAAAATCAAATTTTTATTGAAAATTAATTTAATATTGATAAGATAAATAAAATTATCTTTTAGGTGGAAAAAATGATAAATTAAATTTTTATTAAAAAAATAACAAATTAACATGTGGTGAATTATGAGATTAATATTTGTCATAATAGGAGATAAGAAATATCACGACGAATATATAATATAAAAATTAGCATACTAATATTGTATCATTCATTATTTAGAAATGATATATTTAATGTAAAAGAGTATTAATTTTGTGATTAATAAAAACATAAACATTTTTTGGAATTACTAAGCTATGGTAACATATTTGCCCTATGACATTAGTTGAATATTTTGCAAAAATTGAGTATTTACATGATAGGTAACGTCTAAGATGAGTAATTGGCATTGGGTAGTTTTAAAAATTATAACTATCTATTTCTTTAATTTTCTCATAAAAAACATTTATATCACTTTACTCTTTTAGGCACCTTATAATTTAAAGATCTCAATTTGAGAATTTATTTACAAGTGATGCTTCAATTCTTTTAAAGTATAAGATGCATTTTTTATTAGGAAGTAAAAAATTATTGAAACTAGCCCTAAAAGATAATAGAATAGAATCCTCAAGAATGAATAATTCAATAGAAGGAGGAAAACAAAATAAATATTCCATTTCACTCTTAATAGTATTAGTGACCTATTTAATAGCCTTATGAGTTGTTTTGTTACAACTCCTAGGACAACACATAAAGATAATATTATTCAAAGCAAAGACTAAAGCAATTTTCTTAATGAAATTCAAAAGTGGAAGAATACACCATGGGTAATTAGTCCTAAACAAAACATTCCAAAACACCATGGGTAATTTGCAATCACTCTCAATGATCCTCTCCTAATTTAGATAATTAAATGATAACACAAGAGCTTTTTGGATAGCCAATAACTTAGCTCTAAGACTAAAATACACTTGTAATTGTTATACCACATTCCAAAAATATCATTATTGCCATTATTGTGAGCTAAAATTGCCATTATTGCCATTATTTAATTTAATTGCAAAAGAAGGAAGAGCATCCCACTTATTTTGGCCTATATTTGTGTAAGAAGGTTCACTTACATTTGTAGCCTAATCAATCATTAGAAGTTGTTGAAGACCTTCCTTTTTCTTAAACATATCTTGATTAATGAACTAGGTGAGGAGTTCAACATTTACAGTAGCACTATGATGCATTAGTTCATTCCAAAGGACCATAAAAATAGCTTTTGATGATGTAACATAACATTTGTGGTACTACCTGGCAAATGGCTCTTCATTAATAACTCAATCTTGAATTCCTAAATTATTCAAGCTTTAGGCATTTTAGTTTGAGTTCTCCATATGCGAAACCATAGTGGCTGAACCCGAGGGCAATCTTGAAGAAGATGAATCTCCATTTTTTAGGCCTTTAAACAAATAGGGCAAACATTATTTTTTGAAATTGTTAGGTAAGCCTTCTTCACCCTAGCAGGTAAAACCTCACTTATCACCCTCCATATGGCAAAATTTTATTTGTCATAAAAATTGGAATTCCAAAGATATCTCCATATGTTTGTAATTAGATGTTATGCGTTCTAGTTATTCTATCTTGTAATTAGGTTAATTTGCTCGTGAACTTACTAGTAGAATTTAAACTCCATTTGCACTTATGATCACTCTATTTAATATGTAATCTTCAAATATGATTATAATATTTAATGCAAAATAAAGTAGAAATCAAATATAGATTCCACTTCCTTTTATTTGAAACCATTAATTCTAAAATTATCATATCATTGTGAGCCATTAGTCCTAATTTCAATTTTAGAACATAATTACTACCTTTAGGAACCTATGGATATTCTAGTGTAAAATAGTCCACCTTAAGCTTACTAGATAGTAGGAGCCCCTAATTATAAATTTTCTCCCTTCTTTACTACCTATCCATGTCTATGCCTTTAAATATTTAGCCCATAAAGTTTTTTTTCTCTATCTTCAACTTCCAAGTTAGTTTAGCCAGTAAAGCTAAATTAATATGATTGAATTGCTTAAAGCCCAATCCATCTTGAGATTTAGGTTAACATAAATCTAACCAAGCCTTCAAATAAAAGCACCTATGTTTTAAATTACTAAAAAAAATACCTATGTTTTTCCTTAGTAACTCCCTACCAAAATCTTTAACAAATAGAATCCATTTTTTGACAAATCTCTAAAGGAATTTTTATCATGGACATCATATAAATAAACAACTATTGTAAAATTGATTAAATCATAACACTTCACTTTACCCATTATAATGCCATACTTTTCCAAATAGACAACCTATGTTAAACCTTCTCTATTAAATAATAAAAATTTTTAGTTTTAGTTTTTGATAAAAATAATAGGATTCCTAAGTATTTTACATCCTTCCTTATCTAACTTGTTCTTATGAATTCTAACAAAAACTTTTTAGGTTTTAAATCAATAAATATGCAAAGAAATTAAAATCCTTTTAGAAACCTATCAAGGATCTATGCGAAAGGTCATAAATGAATGACAAAATTATACCTTTGTAGCATAATTCAAACTTGCTACAAAAAAAATCTAAACCGAATCAATCTTGCTACATCTAAGTTCATGAATGTAGGTATAAATTTTTATCTTACTTTCGTTGAATATTTGAATGCATGAATAATCTAACACCCAGAATGCATGAACAGAGTTTCTCATAAGGGAATGATCAGAATGACAAACCATAAACGCTATCCAAGAGGCAACATCTTTACAATATTCATATAAGCAATTGAATCAATGTTCGATATCAAATGGAATTGCTTAACTTTCAACATGCTAGCTTTAGGTTTAATTTTTAGTTTAACTTCTCTCAATGTCACTTAAACCTAGATGCTCTGTATTAGATAGAAGAGCTGGGGTTTTCATAATCTAATTGTAATCATATGAATGAGTTATCAACAATCTTTAACGAAAATATACCTAAGGAAAGAGAATATTATTTGGTTTTGATTATTGACCTTACCCAATAATGAATTTAGTTAATAATTAGCTCATATTTAATGTTCCTTAGGTATATCCTAATTATATTATCCTATTACTTAATGAAACCTAATCATATTAGGCCTATCCCAATTTAAGAGCTTTAGTATGACTTAGAGGTCCTAATTATACTATGACCTTAATATTTGACTTGCACTTTGTGTGTGATCTTATAGGTTTACATTAGGTTAGTAATGATCTTAAAATTCTATCTTAGTATCACAAGTAGTGAGTAGTATTTAGCAATACATCGCTACCACCTAAATAATGAGAATGTTAGTGATTTGATGTAACCTTTCTATGACCAATGTTTCTTATAGTTTAGTCTTTTTTATTTAAGATATCTAGATCAAACTTGAGGTATGTAATATGTCACCATCTTTATAACTCAATCTATATGTTACTTAATTCTTAAGTAGATTAACTCAAAACAAATGAATTAATAACATATATTGATTTATTTAAGCATCACCATGTATTTTATAATCTCATTTAATCAAAAAGCCTGAGGATGTCATTTTTCTTATATAAGAAGGATAAAATTTCATTTAAATTACTCACATCCCTCCATATAATTCATGGTGTACCTAATCACTATCTTTTAGGCTAACTTTATTATAAGTGACATTGATGACATCAAAATATATGACTCCTTATATAAGTAGCCATAGTGATTTCAAGTCAAAAATCACATACATCATTATTACTATAAGAATTACTTCTAATATTCATATAGCAATCCATACAACATTCTCATGGTATATCTATCTAGTATATTTATTCTTTAATATGTACTCATGCATTAACTTGATTATATCCATAACCAATAAGATTTGGTCATTAGCTAATGCATATACTAATCTTAATGTATTTATCCTAATTTATAATACATTACTTTTAGTAGGATTAGGATTTGTGATGAATTAATTTGAACATATTTAAAATATTAAAGTTAAGATAAATTAAAATTTTGATAAGGCCAATACTTAAATTTATTAAGTTGGATAGAAACTAAATTATGATTACCAAATGATGTAAGAATATGTAAGCACTTGTTAAATCCTTATAAGTTAAATAAGTATTTTAAGAGATGTTCTAGTAGTGTAAATGATTTATACTAATTATTTGTTAACTTGGATACATATGGTTTCTATAAGATGAAATGAGGTAAATTAATGGAGGAAGTTAGAAAAGCTTATTATCTTTCCCATCTTACCCTTGTAATAGTAGCTCTTTTATATTCCCCAATTGACCTCTCTTTCCTATTTTCTATTCATTATCTTCTTCAAAAACCTAAGGAGAACACTAGAGCCATCATTTATAATTCCTTAACTTCAACCAAGCAATCAAGGTAAGAGGCCTTTAATTTCTTTAGCTTTTAAGAATTCCCTTAACAAATTTTTTATCTTTCCCTAAGAAATTATTGATAAAAGAGTTAAGGAAACTTAGGAAACCATATGCCTTAACATGACATTTTGTTTTTTTAGAATGTGTAGTAACTTCATCAACTAACTATTTTTATTTCAAACCTTCCTCTTCCAACTTATGAGTAACATTTTACTTAATATTTAGCTTAATTTTTATTTAACTTCTTGAATATTAGTTATTATAGGATATTAGAGAAATTTTGATGGATTTTATGTTTTAGGTTGAGAAATGGTGATTTTTACTATGGATTTAATTATTGTTAAGTATTTCTAATAATTTTTTGATAAGTTGATTAAGAAATATGAGGTTATAAATAAGATTAGGGGAAATGCATTTAATGTATAGTAAAATTTGAGCATAAATACATAAATTTATAGGTGAATCAATTTATTAAGATTGGAAATTATTTATGAATAACCTAAATCAATTTGTTAATTAATTCAGTTAAAATTCAATGAGGGAATTGATTCTTCAATTAATTCAAAAAGCTTAAGATGCTCTTTTTATAAAGCTTAAATTGATTCTCTAATTGATTTAACCTTAATAGAAGCTCTACGTAAGGCTTGAATCAATTCTCTAATTGATTTAGTCATAACAAATTCTCTTTGTAAAACAAAAATTGATTTCATAATTGATTTAACCTATCCAAAAAAAATGTCTATATGACCCAAATAGTTTCCCCAATCAATTCACCTTACTTATTCAAAATTTTATTAATTTTTTATAGAAATTTGTATACTTTATTCATTCTTATATGAACATATTGTTAATGAATGATCTGATTGAACAATGAATTATTACGATTTGGACTTAGTGCACTTGTAAGGCTTACTTTTCTTATGAATTATTGAGTTATGCTTATATGTGCAATACACATAAGATTTAGTGATAGTAGGGATGACTTATATTGATATTGTGATTAATCATTGGAATCATGTCCCATTTATGAGGAGATAAGGCAAATCCTAGAGGGATGAGGATAGAGTTTGTAAAGGCATAAGGATAACCGAGAGATATAAAGAGGATTATTTAATTTTATTATTTTATTTATTAATATAGGTATTATGAAAGTGATCCTTGCAATGTTTCATACATGTTTGATAGCCTTACATATTAAATATTCCCTATGGAAGGCTAGTGTTAATACCTTTTAATAGGATTAAACTTGTGGCATGAAGTCCAATTATTCTATACAAGGTAATTGATTGAGTAAAATTATTGTATTGCCTTTGAGTAAGCTTACTTGGGAGCTAGTTATTTTTGCAATTAAATTGATAAATAAATATTGAAACTCAATTTGGAAATTTATTTATTTTAAGTAGAGCGTTATCTTACTAAACTCCCATACTTACTTTTTTATGGTTTACATTTTTAAATACCTCAACTTAGGTTCTTCCACCACTACCACCTCTATAGTAAGCAAGATCACCATAGTATGGATCCTTCATTCTGTTGTGGACCAAGTAGCATTTATTTTAAACATTCCATCATGGGCTATAGTCATAAATAAATAAAGCATAAAATGTTTCATTGAAGGCTATAACTAGGCTAACTTATTTCCTTTTAGTTCTTAGGTTTATAGGTTAGTATAACTTTGCTTTTGGATAGCCTAGATGTAATTTGGATTTTAATTAAATGGTAATAGATATGTTTCTTATTTCTCAAGCTTTTTTTGAAGTAAATAGAAAATTTTATAAATTCTTATCTTCTTAAATATTAATAAATTAACATTTAGATAGGAATGATTTTTAGGATTATTGATAATAGTTTTGTGTTAGTCACAATTGTAGAGAGTTGTGATAAAGGTAGTATCAAAGCATGATCTAGGGTTTATCTATAGGATAATAGGCCTAAGATTAGTTATTTTATATAGTTATGTCTACTATTGTAATGGTGTGAACCAAAACTATTTCAATGATACATGTGCATTAGGTGTTAGTGTATATGCCCTAAAACCAATCATATTGGTGATTGTAATTTTGAATCATGTTATTTTAATGGCAATTCCAATTATTATATTTATATATATTGTCTGCGTAATATATTTAATTATAATAATAACCTTAGAATAATTGTATTCTTAAATGTCCCTAGTCATATATCATTGTGGATCAGGTTACTTTGATATAGTAAGACTAGCATGTGTGAAAACTTATATGGGATATTAAGTTTACACATGAGTACAAGTTAGAGAACTTGTATACTGGACCGACCCATATTAAGAACACTACATGGATCGTTATATGAGTGTCATAAGTGGTTCTTAGTGATCATTATTAATATGGTCCTTTGACCTGAGATCACCAAGGTTCCCTACATGTGAGTTTCATATTTTGATACTATTCTATGTCACTAATGGTTAAGTGAATGCAAGGGTAGATATTGGATATGTCACATATCATGCGGAGGGGTTTGTGTGATCAAGATGGGATTTGTCCCTCCTATATAACAGGAGTAACATCTATGGGCCCCTTGACTAAGTAAAGTTGAGAAAATGCATGGCCATGCTCAGATGAATTGACATGAGATGTCGATTACATTTGTTTCAGTCAGCTTACTTAGGAGTCAAGAAACCTTAAGATTGGGCTATACGGGAATGACACGGTCCATGTCTCGTGCTCAATCTAGATGTATAGGACAAAAGGACATAAGTGATGATCACGTGTAAAGGTTTAGTCAAATCACCGACTTTCTTATTACTTGGGTAACAATGATGTGTTGCTAGACACCGATCTTTGTTTATGATCATTAATATGATTAATGGTCATTGCCAACGTAATGAGAGCCTGTAGGGTCGCACACTTAGAGCTTAGTGAATTTGGAATTAATGGACCAAATTGTTTGGGCTTAATATTTGGGAATTAATGTTATAATTATAAGGCCCAATAGTAAGCCTATAATTATACATGGAATAAGGTCCAAATAGGTTAGGTTTTTCTATGCACCTATTTAAATAGGCTTATTGGGTAATAATAGGATTACTATTATTCTTCACGCACCCCAAGTAAAAGCATAGAAAAACCCTAGCCACTCTCCTTGACCAAAATCTCTGAAGAGGCGTAGCTAGCACTACGAGGTCTAAGGAGATCAATTCCAACCGGTGTGTGTAGCGGACATTCATCGGTGATTTACGGGTTCGTGTGGATACCACAGAGGTGCAGCCACATAAACGTTGTACTGGTGACCTAATTTTCTGGTTTCCATTCCGGTTCGTGATTTGGAAGCAGATCAGACTTGGTGTAGCGGTCAGAAGAATTTTGCCGAAAGGTATAAACCCTAATCCCTAATCTATGGCGTTCTAATTTCGCATGGATCCTTGGTGGAAATCGTGCAAAAAGTTTTATTCCGCTGTGCATGTATGATGCGCGATTTCTAGCATTAGGATCATGTATCCCCAATGCCATTTTAGTTGACCTTATCATGGTTCACAATTAATGATGGCTAAATATTTTTATCAAATTCTATTATTTCAAATAAAGTGAAATGTTTTTATAACTTAGGAAATAGCAAAGGCAATAAGATAACATTAAGGTGGACCTGAGAATGAAGAGTCTTTTATTAGCTCATAAGAGCAAGAGAATAATCCTAAGATGGAGAAAAATGAGTAGGATCCTTCACCTTAGGATGCAAATTTTCAATAGCAAGCAGTGGATTACATAGCTTAAGCTTTTACTAACAATAAAGAACACGAGCAACACAATAAGAAAAATCATGATGTGCACAGGGAAAAAAAAGGAAAAAGAATTAAACCCTTCTTCGTGAAGGCCTTAACAACAGGCTCCTTATAGTTTATGAGTTTTTTAAGCTAAAGCCACCTTGCTATTCAAGAATGGATTAGTTTATTGATTTGTATCAATTTCTTACTTAAATCATGCATCATGGGAAGATATTGGAATGCCCTAATCACTTATTAGTTAAGCTAGTATGATACTAACTAGATGATATGGTGCATTATTAGTTTACCAACATAATAAAGAATATCAATATGGCATCCTTAACTTAGATAACCTTTTAAGAGAGCTTTGTTGATTGATTTCTCCCTATTAGTATAAGGCAAGCAAAGGTGAAAGAATTTGAATATTTGAAGTAAGGGAGTTTCACAATCAATGAATATGATGCATCATTTACTTGTTATCCCAATATATAGGTACTTGACTCCAATAAAGAAAGCTAAGATAAAAAGGATTGTTTGAGGACAGAAGGATTACTACTTTGAGCATGTTAATGTGATTGATACCACCACCTATTAGTAGGTGTTAAATCAAGCCCTATGAGTAGAATTCAAGACTAAGGAAAGGAAGGAATAGGAAGCCCAAGCAAGAAGTAGGAAGTAGGGTCAGTTAGAAAGACCTTGTTCTATACATAGCTCAAGGGGATGTCCTTTTAAAATGTCCCTACAAATTGGGGGAACAATTTTTGCTCGGGACTAACTTACCTAAAGGGAGTTTTTAGCGATCTTTCAACAAGCTTTGGAAAGGGCACCTCTTAAAGGAGGAGCCAATTCTGGAAGTAACTACCATGTTATACCTAATACAATGCAAGCATTTAAGCCTTATAACAAGACTAATATTATGTGTTTTTATTATGGCCAAATAGGTCATAAAACAAAGGAGTATTCTAAGAATTTATATAGTTATGGTGCTAACTACTTTACTTTTTAATGAACTACACCTATGACTCACTGTAGTACTTTAATTAGAAATCAAGCTACTTCGAGATAGGGCAATAAAGGAAGCAATCAAGGGAACAATGTGAGTGGAAATTAGATAAAAGTGTTCATCTTGACACACTAAAAAGCCTAAGCCTTTAATACGGTAGTGTCAAGTATCCTCAAAAATAAAGATTTACAAGCTTCAGTGTTATTTGATCTAGAAACCTTTTACACTTTTATTTCTAAAAAGTTTGCATCTTTAATAGCTAAACCTTGTAACAGTCTAGATTCAACTTTGATATTGGTTATTTAGATCAATAAAACTTTCATGTCTACTTTAGTAATTGATGTTATGATTCCATAGTTAATATATAGCATAAGATAAAAAAATTAATTCATCATAGTTGGCATGAGGGTTGGCATAAGCAAGTTAGGCACTAGAATAGAGAGTAACAGAGGTTATAAAATTTTAATTTCCTTATAAGGATATATAGATTGAATTCTTTAGAATAGTGTTAATGAGTGGTGGAATAAGAACACAGAAATTATGTAATTCTATAGATGTTTTTGGTTAAGCCAAGTACTAAGAAGTGCCTTATATACACTTTGAATGTGCAACCTAAAGATATTGAAAATAGGAGATATAGTCTAAAGGACTATCGACTTATAGGTAATAAAGACTGCAAAGGAAAGTTTAATAGTCTATTAACTTAGTATTAATATGTGAGACTTTAAGAAGTTATTAGCATGTAAATGAAATGGCAAAGTCAACCCTTAAAAGTCATCATATGATATGTGAAGAAATACAAGTGGCATAGCACAATCAGTTATATAGTTTTACGTTTACTAGGTGGGTGCGATAGATGTTTAGAAGAGGATCTCAATAATAAAACTGGGAGATTGGTGAGTTTTTAATACTATAGAAGTAAGGTCTGACTATTTAATTAGATGCATAATTTGATCAACATTGGGCAAGTGACCCTAATTATAGTAGTGCACAAATGATTAGAGGTGTAAAATGAGAAAAGGTAAAAGTTATGCACCAATGTTGTCATCATCCATTTTTGGACCATTGTAATTAGCGTAAAGAATCAATTAGACATCTTAATAAGCCTTTCCAACCAAAATTGTTTTGTAAAACTTCTATTTTATAAAAACTTGCAATATGCCAAAAATCCAAGTATAGAAATTTTTACTAATCTTTTTTCTTTTCTTTGCATATATATATATACTTTCTCATTTCATTATTAAAAAGAACTTTTCTTAAATAGATATATATATTTTAAAATAGTTAACAACTTCAATAAATAACTCTCATTAATATAAAAAAATTTAAAATAGATAAATATTTTGACAACTTCATTCATAAGAAGTTGTTTAGAATTTGATATCACCTTTGAGGAAAAAATTATGGAATAATCTTTTTTTTTTTTTTTGCTTTCTTTCTTAAGGATATTTCAAAATTAGATATAAGATGATTTCCTTTGATTATGAAAATTAGAATTTGAAAATTTTGTTTCCAAAATATACATGTTTTCTTTTTTATTAAGAAATTATGGCATAATTTATAAAAAATAAAATAGATTAAATATCTTTCTCTTGAAATTTTCCAAGAAATTAGAAAGATATTTTAAATAGAAAATCATTGAATAATATTTTTTGATTCTTTAAAATGAGTTAAGTTTTCATCAAAAATAAAAGTTCAAACCATGAAACTAATACTATGGTACTAGATTAATAAAACTTAAAAAAATCATAAGATTCTATTTTGTTTATAAAATACTTTAGAGATAACGTATTCTTCATTAAAACTTAAAAATTAGATTTCTTTCTTTTGAAATTAAGTTAGAATATTTTTCCAAAATATTTCTTCAAATTGTTGATAGGTTTTTTCAAAGCATATATCCATATAATACTTACGAAAGTACTTTCAAATTTAGAAATATATATTTACATTTGATGCTGATGAAAACCATTGAATTTCATAGAATCCCTCATTTGTTTAAAAAATAAGCCTTTGGTAAAAATAATAAACATTTGAGGAAATAATAAGCAGACAAAAAATGTAGTAATATATGATACATATGCAAAGTAATTATACAAATGTTACCTTAATACAAAGTTTTTAGGGTCTTACCACAACTCTTGAGCTTAAATAGAAGTATGATAAATGTTAGTAATACATATAAAAAAATAAGCAATAACCTATCAACTTGACTAGTTGTTGATTGAATCCTTGAAAAGGACATTCTCATTAGGGTCTATTAGGTCCTTTAGTCCACACTACCATCCTCATGAATCATGATTATAAAGTGAAACTCTTACCTGATGATGCTATACCGAGTGTCATAGACATGACACCAAATATTAGTAATCTCAATAGGGGTTATGCAAAGGAATATATGCAAAATATATCCACAAGCAAAGTGAGTAATAAGTTAGTTAGTAAGATAGATATCACATAAATTTTCTAATAGGTTTTCATAAGAAAATCATATATATATATATATATATATATATATATATATATATATATATATATATATATATATATATATATATATATATATATATATATATATACACACACACAAGACATATATTAAAACTATTTTCTTACTAGGAATTTTCCCATATATTTCACATATAGAAATTGTACTCTACTAAACATTTCAATCATAAAAAAAATCATGAATTAATAATTAAATGACAAGAAGGAATAAAAAGTTCCTCTTTGTTATTCTAGACTAACCAAACCCTGCATATCCCAACCTTATGTTTCCCTCCTTACTTACGTCATTTTGTGTAACTTGGAATATAGGGGCTAGGCCAATCTCACAACCTCTCCATAAAAATCCTATAAACACATCAGCATATATGACATTCAAACCAATAATCATATAGGCATTTAAGCCTTTTCACATAGAACACTCATTACCTTATTTTTCATATAGGACACTTACTAGCTAATAAAGCAAGATTAGGTCAACATGTTATCCATTGCTAAAATCATCATATAAAAATATCATAGTCAATACAATATAATCTAGCATGAAAGTAATCATATTTACCTTGTCACATTTCAAGTGACTAATTCAAGTATCCTTTGCTTTCATTTCCATATGCTAGATTTCATATCCCATTTCTCATGTAAGAGTTCTATTTCAACTCATAATCATTTCATATCTACCCTTGTATAACAATTCATTAGTGCATTCATAACAAATTTCACAATATAATTATGCACTAGAAAGCTTTAAACTACTTACGATTTCATCATGGAAACTTATAAAGTACTATTCAATTTTTCATGGCATTTTTACTTATGTTTAAGTATACTTTGAAGCCAATAATTCCACATATTAAAATTCTATATTTAAACATAATTTCATTCCCAAATAACTTGCACTTCATGGTTTCATCATAACAAAATTGCAAAAAGTATAACTTGGATTTCCTACATTCATAACTTTTAAATTTAAGCATATTTAAACCTATTTTTTATACACTATTCTAATAAGCAAGAAAAGTATTTTTCCCTGCTTATTCAAGTTTTTTTAATTGTTTCCCAACAATAGTAAAATTGCATAATTTCACCATACAAACGATAACTAAAAATTAAAAAAAATTCACAAACTTGTTTAGGTTTTAATAAACACCTTTATTCTTGAAAATTCCATATAAAATTGGAAAACTTTATTAATGTTTTCCCAAAATTTCCAAAATTAAAATTGAATCCCTAAACTTTATGTTTCAACATTTTTTAAGTTCAAAACATGTCACCACTGTCAAAATACCTTGTATAAGGCATACTTAACTTTTGAAATTCCATATACTTATGCAAATCTTTATGAAATTTTTCTAAAACTTCTAATCTTAGGATCAAAATGTTAAAGATCATTTCATGCTCAAAACAACACTAAATTGCTTACTAACAAAAACCACTTGTAGGAACAATTTTCCTCTTGAAAATACTTGTTTTAATTTTTTTTAGCATTAGACAAAAACTTTTCAAGCATGTTTTAAAACATGTTCTTCCTTTAAACCTTGATCTAATTGTTTAATAACATCGTTTAATTGGTATAAAACATAGTGTAACAAGTTTTTCTTGCAAAAGTAGAAATTCCCGTCACTAATAGTAAGGTACTCGAGTGTTTCCTCTCTTATTTCAAAGCCATTTTTTGCTTCAAAAACCTTAGTATAAATGTATGCTAACATCTAAAGATGAATTTAAAACATGATGTAACAAGTTTTTCCTTAAAAAAAATAGAATTTTCCTTTTAATACACAAGAAACTTAAGAGCTCTATTTTGGTTTTCCAAAATGAATTTTGCTTAAAGACTTTGATGTTACACTTGTATAACACTTTTATTAGGATTTAAAATAATGTATACTTAATTTTATTATGAAAATTAAAACTTTGCCCTTGGTTTCAAGGAAGAACCTATGAGCATCATGTAATGCCTTCTCATAAAAGTTTTGTTCTTTCTCAATTAAAACATATTTTCCAAACATTTGTTTCTTCAAATATTAATTAGAGAAACCATTTTCATAAATTTCTTTCAAGAAATCTCATTTTTACTTTCTTTACAAATCCTTTTCCAAAATTCTTCCTTTTTCTAAGAGAAAAGAGAATCCAATCATCTTTTTTTTTTTTCTCAAATTATCATTTAAATCATCTTAAATAAAAGTCTTAAGAAAACACTTTTGTGAGTAAATCCACCATGAATATCATGGATTTAACACATTATCAATCAAAGCACATATATATCCCATGTATAAAAATATTTTCAAAGAAAACCAAGAAAAAAAGAAATAGATCTTAACTCACTCAAATAAGTTTACTATGCTTGATTCCTTCACCTAGGATTTAAATTGTGTCATTTAAAATAACATTAAGATAGTAATAAATTTCTTCAAAGAACTATAAAAAGAAAAGAAACCACTAAAGTTTATAGGCATCTACTTTCACTTGAATGATCAAAAGTGCTAGATCTTCAACTAACTCTTAAAGAACTATTAAGAGCATTCAAGAACACAATAGAAAGAGATAATAGAATTCTCTCTTGCTCTCTCTCTCTCTTTCTCTCTCTTACTATTAGGTGTGTAACAAATGTACAAAGGCTTAGGCTATTTATAGTGGTAGTGTTAAGTGATCATTAAGTTTCTTCTAACTACAGGATGATATCATCTAGTTGTGTTGGAACTAAGCCTCCTATGGTGTTGTCTCCATAAGATGAAGCCAAATCTCATCCAGTATTCCCTAATTAATATAAGCTTATCATATCTTCAAATATCCCAAAAATATTCCCTATTATCTCATCTTATTTAATGATTAAGATTGATGACTAGGCTTATGGAAGTTTCAGACTTGCCCATCAATCAAGCATATGATACAATACAATTAAATATTATTTCCTTATCCTACTTATCATCTTTACTTTTTTTCTATATATTTATATTTAGGAAAACCTTCTTAAAAATTACACCTATGTCCCTAAGTCGAGTCAATGCTTACTTCCTCCTTTATAAAATGATGCACCCCATCCTATTAGTGTTTAAAAATTTTAACTTTGACACCTTCAATTTTCCTAGGATGCTTTTGAATAAAAATACTAAGTTACTTAAAAACCTTCTTAACCTTAAATCTTGAATAACTCCCAAAATCATTCGAATATTTCCCAAACTTTTCCTACATAATTTCAAAAAATATTTTCATCTATTAGGATTAATGGATAATTCTATAAATTACCCATTAATAAATTTTTTTTAATTTAATTCTATCTATTTTTTATTAAGTTTTTATTGAGTATTACAAATGCAACATCAAAGTTATAGGAATATAGAAATTAAAGATTGAAGATGAATTTGAATTGAAATGTTTATGGGCTAAATTGGTTGTAGTGATGTACAAATCCTTTACAAGATAAATACATAAAACCTAACTTTCGGACAGCTAGGAAGACAAATAGTTAAGATCCTAAAGTGCAAAACTAGAAAAATACATGGTTTTGATGGCACTACAATATAAATAAATGTTAGAAATTGGAAAAATACATCTCAAGGGACTCCTATAGATACCTTTAATTTTCAAACTTTTATGTATTCACAAGTTAACAAGATTTATTTAAAGACCTCTTTGTTTCTTACAAACTTTCCATTATGGGAGTGTTGACAATAGTTGAGATCTAAAGAGCATACTTTTAAGAATGAGTTTGGAATATGTAGTAAAAGAGATATACTTAAGCTATTTGTCATACTAACTAACCTTAAAATGAGAAAAGTAATGATGTAGGTTTATTAACCTTAATAACACCTAGTAGAACCTATATTCTCAAATGTTACTAGAAATAGCTCTCAAGCAATTAAGTGACTCGCTAAAATAACCTATGTCAAAGAGAAAATTAATATCCACTATTATTTATTACTATTTTTAGTATTACTAATAATAGTGTGAATACTATTGGTATCATTGTTGTTAATACTACTAGTATGGATGCTACTATTATTGGAACAACATCAATACTAATGGTTTTTTTGTATTGGATGGTCACTAAGAACCTAATGAATTAGTTGTATGAATAAGGTGCATGCCTAAATTGTAGCTCATCTATATGTGATATTTTATAAGTTTCCTAATGTTTGAGTACTATGTTTATAGCCTAGTTCAATGCAACTCAAATGATCCATGGTAATCCTTAGTGAAATACTATAAGACATTATTGAGTAAAGAACTATATTAATTTTGGGAAATTTCTCACACTCAATGCATAGGCTTTTTCAATAAGTCATGTTCAAGGTGTGATTATTATTTTCAAAATGTAATCATGAGAACAATGTAAACTTGGTTTTATGGCCACTAGGAAGGCAAATTGTCTTTATAAATAACTCGGTAAGGAAATCAAAAGTGTTCACGCAAATGTTCAAGGAGTAAGTTAACTTAGGGAGCAGGAAGTGGTTATGACTGAAAAGAGGTGAGAAAGAATATAAATGTGATTATATAAGCTATTGAATTAAATTTTTAAATAACTACTTATCCTTGAAATTTCAGTCAAACCTTAATAGGAAGAAGGGAATGTAACTTAAGTTTTGTAGTGGAAGCGTGGAAGAGTCTGTATAAGAGCATAATGAAGGCATTACTAAAATTGTCTATGTTTACTATTTCTTTTATAATGAAAAAATCCAATTGTTTAGTAAATTAGACTAGGTTTACATTGTTGAAGCGAAACTAACAATAGACCTATAAAAGGGTTTAGTATAGTGTAAAGAATGGAAGGAGCCTTAATTAAATAAGTATCTTGAAGTATTGAGTTAATTTATTAGGGAGAGCAAATCATATATAAGTTTTAGAAATTAATATCTAAGCATAAACTTAAAGTCCTAGCATCTTAAGTTAACAGGGTGATCGAATGATTATAAGTTAAACATTGACATATTCCTATAACATCCCTAGAGTAAAAAAGTCCTAAGAATTCAAGGATGAATTCTTTTGAAGGAAAATTATTATCACATCCTCTTTAGAATTTTAATTATTTTAGAATTTAAAATTTTTATATAGTAAAAGGAAATAATTAATTTTGGCAGAAAAATTTTTGAAATAAAAATTTTAAATTTTGTATGAGATCAATAAATTCTAATAAGGAAAATGTGAATGAAACATGAGGAAAAGGAAATTAATTAATTAAATGAACTTTGAATAAAACTTTTAAGTAAATGAAAATAAATTATTTAAATAGGCTTGAAGTGAAAATTTTAAAAGAGCTAATTGAGGAAAATTGAAATGAATAAAAGAATTAAAGATTATAAGTGATGAGAAGTGAGTATATGAGTATGGAGGAGACTTAGAGTGAAATTTTTTAAATGTCTTTGCCTTTATTAAATCAAACTTTAGCTCCTCTCCCTACAATTCATTATTTTTCAAACCCTAGTTTTCTTATCTTTCAACTCTTATTCTTCCCTACTTCTTTCCATCCAATTTTTTCTTCAATTAAACTAGACGGAGTTAATCTACATTAAATCCTTCATTCAGACAAGGTAAGGATTTCATAATAACTAGTTTCTTCATTGTTTTCTTTAAATTTAAGGATATTTGAATGTTCAACCTAAATAAGGAAAAAATGAATCTTAATTTGGAATTCTTGGGTTTTTGTCAATTAAAGTTAAGAGATAACAAATCCAACTTTTTGAATCCTCTTCAATGCTAAGTAAGCAAATATTCTAGCTCTATTTCATATATTTAGAAATATTTATTTAATTTACATATAACCTTAGGTTTTTATTAGTTATATGAAATATGTGTGGATTTATGATGGTAAATTTATGTTTGATGATGAAAATGGTACAAATGAGATGTAGAATGCATGCATTTAAAATCTAATTGGCAATTATGGTATATTGAATGTAATAAAAGAGCATTTATGGTGAAGTATAGTAAAAATTGCAAAAATTTACAAAAAAAAAAAAAAAGATCATAATTTACTATATAGTTGATTATGCCCTATAATATGCTTTCTAGGTAAACATAGTCGACTATCTAATTAATTATGAACTAAAGAAGTACTCTCTAGATGTTAATAATTGACTATATGCATCCAAAGTTACTCTCTAAGTTCATGTAATCGATTTTGAATTACTCTCTGAGATATAAAGGCTGACTGAATTGCACTATTCTCTTATTTTCATTTAACATAGTCAATTATGGACTAAAGAACTATTTTTTAAATATTGATAGTTAACTATATAATCGATTATATACATCCAAAGTCACTCTTTAGGTTCATATAGTCAACTATAACTGTTAAAATTGTTCTATTGAGATATAAAGGTTAACTGACTTACACTATTCCCTTATTTTCATTTATACCATTTAAGTAAATATTCTCATTTTTTTAATTTATATTTTAATCTCCATTAGCTTAAGATATAACTTTAAATAAGAAAATATGACCATATAGATTCAAATAAAATATAAAAAAAATAAAAACTTAAACAATAAAAATCTAGATTTTAGGTTCTACTTCAAAATGATGAATTTTCAAAATATTGTTATTTTTCGTCTCATTAAAAAGCCACTTAAAAACTTCTAAAAATTCACTAAAAACCATGCTTAAATGAAGCTATATCAAATTAACTAAGACAAGGATTTTTCTTTTTTAAATGATATATATTTTACATAGCTCTTTATATAAAGGCTCTTAATATAGAAAATTTTTTAAAAAATCTTAGACAACAAGCTAGATAAAAACATAATTATTGTTAAAGCTCACAATAAGTTAAATGAAAACATAAAACATGTTAAGGCTTTTAATTAAGCTATGAAATGACAATGATATATGATCAATCAAAAGAATCCCAATTCATATTAAATTTATATACTTGTATATTATATGACAATACCTATCAATGATAGGGTTGTTACATGTTTGATTCATAGGTGTTACATGACATTGGATGCTATATTCTTATAGTATGGAAGATTTAAACAATTTGTTTAGATCAGTAAATCAATTGAGACTTTGTTTACATTTGAATACATGAATATTGTTCTTGTTGTAACAATATGATATTATGTTTTATTATTTATGTAATATATAATGGTGAAAATGATGTGCAGCCATGCAAAAAGGCATAAGATGATTGTAAATTGATACATATGTACTTGATGAGAATGAATATATTGAGATCATAAGAAATATGGTAAGGGTAATGTGATATTTGAATATTGGATTTGGTAATGGCTTATGCGGGTACAAGGTTAATCATAAGGTATAAGGATGAACTTGTAAGGGTATAAGGTTGACTGAGAACCATAAGAAGATTTGCTTCCTTTCCTTATTATGATAATTTTATGTATTGTATGTTGAAATTGTGGCATGAATAAAAATATGTGTTTGAATAATGGCACTAAAGAGTTGAAATAATTATAAATGATTATGATGATATTAATGGAAGGGTTATTGTGATACATGTGATTAAGTGTTTAGGTTTGTAGGAAGGTAAATCCGGTTGATAAGTTATTTATCATTGTTGTTAATTAATTATGCTAAAATGTTTATTCACTAAGCCCTGAACTTTCCCCTCTGTATATTTTCCTCATAAATACTCAAGTTGATCCTTCATTACCACTTTAAAGTTTAAGTCTCATGAGTTTATTAGGTATAGGTTGGACAGTATTAGATATTTTGCTATAGGTATTTCAAACCTTATTTTATATAAAGTAGAAAAAGAATAGATAGATGGTAATTTCTATTCATTTGAGGATAATTAGGCCGGTTTATCCTTAATTTTAATGAATTATAAGTAGGCTTAACTCCTCTGGAATCAAATTATATTTTTTTAAATGAAAACTTCCCTAAATTCCTATGTATACTTTATTTTGTTAAGGTAAAAGATGGATGAGACTAGTGAAAATTAGGAAGTAAGTTCCATAGTGGTCAAGACTAAGGTTGGGTTATAACATAAGAATTAGTGGATCAGGGGATCATTTATCCTAGCCCATCACATTAGGGAGCACTGATGTTATTTATGAAGAAGAAAGATAGATCTTTTCATTTATGTATGAATCACTGGCAATTCAACAAAGTAACCATTAAGAATGAATACCCATTACCTTGCATTGATGAACTATTAAACTAGTTGCAAGGTGTAAAGTAATTTTCAAAGATAGTTCTATGGTCTAGTTATCATCTTTTAAGAATTTGAGAGGAAGATGTACTTAAAATAGCTTTTTCAAACACAATATGGCCAATTTGAATTTTTAGTCATATCCTTTAGTTTAACCAATTCCTTATTTGCTTTTATGGATTTTATGAATAGGGTATTTAAACCATTTCTAAACAAGTTAACATTTTGATGTGTTTAAGGAATGAAGCGGAGCAAGTTAGACATATTAGAATTGTGCTACAAACTTTGTAAGAACATTGATTTTGTGTAAAATTTTCTAAATGTGAATTTTGGACAACCAGTGTGAAGTTCTTAGGCCATTTAGTATTGTAATTAGGAAGGCAAATGAACCTTTAAAAAATTAAGGCAATGGAATAGTGTCCATGGGCTACAATGATTATTAAGATTCGAAGCTTCTTTAGGCTCATAGGATACTATTAAGAACTTTTTGAGGGTAATAGTACCTCTAACTAAATTGATGTAAAAAAGGGTTAAATTCATGTGGATAGATAAATATGAAAGTAGTTTCTAAAAGTTGGATAAATGTTTGACCATTACACCAAATTGGCTTTGCCTTTTGGCATTAATGGATATGTAATGTATTGTGATGCCTCCAAATTTAGCCCAAGATGTTTGTTAATACAAAATGGGAAAGTTACAACTTGTGCCTTTTAATAACTTAAGAAGCATGGGCAGAACTATCTAATGCATGATCTAGAAATGGTTGTAATTATATTTGCTTTGAAGATATAAAGATAAAAAAATATATAATGAAACATATAAGATTTATACTAATTATGAGAGTTTAAAATATATCTTCAATCAAAGTGATCTGAATTTAAGGCAAAGAAGTGTGACATTCATTGAAAATCTGATTGATTAAACCACTAATAGGATAACTAGAAAATTGATAGAATCATTCTAGACTAATTAGAATAAGAAATTAAGTTAAGAATATCTTGATTATATCTTTATTACAAACCTAATGCCAAAATGTTTCCGAAAAAAGGCTTAGTGAGCCACTTTTTGTTTAGAGATAAGCAAAAAGGCCAAAGGTAACTAAAAGCATAATCCAAGTGTGAATCTTAGCCCACTTAAGCAAAAGAATTTGATTAGGCCATCCAAGAAGAATCCCAAACCATAGCCTATTCCGCATTGGATACAAACATAATTTTAGCTTCGCTAGAGGTGTCAAAATGGGTTGGATTTAACGGGTTAGCCTGAAACTAATATAATTTTATTTGGCCTGGAACTAGGACTGGGACTGGTACGAAAAATGATAACAGTGGCCTGACCTGGTAAGGAACTGGGACTGGGACTGGTACGAAAAATGATAACAGTGGCCTGACCTGGTAAGGAACTGGGACTAGTTAGCCCAACCTGATAAAAAACTGGAATTGGAACTAGGACTGGACTGGGATTGATAAGTGTTAACCCGTTGGGTTATTGGGTTAACCCATTAGCTTGATAATAGTAGTAAGTAGCAAAAAATTAATTTATTATTATGTGTTTAATTTTTATATAGATATTAAAATAATAATTTTGGTATATTAAAATTAAACTTTAATATATATAATATTAAAATTATATAAATAAGCAATATTAAATAATTTTTAATATTAAAAATAATAAATTTATATATTTAATATTGTCAATATATATTATATAAATTTATCAAAATAAATAATAATATTAAAATTTAAATTAATACTTTAATATTAAAATTTTAAATTATTTAAAAATTTTAAATAAATAATTTTGGTATTAATTTTAAATATGTTTAATTTTTATATAGATATTAAAATAATAGTTTTGGTATATTAAAATTAAACTTTAATATATATAATATTAAAATTAATAAATTTATATATTTAATATTGTCAATATATATTATATAAATTTGTCAAAATAAATAATTATATTAAAATTTGAATTAATACTTTAATATTAAAATTTTAAATTATTATTAAAATTTTAAATAAATAATTTTGGTATTAATTTTAAATATATTATATACATATATATAATATAATACATTATTATCTATTTTTATTATTATATAAAAATTATTATAATTATTTTTATTAATATATTATATAAATAATTATTTATTTATATATATATTTGATTATATATAAATTATTAAATATATTTATCTTTATATAATGCTTTGGCATTTATCAATATATATTTAAATAAATATATATTATTATATATTATATATTTATATATAATAAAATAAATTTTATATTAATATTTATATAATATATTTATTTTTATATAATACTTTGGCCTTGATCAATATATATTTAATAATATATATTTATTTTATTAAATAAAATAAATAAATAATATAAAATTCTTATTCAAAATAAATTTTTAATTATTTTATTAAATGTATATATTATTAAATGCAAATTCACACATTTATTAAATCTTAATAATATATATTTAATAATATATATTTATTTTCATATATAATATATATAACTCATTAATATATATAATAAAATTTTAAGTCATAATAATAATATATAATTATATTTAATAAATAATAATAGATTTTAATTAATTAATGATATAAAATCAATAATAAAGAAAAAATAATATGATAATAATAATAAAATATAATGGGTTATAAAAACCCGCTTGGTAAATGTCGACTTGGGACTGGGACTGGTACTATAGCAACCTGATCTGAGCTCGACTTGGTGAAAAAGTAGTTTGGCCTGGGACTGGCCCAATGTATAGTTTTTGCCCGTTAGATTTATTTGGTTGGATTGGGTTAGCCCGTTTTGACAGGTCTAAACTTAGCTTAAAGGTAAAATGGCCTAAATAAGTAAAAAGAGGTTAAAACCTAAGTACAAAAAAGTCTTATCTAGTAAATTAGGGTTAGTGAAGAATTACTAAATGGTAAGTTTGACACATTAAGCTCTAAAATTGGTCAATTTGATTAGAAAAACTTGATTACGAATTATATACTAGAATCTGATTTCTAAAAAGCCTTAAAATTCATAAAAAGAAGAAAAAGGTGTAAAAAAAGAAATTTTAAATGGAAAGAAATCTAGAATTAAAGATTTTAAACCCTTATTATTTTTTACAAACTTATAAAAATATATGAGAGTTAAGAAAACCTTAAACAAATTTTTATGTAATTTGTGTAATTTGCTAGAATTTTTATATTTTTCCTCAATTAAGTTTTGAATTTTAAAAAAATGACTACATAAGGTCTTTTAAATAATTTAATTTTCAAATTAAATTTATTTTCAAAATTCATGAAATTTTTCTTAAAATTTTTGAAAATTTATGATTTAGCCCACCTAAGAGTAGATTTTACGCAAAAATGAAGTGTTTATAACCTAATTGATGTATTAAGCCTTAATTATCCTAAAAATTAGATACATTTGCCTTACATGGACCTATAAGGTTGTGTAACCTAACCTTAGATGTAGAAAGTTGAATAATACTTACAAACTAGGTACTTTCCTTCAATGCACTAGTTACTTGCATGCAATGCATCTTAATTCTCTCCCTCACACAAAAAATCTAAAACTAAGACTTGCTCCACCATCTCTCCTCAATTTACTTAGCCAAAATTTACTATTAAACAACTAGCCATAACACCCACTAATACTCCATCAAAAGAAGTTTTCTTGAACCATTATTCCTTTGTTTTATCCTGAAGACTCCAAGCCTCACAAAAGCTTCTTACACTTCAATTTTTCTTAGCACCACACTTACATTTCTAGTCTTCCCTCTCTTTCTCACATGATCCTCACTCCTAAAAAGGGAAGCACAATTTTGTTTCCATACTTGGCAACCTTCTAACACTAAATAACTTGAAACACCTTACTACCTTAAGAAAAGCACTAAAACCATTCTTTTTGGCCTCCAAAAGCTCAAAGTTTCCTTCTATTCTTGCACCAAAGGTCTATTTTTCTTCATATGTCCATTTTATTTCCATTCTAAGTTTCCTAAAAATCTAAAAGAAGAAGAAGGGTTTCAATAATCATGCTTCAAAATCATATTTTTACTAAGAAAGTGTTATTTCATGAAAAAAAAATTTAGTTTCTTGCTATAGCTTAAGAACTATAAAAGGAAGTTGTTATTTACTCTTCTTCTTTAGTGTTTTTGTTAGATAAAGTATGGTAAGAAATAGATGGTTACATGATTATAGCTTAAAGGATGATTATGGAATTATCTAGTAAGGATTAAGCACTTAAACATGTTTGATCACATGAATGTTGCTAGAAACTTTTCTAGTATGACTAGAGTATTTTTAGTAATTATTGTAGGAAATTTATAAGATTATTAACATGAAAATTGGCATACATGATTTTTATTAAATCTTAGATAAATACAAAGATTTGTGGGGAGTTAGTAAGAACAACAACAACTAGTTATACTATGCTTAGACATGTATGTACATGTGTTTTTGGTATGATTCATGAGCTTAAAAATGGTGAAAATGATGCTATAAGTTTTGATCACACTAATGGATAAAATAAAGAACTTGTTTTAGGGAAAATAAAGGAAGGAGGCCTTAGGTAGAAGGCTTACTGTAATGTCCCGAATTTTCAATTCTATTATTTTGAATCTTTAATTTCTGAGGCGGTAGAAATGAAGAGCATGATTGAATTGGTCTGGTGGGTGAATTTTAAGTCAAAGGAATTTAAGCGTAAGGTAATCGAAATTTTGAAGGAAAAAGGGATGGTAGGGAAAGAATTAATTTCCCTAAATAGTATGAATGATTATAGGAGGTTAGGAAACCCCCAAAAAGGGAAGTTGTCTAAGTCTGACAGTGTAAGAAATTTTAGACAGACAGAAACCCTATGGATTAAATTGCAAAGGTGCAGAATTGGGTGTGGTCAAAATGTAAATAATTAAGGCTTTGGGATTTAAAATGAATAACCAAGAGTTTGGGGTGCAATATGTGATTTTAATTAGTGTGACCAATGGACTTATGACAAGTGTCATTGCTAGAAAATTAATGGCAAGAATAGCCTGACTTTTGGTGAAAAAAGGACTAAAATACCCTTGAGAATCTTAGAAATGACCAAATTGCCCTAGAAGCTTCTTGAAAAGTCTTCTCTCTTCTCCTTTTTCAAAAAGCTGCAGAATTTCTCCATGAAAGAAGCTTAGACGTGAGAGAGAGAGAGAAGGAAGAGAGAGAAAGTTTCTCATAGCTTTTTCACCTAAAAATAGTGAGATTCAAGCTAAGGTGTAGAAGGAAAATTTGTTCTTCTCCTCAAGCTCTATCCATTGGTGTGCTTAGAGTGAAGAAAGGCTCAAGTTTGGTTAAGTTTGGGGAGTCCCAAGTGAGGATTTTCAAGTTGCACTAAGAGGTAAAAATGCTCTCCTCTAAGAGCTCTTTAATGTACTCTTCTTATTTTCTTGAAATCTTGAAGTTGGTAAAGTTAAGGGTGATTGAACATGGAGTTTAGGAGGATTTGAACATATTTGATGATGTTTTGAATGTTGTAGTGTTGATTTATGGTTTTGGTTGGGTGTAAAAACAACAAGAAATCATGGTTACACACCTGGGTTTTTAGGGTATAATGATGCATGTGTAGTATGGGCATGATGTGTTTAGAACTTGGCTAAGTTGGTGAAGTTAGAATAAGTTTTATGAATTATAAAGCCTATGAAAGGTGAAACTTTGATTGTGGAAGTGTTTGTGTGCATTTTTCCTTTTTGAGAAGCCAAAACTATGGATGAGAAAAGAAGGGAGGAAGGAGTTTTAGCTGTTTAGTGTGTTTTCGGAGGATCAGCAAGGTACACGGTGTGGAACACGGCCCGTGTTTTACCCCGTGTTCCTCGTCGAAGCTGATCAGTGTTCTACACGGGGTGCAACACTCCCCCGTGTTTACCTCAGGACTGAAGGGCAATGATGTACACGGGGTAGAACACGTCCCGTGTTCTCTCCCGTGTTCTTCTCTGATTAAGCCAGTGAAGCCTCGAAGCCATCCAGTGAGAAACACGGGGTATGGGACCCCCGTGTTCTTTGCTGAGTGATCTTTTTGGCTTTAATCCTTCATGTTTTGCATGGCTTTGCCCTTGGATCCTTTTCTAATGTTCTTATGTGTTAGTTCAAGGTTGGAAAGTAAAGTATAGAGCATCTAAGTATGCATTTAATTAAATGGAGAAAGTAAAGAATACATGAGAATTAAGGAAAGTGATAATGTTCTAATAAGAAACTATGATGTGTATTTGTATAGCCTGAGGAGTGCCATCTTGCAAAGGCAAGAGGAAGTGTAAAGGAGTTTTTGGTGAGAGCAAAAGGAACATCACATTGGAAGCTTGTGAAAGGTAGCTAGCTTTATCCTTAAGCTTTGTTTTCTATTTACATGATTTTATGTGTTTTATCCATTGTATGGAATGAGAATGATATTGCAAGTGTTGTGGCACAACCCGAGAAGACAGTAGAATACTGTGATTGGCCTATGGCTCGGGACCCTCGGGGATAATAGTGCATTGTTGTGTGTGGTACCTATGGCCAGGGACCTCGGGAAGACAGTGTGATACTGTGTTAGGCCTTTTGGCACGGGAACCCCGGGAAGACAGCGTGATGCTGTATGAGGCCTGAGTACGATTGTTTGTGATGGCCATCTAGATATTGTGATAAGTCCTTAAATGGACTTGATGATTGTTGTGAATTGCTGTGTGTGTGATGCGTATTTCCTATAATAGTATAATATTGAATATGTTGATGAATGATTATTGGATTTCGAAATGTATGTCTTAATTGCTTAAGGATCTGGAGTGGTTTGAAACGTTTTTATAGCACTAGTTAGCTACTGAGAAACTTTGTTTCTCATGTTTTCTGTATTGTGACTAACCATTCCAGGTGATGCTTCCAAGGGCTCTCACGATAAAGGGCAATAGTATTTGAAGTTGTAAATAATTGTATAGTTGATAACATTGAATATGATGGATGTACAATTTGTAAAGTTGAACTTATGAGTAATTATATGACTTTTGATCATGTGTTTGAGATAAGCATATTTGAGATATTCCGAGTAATTTGGAGCAAATAGCATTTTAGTATGCGCTAATTATCTATTAAATGAGGAATAAGGCGTTATTAAGTAAGGGAGTTACACTTACCCATGAGTTACCTCCATAAAGACCCCTAAGTTTTTCCATTAGAGGTTTAAGGGTACCCTAGGGAAAACTAGGAAAAATGGTTGTAAAAATTGTAATTATTAAATGTAGATATGGATATTTGAGATATGATAAATGGTCTAAAATTTTTATGAATGTTTCAACTAAAATAAATTCCATGGACTTATGTTGAACTCTATAACTTTTAAGATCTTGATATGGAACTTGGATGAAATTTATCCTTAACTTGGTTATAGACCATTTGGACTTAAACCTATGGACTCTTGGATTATGTACAAGGACATTGAAATATGATTTTAAAGATTTTAAATAAGCTTATTTTATATATGAAACAAAATGGCATGGCATAAATGGTATTTGAACCATACCGTAATTATGTGACATGTAAGTCCTTGTGATGATCATGTTATCCATGATATTTTTGCCTTGTGAGGCACACCATTATATGATTTTAGGCAAGTTAGCCCAGTGCCTTATCATTTTTCTACTAAAGAAAAAGAGGTGTGGTTTGTAGTTGGAAGAAAAAATGTAAAGGAAAGAGAGATAAAGTTGAAGGGTGTTAAAAATTGGTAACCTATATACCAATTTGCATTTGTTTTTCCAAAGGAAGGTATTTTTATTAATTTTTTCTAAATTTTTGTAGTAACTATTCAAGTTTTACAATTTTTAAGTATTTCTTTCTACATATATTTTACTAGGCAAATCCCATTAGAATACGGGTTTAATTGTTTTTTACTAAGTTTTATACTCATTGTGTTTTATTTTATTATTTTACAAACATCCTACTACTAAATGGACCCAACAATCAATCTTCCAATCTTAATTGTTAATTTATCACCAAAATATAATATACTCAATTTGGCTTTTATAAATTAGAAATGTAGATCTCTTTATTAGTGGACTCTTTTGGATTGCAAAACACCATTTTCGCAACATTAATTCCACTAGGATGGCTTCTTTCTAGCTTAAATATGGATTCCATGAATATGGACAATTTGGAACAAGCAAGTGGAGATTCATTCGTTGAATCTCTTCCAAATCAACTTTTGCCTAGTCAATAAAGTGTAAGCTAAATTACTTTTATAAATATATTTGGTGTATAACCTTAAAGGCTTATAAGCTTAGTATTTTATGAACTTGGTTTGTATAGGGTCATAAGAATGGAACCTAAGCATGCTTAGACTATATTGCATTACTTACTTAAATTATGATTTTCTACATATTTTATTTATTTTCACTAATATGTTACAATATTACCTATGTATGACTTAATTATTACTATGCTAGTATCTTGATATCATATATGTATGTATAAAAATTCTAATATTTTTAAATGCAAAAAAATTATAATTTTTAGAATCTTACCATATGATCACATGTACTATGAAAAATAAGGAAAAGGTTTTATGTAAATTTTATATATTTTAGTAACATTGATTTTATGAACTTCCTCAACTTGTCATGCAATTTTATCATAAAGATTTTTGCTTTTTTTAAAGTATCTTCCACAAGAGAAATCTTGGAGGAGTCATTTTCCACAAATCATGACTCTATTTCTTTAAAATAAGTGGTTACCTGATTTTTAAATAGTGATCATTTAAATATATGATTTTTACTAATCTAGTCTTATTCAATTGTATTTATTTTATAATTTTAATTACCTTATGAAATCAAAGGATTCAATCATCTTTCTTCCTATTATACCATGGTTTTTTTAAAGAAAAATTAAGAAAGGATACAAATTATACTTTCATATGTTTTAAAATTTATTTGTTTTCAAAGTTTGGTAAATTAAATGCATCTTCCTTTATCATAACCTAATTTGATCATGATTGACATAAATCCTGTTACCGATTTCTATAAGCCTTAACAATTTTTACTCTTTCTATTTAATGAGAGTTTCCAATTACAAAGGGACTTGAAAACTTATTTCAAAATTTTTTTGTAAAAAAATGAATAGAGTCTCTCTTATTTTTAGACATTTTTTGAGGGTCACATGCCCTTAAAATACAAAACCTATATATTCTCAGGTATGATAGTAAACAACATTCATAGAATATTATACAATTTCAAATTTATACACTGATTAACAACTCTATATATCTAATGCTAAATTAATGACATTTCAATTTTGAATTCTAATCCTATTTCAAGAGGACTCTAACTGTCAAATCTTTCAATCCAGGCAATCTTTGTTTCTCCATGTTTGTGTTATAACTCAAATAAGCTATTTTAACTTGAAATCTTAAGATAAAATAGAGTGAGTTTCAAGAATTCAGTAAGCATATATTTCTACCACTACCTTTTGGAAAATTAACTTTGAAAACATATATACATAACGATTATAAGCTAATCATATATTAATTTAGAAACTAATAGTAAACCCCATTTTTATTGGATTTTTGAGATATGTGAAACTAAGTCTCAAAATGGGAGTTCACCTATAAACAATATAAACTCAAACCTCATACAACATTTCTTAGAAATCTCAACTATCTATAAGTGCCTAATCTCATTAGCAAATCATACACTACCCATTCTGAGTAGATATTACAATTATAAATAGCCATTAAGGCTCAAATGCAATTAAATCATTGCAATCACATCAACAACAATATTTAATCACAAATAAATTTCAATTTTAAACCACATCACACATTCATTTTTAGTAGCCTACTGATGGTCACATATTGACTTTCAAGTTAACCTTATAATCTTTCTCAACTATTTGTCAAAAATTTTCTATCAAGCTTTTATATCATCACTTCATTACCATCTATAATTTCCTATGTCTCATAAGGCTCAATTCTTGATAAAGTAAATTCACTAATGTTCAATTATATTCATTTTCTTTCCAAGTATTCTATACAAGCATACATAACTATTCGTCAATACGGGGCATTCAAGTAAATATCACTATATGCTCATATGGCAACATCTTTATATTTTCTGGCATGAGCACAACATTCCTTTGTGTTTTAATACAAATTTCACTATATTTTCTAATGTGCCCATCATGATATAACTTAGTCACAATATAAACTATTACAATTCTCTCATAAACAATTAGTTAGTGATTATTACTAATGCCACCATGTTACCATTGCACACTCTGATTAATTAACATTCACTTAACAACTAATTACATATTTATAATAGAACTAGGTTTATGCATGCATATGATATCTATATTATTAACAAGGAGTCATAATAATTTATTATTTTTTATTATAATATAAAGCGGTAGTGAGATATACACTTACCTTATAACGTTAATCCATTTTTGGAGGTTCCAAAGCATTCATAATCATGTTTTATCATTTCCTCTTAATATTACAATTTACAAGAATAATTTATAAATATTCAAGTTCACTCATTCTCTTTCAAAATCATTATTTTATTTTTTATATTATAATTTTACTATCTTTTCCTTAAATTAATCATAAGAAACTAGAAATATAGTATTTCATTGTAATTTAAAATTGAATATATATATATATATATGAAAATACAACCATTCAAAGCTTTTAAAAAAGCTCATTTGATGCCACTTATTCTTCCTAAACTATTGAAACCTTTATTTTCCCATTTATCATCGACAAGTCATAAATTCTCATTGATAACTCCTCCAAAAGCATATAATTCTAGTTTTATCTAAGCTATATCAAGCATACTAAATATCAAATATACAAGATAAAGTGATAAGGCCCAGACTTTCTAAATCCAATTCAAATTTCCTGTAATATTAATATAAAATACTCTAGAAAGGGTTCAAATTATACTATTCTATCATCTTATAACATAAAAATATGATTTTTTTGAAATATTACTATAAATCCATAATACGCATAAAATAGGTTTTCTTGACTAAAGTTGAAATCTTTCAAAATATAAAATTATAACACTTCGCAATTATGCTAACCATAGTCCTTTAGTAATCTATATCATAGAACTCTCTTTTTTTCCCCTAAGCCATTATTAAATATTCAAAACACTCACGAATAGGTTTTATAGATCAAATTCAATTCATTTATAATACTAGAATATTCTCCAAATAAGTTTCTATCATCTTATCCTAATTTTCATGACATAAAACGTTAATTTCTTAAAAATATTAGCGAGAACCCACAAGATGTATAAAATGGTTTCTATTTTCTTGGATTAGCTTGAAATTAACATAAATATTGAAATCTTATGATATAAAAATGTTTACCTAACTTTGGAGTGCTCGATTAGAGTTTGCCAATAATGCTTTTGAAAGTAAAAAGACCTTTTACCTTACCATTGTTGCCTAGCATAGCCTACCTTGCAACTCCTCCAAGCTAGTTACAATCTGCAGCTTCCTAAAAGTGATCAGATGCATAGTTAGCCAAGAAAGAGCTTTAACATCCAATAGGAAATAACATCTAGTTATGGCATAAGATAGTACCTAGCTAGAGCTAAAGAGAAAAGAGATGCAAGAGAAAAAAAAGACAGGGGAGAAAGAGAAAGGTGACTAGAGATGGAGAAAGTACATCAACATGCAACAATACCAACCATTAAGGGAGATGGTGATAGGAAAGAAGGATAGGAGGGACAAAGGAAAATAGCCACCCCCTGAGAGAAAGACCTGACCAAATATAAAAAGAAAAAAGAGAAAATGGCAATGGAAGTGAGAAGAGAAAGGGAGGATTAGATTTTTCTTATAAAAAAAAAAAAGAAAGATAGGCTTGTAAATGGAAGGAGAAGAAAGAATGCCGACATTACACAAAAAAAAAAAAAGAAAGGGATGTTTGAAAAAGAAAGCTAAGGGTTCTTATCTTATGCTTCATACACCATTATAAGCTCATTCTTACTATTACATCTCAACCTAAGATTTTAAAACAAAATTAATGTAACGTTCTTTTATTCTAAAAGCTCATTTCATAAAAACTAATTTGATTTAAAATTCCAACTCAATTATTTTCATCATTCCTTTTATACATACATATAAATATATATTTAAGATAACCTAAAAAATTTTAAAAACCTAAAATAATTATTTTAAATTTCCATAACTTTTAAAGATAATTATTTCAAATATAAGTTATTTTATAAATCCTTGCACCTGTATTACTACAATATTTTTAACTTATAAGAAATTCTTTATAAAAATCATTCTAAACTAATCTTAAATTAATAATGGTTATATATAAAATAAATAAATTTCAAATATTATTATAAATATCATTTTCAATATTCCAGGCTTATAATTCAAAAAATATATTTAAAGATAAATATTAACTAAATAAATAGATAATTACCCATAAGCATAAAAAAATAATAAAACTTCAAATATTAACTTAGGATATTACATCCTTTGAACGAGTCAAGCTTCTAATTTTTCCTTAATGAAAAAGTAGAAACTTCATAGTAGTAGTTTTCATTCAATATCAAAAAGAAGTTCTATCTTAAGTTTTCTAAAAAGATTTTCTAGTACCATTTTCATAACCTTTAAAGAAAACACATCTCATATCTATTTTCAAACAAGTTATGAGAAAACTCATCCTTTCAAAGGATAGTGGTGACTTATGAGTTTCCCATAAAGTGGTACAATTATATATATAATCTTCATACGCTAGAATGTCTTGTAGAAAAATTTTCAAGAATGCAATTGCCTATATGGTTTCTAAATCAATTTAAAATTTTTAGTTGTTTTTCTTTCATATGGTCTCTTGATTACTTGTAAGTTATCTTTTTCAAAAGTTATCTTCAAATACAAAGTATTTTATTTTAAAAAGAATTACTGGTGGATAACTTGCTTGAGTCTTGTGTTTTTAAGAAAGTAACAAAGGTTTATAAAAGAAACTTAAGTAAGGCTTGTGATGATATTTGTATGATATCTTTAAGCTAATCACTATTGGCTAGAAAATGGGTCATGACAAAAGGTGGATAGAGTTTATCAAAGACTATGATTATTTGATCATGTATTATCCTCACAATGTGAATTTTATTGCAAATGCTTTAAGTAAAAAGTTGTTAAGCATCATGATATATCCTCAATCTAGTGAATAAGGAGTTTGGCTAGCATAAGTGTCCATGCAATTAGTAATGGTGGATAGAATCAAATAATATTAGAAACACAATCCTTAATACCCTGCCTTGTACAAAAGGTAACTATAAATTAAGAATATAACCTTGTTATAGATGAGAAAAATGCCTTTTCAATACTGAGGATGATTGTGGGTTCCTTTTAATGAGTGAAATGAGTTATTGTATCAATCCTATTATTTTTCCTACATCATGCATTCAAAGGTAGCCAAAATGTATCATGATTTATGTGAAACTTTCTGGTGGAAAGGGATAAAGAAAAATGTATTGGAATATGTGACCAAATGTCTTATGTACCAACAAGGGAAAGTGGAATATTAATGATTGGCAAATTTACATCAGCCTTTAGAAATCCTAGAATGGAAATGGGAAAATATAACTATGGACTTCTCTACTAACTTACCTAGGACCTTCAAACCTTATGATTTTATTTAGGTGATAGTCGATCAATTAACCAAGTCAACATATATCTTACTTGTTAAGATTATGTACTCAGTAGCCTAGTATGCCCAATTACATAGAAACTAGATAATTCAACTTTATAGAGTCACTATAACCATCATATTAAATAGAGGTACTTAGTTCACCACCTATTTCTAGAAATCCTTCTAATAAGCTTTGGTACCTAACTATGTTTTAGCATAATTTTTCACCCTTAAATGGATCAACAATTAGAAAGAATCATTTAGCTATTAAAAGACATGATCCAAGCTTATGCTTTTAAGTTTGAAGGAAATTAGGAAAGGTATCCACCAATAGTGGAATTTTTCTATAATAATAACTATCAATCAAGTATTAAGATGACCCCATTTGAGGCATTATATGGGTGTAGATTTAGATCACAAGTGGGATGGTTTATGCTAAGTGAGGCTAAGCTCTTGGGATCAAATTAGGTTGTAAATGCAATGGTAAAAGGTGCATAATATTCAAGATTGATTGAAAATTGCAAAAAATCAACAAAAAATGCTACATAAACAAAAGAAAGAGGATTTTGGAATTCTAGAAAAAGACTAACTTTTGCTCAAGGTATTTACAATGAAGGAAGTTATGAACTTTGGAGAAAAAGGCAAATAGGCATCTTGTTATATTGATATGGAATGGGCTTATAACTCAACACAATAACTTAACTTTAAATTCAAATACTTATCAACTTTTTTTCTTTCTTTCTTAATTCTTTTTGCCTTATTCTTCTTTTTTCTATTTTTTCTTTTTCAACTTTTTCAAATATTTTTTTTATTCTTTTTATTTTTTCTCTTTTTTCTTATTTTTCATTTTTGTTTCTTTTTTTCCTCATTTCAACCAAGCCTTGAACTTGAAGTCGATAAATTTCCACAACATACATACACACATAGCCCTACACTTATTCAAAAACCTATTTTACTAAAATTCGAATACTTTACTAAAGCAAATCAACAAAGAAAAGGTAATTAGGCTCAAAAGGATTTAACAAAGATAGAAATTTAAGATTAGTTATTTAACTCTAACGCAAATAAATAAATAATGCCTTTATCATTTTTATGTATGCATATGCAAATATAATCTCAAAAAGAATCAAAGCAAATTTTAGAAAAAAAAATCATGAAAGAATATTACACCAAAAGGAAAGAGAATATTGTAAGTACTTAACATAAGGCTCAAAATTTTACAAGAAAAGTCATGCTACCAAGCTACCAAATTCAATCCATCAATTCAAAATCCATCACAACACCAATTAATTTCAAAAAGCAAAATCATTCATTTAATTATATTATGAATTCTATCTAATTTCAATTGAATTCTACTCATAAAAAATGCAAAACATCTATAATATCCCAAATTAAACTTATAGTTTTATAAATTCAATGCCTATAGATATTTATTTATTTACTCAGTTAATATATAATTTAAATTTATTTTTTGAATTAAAGATTTTGGAATTATAGAAATGATATTTATAATAATATTTAAAATTTGTTTATTTTTATATATGGCCATTATTAATTTAAGATTAGTTTAGAATGATTTTTATAAGGAATTTTCTATAAGTTGTAAATATTTTAGTGATTATAGGTGCAAGGATTTATAAAATAATTTATTAGTATTTGATAAATTATTCTTGAGAATTCTTGAAATTTGAAATAAAGTTATTTCTAAAATAGTCATTATTGATTCGAAACTTGTTTAAATATATTCTACGAGGATTTTCTTATAGATAGAAAATAATTTTAAAAATTGTAAGTGAAAATATTTATGGAATTAAATATTTGAAATGATAAATTATTTCTGAAAGTTATGAGAGTATTTTTAGAAATTTTAAATTTATTAGATTATTGCATTTATATTTACTTTTATGAAAATAAGTTTTGAAATAAATATATGATTGAGATTGGATTGAATGGATTTGGAATGATGAGATTATACGAAGGGGATGAGTCTATTTTACATCAAAAAGCATGAAAAATTAACACTAAGCTCCCTTTTTACACTTTTCCCTTTCCTCGCCCTTTATTTTTGAGTTATTTCTCCTCTCTTCTCAAATCTAATCTTTTGTTAAGACAACAATAAGAATAAAACAAGATAATATATCTAATTTTTTCCTTTCTCTCTCTCACTTTTTGAAAGTCAATGGCCATCTATTTCTTTTTTCCGGTTCATCTCTCTCTCTTCCATTTACTTTGGTCTTCTCCCTCCTCGCCCCCTTTCCAATGACACTCTCTTCCCTAACCCAGCCGCTACTGCTTCTCTTCTTCACCGCTCCTCCCTCTTTCTTCCTTCCATATTTCCTTCAAGTTCGGTTGGAGCTACATGTTTTGTCATGCATTATGGCTCCCTTCACTTTATTGACGTCGCTGTTGGAATCCAGCTATGACAAAGAAGCTATGAATAGCCAACGGTTGAACGAGACTGAAACAGAGCTCCGGCGGGGTGGCTTTCTTGGCTAGCATTGGCTTGTCTTGCCATCGTCAGATCAAAGCTTCAGCTTCCTAAATCGCCGCTGTTGGTAGTGCAAGGGGACTAACAGAACTGCAGCTTGGAGTTGCAGACAAGCTTGGAGTTTCCCTTCCCACTAGTGACTAACTATGATTTGGATGCCGATGATCGTTCATAAGACACCTTAAAGTAAGGAAGACAAAAGCCCATTTGGGCGTTTTTAACATATATGAAGATTCTTTTGAAAATATAGAATTTATGATATATGATGCTAAGTGTTATAAATAGAAAATTTATGAGTATTTTAGCTTTTGAGTACTACTTTGGGAAAAATATAATTTTTTTGACATGAAATACTAAAATAATGTAAGTAAAGGTTTTTTAGGATGTTCTATGAGAATATTTTCAATGGTGGTTATATATGATAAAAAATCTATTTTTAAAGACATTTTTGAGATATAATGATACATAGGAAAACTATGATATCCGTGTTATGAAATGTTGAAGTGGTGTGAGTATGATACTCATATAGCATATGGTACTTTTATAATGTGTTTTATGTCCAGTTCTGAAATTCTTATTTTATCACTTTATATGGATAATTGATATAATATTAGTAGAAATAATAATTTGAAGTATTAGAATGTTAAGTTATTGTACATAGAGTGTACTTACTTCCTGAAAGTTAATATATTGATGTTTAAAATTAATCTAAGTAAAATTTTAAAATATGATGTTTGAATACATAAGCCTATGTTCATTTTGTAAGCTAATCTCAGAGACATAAAGAAAGCTATAATCTAAGATGAGTAAGTGGCATATTTGGATTACCAATTAATACTAGGAAATATAAGAAGCAAAAATAAAGGAATATTTATTTATCTATAATTTATTCTTATAAATTATGAATAGGAAGAAATGAAAGATGAAGGTGAAGTGTTGAAAATTGTTGAAATTGTTAGATGATCCCACCAAGTGAGTATATATCTTACCATAATTTTATATTTCAATAAAAATTTAGTTTAAATATTGTACATTATATTCCTCTTAATGATATTACAAATTTCATATTTATGTATATACTTACATAGAAACTCAATTTTATGGTATAAGTACAATTAGTTTTTTGAATAAATATTAATTGAATAGAGTATGCAGCAAAAACATGGTAATGTTATCAATAATTACCAAATGTTTATGGTTGAACTCCCTATCACTTGTATGCTAGAAATTATAGTGTGAATTGTGATCTAAGAGTTAATCTCTTATGTGTATACTATCTGCAAATTCTACCATGAATGACACTAGAAGTTGTGAAGTGTGTTATAGCAATGATCTTAAAAACTGTGAATGGTAATGGAATTATGATATGAAAGTCAAATGGAAAATTCATAGCAAACAACTATGAAAGATATAAGGTTGACCAAAGAGCCGGATGGAAAAATTCCTGACAAACTATATGAGAATAATATAAGAATAATTAGAGAAATCTGAAAGGTAGATATAAACACGATTATTTTAAATGATTATGTAATGTGATATAGTATTAAAATTTTACTTGTGATTGGATATCTCTATTTAACTTGATTTCAAAGACTTAATATGATTGTGATGATTTATTTGTATTCGAGATTTAATGGCTATTTGTAAATGTGATGTTTATCCAAAATAAGTAGTGAGTGATATTGATTGAGATTATTATATTTTGTGATGCGATACATGGGATTTAAGTTTTATATAAGTGAAATATCAATCTGAAACCTAGTTTTGTATATTCCAGAAATTCAAGAAATGGGTTTGCTAATATTTTCTAATTTAGTACATGGTTAATCTGTGAATTGTTATTATATATAAAACAATTCACCTGTAAAACAATTGTAGTTGTATGCTCACTAAGTTCTCATAACTCACTCCATCCTATTTTCAATGTTTTCAAGTTGTGTGAGCATATTTAAGCTTGTTACATCTGTAAAGATCCAAGACTACCTTATTAAAGAGATTTAACAATTAGGATCAACATTACTATAGAGATTTATGATGTGTTGGATTGTTGTATGTGTGTAAATTTGATACTATATTATACAATATGTATATTTGTTACTATCATATTTGGAAATAATACAAGTTTTAACACTTTAAGGCATATGCCCCTCGGGAAGTATCCAAAAATAGAAGAGACTTTTTTTATTTTTTCACAAAAATTTAAAATAAATTTTCAAGTTCTCTTTGAAATTTAAAAACTCCCATTAAATAGAAAGAGTGAAAATTGTTAAGACTTATGGAAATCGATAATAGGATTCACACTGGTCATAATTAAAATTAGGTTGTGACAATATCTATTAATGGAAGATAATTAAAATGTAATACCTTATATTAATATTTAAAGTTTTATAAATTTCCTTACTTAGGAATAATTATTTTTATTTACTTATTCATTTATTTATTCAATTAATAACTAGTATTGAATTTTATTTAATTGGCTAATGTTGATTTAAGGTTTATTTAAATATTTTCTATAAAGATTTTCTTGTAAGTTAGGAATATTTTCAGTGACTGAAGGTACAAAGATTTATAAAATTAATTATTGATATTTGATAAATTATTTTTAGAAATTGAGGAATATTAAAATATTTATTTTAGGACTCTCAAATTTATCAAGTTATTACAATTATAAATATATATATATATATTAAGGGAAGATTGAAAATAATGAAGTTAAGACCTTTATTTTTAGAAATTTTGAATAAAAGTATCATAAAATATAAAAATTTCATGGCTAAGATTGATTTAAACCATTTAAAAGGGTGTAATTAAATGAGGATTAGGATTATGCTACACCAAAAGTATTAAATCACAACCCTTGGATTATTTTTTTATTTTCTTTCTTTCCCTTATATTTTATTATTTTTCTCAATTACTTTCTCTCTCCTCTCTGATTTTTCTTTTAATACATAGGTACCCTCATTATTTTCACCAACTTCTCTTTCTTCTCATTCTCTTCACTGAACCTCTCTCTCTTTTTCTTCTTTTTTCTATTTTTACTAGCTCTCTCTTTCCTCCCTTTCCTTCTTCTCTCTTCTTCAGCACCAACACTACCATCGCAAGGAAGCTTTTTGTTGTACATTGTTTAAACAAATAGTAATTTTTGGTGGCATAAGGGAAGCCAATCGACAAATGAAAAGCATGGGTTTTCTTTGCTTTTGCTCTAGCATACTCTTCATTTCCAACTGTTGTTATTTGACAAGGATATCTCTCAGCTTGTAGTACCTGGTTACCAAGTGAAGATTGTTTGAAGTGCAACCAGTGATGGTCATTTGGCCCTTGTCATTATTGGTAATTCAATAAGTCTTTACTATTGGTAAGTTTCAACAAGGCATTTTAAAGGCTGGTTAGCTAATTTGTATCATAAATCCTTAATTTTTATGATGATTTAATACTTCATTCAAGATAAACCCATTTTATACTTATTGTGGATTCTGGCTAGTGCTTCTAAAAAATAATATTTTTATATTGTGGAATGTTAAGATAAGGTGATTGAAGTTTATTTACAGTAATTATAAAGTGTTATATTTTCATATTTTAAAAGATTCCAATTTGAATCAAGGAAACTTTGTTTTACCATATTATTTAGATACTCATTATAGCATTAATAAAATAAGGATTTTATGCTTAAGAATATTAGATTGATATGTTTAAAGTATATTCATATGCTTAGAATCTAATATTTTGATTATTTATATCCTTTGGAGTAGAAAAGCAGTCATATACAAGAATTTCTAATTTTTCAATGATAAGTTTTGAAAATAAAAGATGCAATAGCTTAAGAAGAATAAGTAGCATCAAATGAGCTTTTTTAGAGCTTTGAATTCTAATATTTTCACCTGTACAAGTTTGATTTTGAATTACCATATAATAACATATTTTGATTTCATGGGACAATATTAAAATAAAAAAAGTAAAGAAGTTCATGATCTAAATTATTAGTATACTATGATTAGAAATTGAAATTGAAATTGAAATGATAAAAAGGAAAATAATGAATGCTTATTTATTTATGAATTATTCTTGTAAATCATGATTAAAAAGATGAAAACAAGTTGAACTTGGATGCTTCAGAGTAAGGAATAGGTGGATCTTAATAGGTGAGTATATATATCTTACCACAAATTAATATCTTAATAAAAATAGTTTAAATGTTATGAATTATATTCTTCTTATTGATAGTATAGATTTCATGATTATGTATATACATTCATGTGTAAACTTAATTCCATAATATAAGTGCAATTAGGTAGTTAAGTGAATATTAAATTGGCTAAGCATAGTAGAACATGATGGTGGTGGTTCTAACTATTAATGGGTTATGATTGAGTTTCAATGATATCTATATGTTATAACCTTATAGGAGAACATGATGGTATTATTATATATACTTATGTATATACTGTTGTGTGCTTGGTTACTTTACATTGAAGTTTTTTATAAATAATTGTGGTATGAGAAATGAATATTCATGTATATTATTTGTAAATCCTACCATGGGTGGCATTGAAATTTATGAATTGTGCTAGAATGATAACATTGAAAATTATGAACTATAATAGAATGATGTTCTGGAAGCCAAATGCAAAATTCCCAGCATGCAGTTAAGAAGGATATAAGATTGATCTAGAAATCAAAAAGCAATTACATGTAAGTTTATTATAAATGAATTTGTAATATGATGTGATATTGGAAATCATTTGTGATTGAATATTACTATTTTCTATGATTGCAAGAGCTTGAGATGATTATGATGATTCATTTAAGTTCAAGCCTTAATGGCTATTTATGAATTTAATGACTACCGAAATGAGTGGTGTGTGATATTAGAATGATATCAAGTGCCAATGAATAGTTGAGATTATTGTGACATGTGATATGAAATATAGAATTTAAGTTGCTTGTAGGTGAACGTTCAATTTGAGGTTTAGTTTTGTATATCTCAAAAATCTAGAAAAAAGGGTTTGTTATTATTTTCTAATTTAGTGCATGATTAATTAGTGACTGTTATAATTGTTTATATAAAACTAGTTTCATATAACATAATGATAAATATATACTCACTGAGTTCTCACAACTTAATCCATTTTATTTTAAATATTTTTAGGTTGGAATTAGCAAATTTAAGCTTGTTCCATCCATGGAGAATCAAGACTACCTTGTTAAAGGATTTTGATAGTTGGATTAGGATAAAAAATGAGATAAAGATTATGATGATTTAGTGTTTAATGTGTTGAAATGTTTATTTGTATATATGTTGCATTGTGTAATATTTTGAATGTATATGATGTTGTCATATCTATCGTATTTAAGAATTTATATAGGTTTGGTATTTAAAGACATGTGGCCTTGGGGAAATATCCAAAACCAGGAGAAACTCTATCCATTTTTTTACAAAAATTTAAAGTGAATTTCAAATCCTTTGACAATATGGAGATTTCCATTAGATAGATTAGAATAAAATATGTTAAGGCTCATGGAAATTGGATATCAGGATCCACACAAGTCACGATGGGGGTAGGTTATAATATAAAATGATTCAAAAAGACTTGAAAATAAATGAAAAATATATTTTTATATTTTTTTATTTTTCCTTTATTTTTCAAAAGCATTAAAAGAAGACACAAAACATAAAATAAATCCTAGAAATCTCTCCCTCACACTTAAATTTTACATTATCCTTAATGTAAAGCTTTTGAACATGAAGAAAGATAAAGGATAAGTAAAGTAAAAAAGAAAAGAAAGAGAAAGCAAATCTAAAAAGTTTAGGTTGCCTCCTAAGAAATGCCTTTGTTTAATCTCTTAAGCTTGATATGACTTTAACTTCTTCAATCAAGATCTACATAAAGATATGCCATCTCCTTTGCATTTAAATTACCAAACTTCATATCATCTAACAAGAAGGTCTTTTGCAAATTGGGATTATCTATCATAATTTCTCCAAGTATTATATTTCAATCACTCTTTTTTAGAAATTCAGAATAATCTTGTATAATAAATCTAACATGATTAGTAGAATGAATAGAATGATCAGTAAGAATGTATTAATTTTGCCTCTAAAAGTTAAATCTCTACATGATCATCATTTTTTACAATTTCTAAAAGAACACTATTCTCATCACTTATGAATGTTAAAATCTTAGCATATATGGCACACCTATTGTGATTATCATAGCAAGTGCACAAATGGCCATTAATACAATCCATAAACTTAGAAATTTCAAGAAATTTAGCAATCATGTCATCATAAGTATGTTCAACAAGTACATCATAAATAACAAAATTAAAACTAGTGACATCAAGAATAGCAACATCAAAGATAAAATAAAAAAATGAGAATAGAGAACATCATGCAATAAGAGCTCAAAAATGTTAAGAAAGGATAAAGAATTTATGATAAAATATTATGTAGCTTTAGAAATATCAAACTTTGCTATCACACCATCAAAATCCATGGTTAATGTTCTATTGCCAAAGATGGCATAAAACTAATAGTTCATTATCTAATGGATATTTCTGTTCTAGTCCCCTAACCAAGAGTTATCAGTATTTATCAAACTTGTTTCTTGAACATTGATTATAATCCTTGCTATTTTGAAAAAAGGCTAGTTAACAATGATTGGAAGAAGAACCTCATATGTCTTATTTTTCCATATTTAAAATATAAAAGTTTGTCGGAAAAATAAGCCCATCAATCTATACTAAAACATCCTTAAGAACACCTAACGGGTAAGTTTTAGATCTATTTGCTAATTGCACAACCACCCTTGTTTGTTTTAAAGGTCTTAAATTTAAAGCATGGAAAATAGCAAAAGGCATGACATTAATTGAAACTCCTAAATCTAACATGACATGTTCAATTTTAGTTTTTCTTATAATACATAAAATGGTAAATGTGCTTGGATTCTTGCATTTTCTTAGTAATTTCTTTGAATGATTGCAAACACATTCTCCTTCACACTTACTTTCTTATCATCCCTTAATTTTCTCCTATTAACATTTTTTTTTTCAAAAAGTTAGCATACCTTGAAAAATGTTTTATTAAATCTAACACAAGTATGTTGACTTTAACTTTTTTAAAAATATCTAAAATTTATATTTCATGCTTAATTTTGTTTGGGAAAACTCTTCTTGAAAAAGAAAAAGGAATAGAAAAATCAATGAGAGGTAGGGGTCTAGAGATAGAATTAACCTCAATTTCTCTATGTTTTATCTTTTTTTCTAGATACATCTTTTCTTGGTTTTCTTTTTATTGATCACTAGCTACAAATTAGAAGGATAGATCTCAACTTGCTTCTCACTTTAAAGTTCAATCTCATTGAAAACTTTCTTTTCCTTGGATTAATGACAATTTATAAAGGAAGATTACTACTAAAACCTTGTGCATCTAATCCGCTTATTGAAGAAGCTAGCTAACCTATTTGATTCTCTAAATTTTTTATGCTTGCTCTAGTCTTTTGTTGGAATTTTTGGATGCTATCTCTATTTTTTTGCTGAAGTTACTGAATGTTATTTTTAGTTTCTTGCTAAAACTAGACCATATTGGTAACTAAAGTCTTAACATGATCTTTTAGTGTTGTATCTAGTTTAGAAGTTAGATAGGTAGAATTCTATTATAAGTAAGGAGGTATTGATCTTAGTTAGAGTTGGTGTCATATCTGAAGTTTTGATTATCTCTCCAACCAACATACTAAATAAGTTACTACTACTAGTATTGGCATTGAGGTTTACAAAGGAAGATTATTGCTACATAAACTTAAGGTTGACATTTATCATCTTGTAATGTAGGACAAGAATTAGTAAAATGAGTTGGACATAACCATATACCACCAAGTTTGATAGAAGGAAAGGCTTGAGTTTGCTATTGTCCTATGGCCATTTGCCTTACTAAAAAAGTTAATTCATCCAATTTATGCTCTATTTTTTTTATTTGCATGAAACAAGTTCATTTCATTTGCACCTCTAGTGGTAATAATTAGTCTATTACCAAATTATTAGGAGTTTGCTACCATATTAGCCATTAAGTCTCTAGTTGCCATATGAGTTTTATTAACTAGTATGCCCTTACTAGCAACATTAATTATACTTCCATCCATGAGAAAAAATCCTTTATAAGAATATTGAATAAGGAGTCGCTTGCTGATTTAGTGGTATAGGTAACTAGAGCATAGTTTTTTTAAATCTTTCCCAATATTCATACAATGTTTCACCAGCCATATGCCTTATGCCACATATATTTTTTTTCATTCTAGCAGCTTTTCAAGTATGAAAGAATTTCTCTAGAAATAGCATCTTTATATCATTCTAGCAAGTGATGGACCACAGTTAAAGGTAATATACCCAATTCTTAGTTGTTTCAACAAGTGAGAAAGGAAATACCTTTAATTTGATATGGTATTCTGAAATGACATGAAGCTCCATAGTTAAGTATACCACATGAAACTCTTTCAAAGCTTTTAAAGGTCTTTACCTCCAAAACCATAAAATCTAGGAAGGAAATGGATTAATCCAAATTTTAGCTTAAAATCAGCATCAAATTCAAGATATTGGATGCTTAAAGGTTAGTAAGTAACATCAGGGGTAGCTAATTGCTTAAATGTTTTATTGTTAGCTATATTATTTGAATTATCAAGAAGATCAGAATGGAGGAAAAGGATGTTATAACTATTTGTTTTTCTAGTCCAACAAAGTAAATGAAAAGTTTTATCTATTTCAAAATCAAATTCTAACAATTCAGAAATAGTTTATATAGTCGTGCACTACATTACATTATATAGTACCATTGGAATATAAAAACACTAAAATATTAAAATACTATGAAAATTCATTCAAAACACATTCAATTAACCTATTTAGGTATTTTTAAAAATTATGAGACTACTATAGAATGAAAGTTATAACCATGCAAAACCTAAGAATACAATAAAAATATTAAAAAATTAAAAAAATGGCTTAAATGATAGGATTTGGCTAAAAAGTTAGGGGTTCATGGTTAGCAAGTTATTGATAAGCCTTAATTTAAAAATATTTTCAACCACCATAAAATTTTACAATTCAATTAGAGTTAGTCATTCTAGGACTAATTCAGAAGGTAGGAAGCAATATGTGTGCAACTTGTACAAATAAGCCAATAACTTTTTATAAAGTGTAAATAGAAGTAATATATGCCAGAAAAAGGACGAATTCTAGTGTAGGAATATGCAACAACTAAAGAATGCAAGAGAATTTGAAGAAATGATAGATATCGTAAAATGTAAGCAAACATTAACAAATGTTGAATTAACTAGAATGCTTAAACAATCATGCAAGTCACAACTATTAAATGATACTAAGGAATGAATTGAAGTGGATCCTTAGCAATGGCACCAAAATTTTGGTAGTTATCAAAATTAAAAATTACTAATTTGATGAAAATTTTGCAATATAAGGTAACAAATCAGGTTGAACCTCGTAGTGATTCACTTGAGAAATCTTTTCATAATCAATCACTAACTATGATTACAAAACTAAATAAAAAATAAAAAAAATAAATAGAAATAGAATTAAACAATTAAACAAATAATTTGCAAACAAGAAGTAAGAATATAAATAGAACTAAATTGAGGGGTATGATTCAAAATTAAACAAAATGCAGAAGTAACACCAAAAAATAATACAAAAACATAACGGATCCAATGAATTAAGAACTCTTTAGTGGATTAATCATAAATTATAGTTTATTTGACAGTTACAATTAATTTTTTTACCTTAAATCACCTAAAACCCTTGCAATGATTCATGAATTCTATGCTAGATAATCATTTAGGATTTGATCAAATTATATTAGTAGAACTAAGCAACCACTATAATCCATAAAGCTATATCTAAATCCATTTGAATATAGAATTTAGTTAAATTGAAGGATTAAATTAGAAATCTTTAATTTAATCATCCAACCCTCTATTCTTATAAGAAGAATGATGATTAACTAATTAACATTTAACATAAAACCAAATAGATATCATAAATCATATAAATGAATAAAGATTATACTAAGTTAATATCCAATTCATGCAACTCTAGAAAATTAAATAAAAAAATTGGAGAAAGGAAAAATAAATTAACAAAAGCAAACATTGCAAGTCACAACCTTATAATCTAAATCAAGATGAGTTTAAAATTCCTTGAATTAATCCAAAAATTAGCCTTACATGGATAAAAAAGAAGAAAGTCATCCAAAGAAGTGTGTTCTTGCCTTTAGAGGCATAAATACTATAATCTAATTTCTTAATCCTACAAAACCTAATGAGCTAAGTTAATATGCCTCTTAAGGTTACAAAGAATGAGGCCTTACTAATCTTAGAAGTCCAAGACCTAATTTATAAAATAATACACTACAAGAGTTATTGCATTAAAATCCCATAGGTTTACCTTCTAGCTGTTGTGAGACCTCCAAAACTATGTAGTTTCACAAAACCCCAAATATAAAAGTTGTTAGGCTAGGTCTTAGGCAACTTTGGGCACTAGTTTTACCTTAATTAAACCTTTAAAGCTCTAAATATAGACCAAAAATCAAGAATGAATTATCTTGGACAAAAGAAAACATCAACTTCATAGCCATTTTTTACCTCTCAGACACTTGAACTAGGCTTTAACTAAAACATGAAAGTAATAGACTTTTTCCAAGAGTTTCAATGATATAATTTTGATATATATAACTCAAGTTATTGTTGAAAACCTAACATATTATAAAATCTAACATTAACTAAGTAATTTCAAAACATTGAAAAACTAACACCTGATTACATAGCAAGGCCAATTTTATAAAATTAAATAGATGTAACATACTAAAAGGCATAAAATATAAGAAAATAATATAGATAAAATTTTGCACATTAATGATCATTGGTTAGTTGAAGCTAGTTAAAAGACCCAAATTTAACTAATTGAAAGCGTCTATTAAAGATAAATTTCAAACCAAAATTGACCAATTCTAATGTTTTAATCAAATTTAACCTATCAAGTTGATTTACATTGATTTTCCATAAGTTCAGTGATTGGTACTTACAGACAACAATGAAAGAGATAATAAAAGAAAAGGTGTGGTGTTTTGTAAAAATATACAAGAAAAAGTAAAGTTTTACAACAAAATAAAGTGATCACTTCCAAAAAATCAAAAATTGAAAAAATTAAATATCATGAAATAAATCACATCACATTGGAAGATAACACCTATCGATTACCAAAAAAAAGAAAGAAAGAAAATAATAAAAATCCACACCAATAGACTATTTATACGATCAAAATACAAAATGTAGCAATAAAAAAAGTAATGTAAGTTTTACCAATAAGATAAAAGATTTAGATCCATTTGTAATTGAGCTTGTTCTTTTTATTTTTTAGCTCTAGCCTAACAATTTTGTCTCCAACGCCTAGTAGCTTGTATGTAAATTATAACAAAATTTATATGAACTTTTAAAGCATAGAAAGGAAAATTATGGCAATGAAAAATAAGAAAACCAATGTCGACGTGCCAGTGACGAAGGGAAAGGTAATGATAACGATATAATAGAAAAAAGAGAAAGGCTAACTTAGTAATTGTCCTAGTTCAAATCTACTAGGATCTTTGTTAAATTTAGGGGGGAAAGGCAATATTGATTTTCAAAAACTATCTATATGTACAAAGGAAAAAGAAACCATTAAGTTATTTATGGCATAGGTAAAAAATGACAGTATTTTAGTGCACATATTAGTCTGATTGTTTTAGGTTAGTCTAAATATCCTTTACCCATATTTAACTAAAAATAAATGAAGTTCCTTATTTTCTTTACACCATCATCTAACCAAAGCAAGTAACCTACCTCCATTCACTATTAATCGAGTTTTGATAGTAGGTTACCATTAGATAGGGAAAAGCTACCTACACTAAACATCAATTTTTTTTAAATCATTAAGTATGTAGGAATAATGGCTTATTGGTTGGGTTTATTGAAAGTTTGCAAGACATTCATCTTATGTTCCATATACCCATACTTTAAAAATATGTACTTAGTGCCAATCATGCCATCAATGAGGAACCTCTTTAACTAGATATCAAGTTAAGTTATAAAGAGCAATTAGTGGTGATCTTTGATTATCAAATCTAAAAGTTGCAATCAAAAGAAGTACCAATGGTGAAAGTGCTTTGGGAATACTATGGTGAAAAGGAAGCTACTTAAGAGCTTGAAGCAAATATGTAACATAAGTATCCATATTTATTGGATAATTCAAAAATCTAAACTCGTAGCACGCAAGGAAATCCAATATACCGAACTATATCTATAAGAATTCAAGGATAAATTCTTCTAAAGAGAGAGTACACCTAGTAGGATTAGGATTTGTGATCAATTAATTTAAAACATATTTAACATAGTAGAGTGGAGATAAATTGAAATTCACATAGGGTAATACTTAAATTTATGAAAATAGAGCAACTAAATTATGATTACCAAATAACATAAGATTATGTAAACACTTGTTAAATCCTTATAATTCAAATTGGTATTTTAAGAGATGCTATAGAAGTGTAAATGATTTGTGCAAACTATTTATAAAGTTGGATATGTATGGTTTTTATAAGATGAGATAAGGTAGATTAGTAGAGGAAGTTAGGAAAGCCTATTATCTTTCTAATTTTACCTTTGCAATAATATCCCCCTTTCATTCCCTAATTAACCTACCTTTCCCATTTTTTATTCATCATCTTTTCTAAGAGCCTAAAGAGAAACTTGAGCCATTATATCTTATTCCTTAACTTTAACTAAGTAGTTAAGGTAAAAGGCTAACTGTTAAGAGTTTCCTTAATAAATCTTCTATCTTCCCTAAAAATTGTTGATACAATAATTGAGGAAACTTAGGAAATTATATGCCTTAACTTGGCATTTTTCTCTTTTAAATGTGTGACAACTTCATCAACTTATCACTTCTACTTCAAAATTTTCTCTTCTAACTTCTAAGTAATATTTTGCTATACCCTTATTCAAATATAGGAATTTAGAATCTTATTATATAATAAGAATGCTTGGAATGAATCATATGCCCTTGTTTAAAATGAAAATTTATGTGAATAAAGCAAAGACTTGGGTAAATAATTGTAAATAAGATACTAGGTAAAATTAAAATTTTAATGGTTTTTTTAGTCATGAGATAAGGAGGTATATTAGGTAAAAGTGTTAAAGGTTAAAAGTGGTTAAAAATGAGTATGATAGTACATAGAAAGTTTAGGGCAAATGATGAAAATGCCTCACCCTTATAAAACACAAACTTTAACATTAGAAAGGCACTATTTGACATTTTCCCTAACCAAACTCCCTCCTCTCTTACTCTTTTCACCTTTTCTTCTCTCTCCTTTAGGATCTTCCTCCATTAAGCAAGTTAAGGATGATTTCTCATCAAAGTTTCTACATAAACATAAGATCTTTATAAAAACTAGAATTTTGATTAATTTTTTAGGATTTAAGGAAGATTTGACTATATAGTTTAAAAAAGGGAAAACCAAACTCTAATATGAAACCTTTTTTATTTTGATTAATTAGGGCTAAAGTATAATAGATCCAACCTTTCTAAATCTTCTCCACAATAGGTAAGTGAGCAATCTTAATCTATTTTAAGCATTTAATGGGTGTTTGTTTGATTGAGGTTATGTTTCAAGGTTGGTGGTGATATTTATGAAATGCACTTGTGAGTGATGCTTGAGGTTAATACGATGATGAAAACTAGATTAAATTAGATGTTATAAATGTAAATTGATGATTTAGTATGTATATATTGATAGGTAAAGTTTGAAACAAATCAATGGTAGATGAATAATGAATCATATTGGTTGGTTTGTAGATTCCCAGAAGAATGGTTGACCATTATGCCTAAATGGTTGACTACTATGCTAAAGATTTGGTCAAAGGAAAGCCAAGTAATGAAAAGTTCATTATTTCCCTACTAGAAGGATCCCTCCTTAGGAGTGAATAATTAACTATTAAGTCACTAACCTTCAACCATTAGCTTCCTTGTCTTATATAATCATTGTTAATTACTAACATAATGAAACAAGTTTGATACAAAAGGGACATGCTATTGTAATACACATAAATTTAAGTAATTAATTGATGACCTTCAAGTAAAATGATAGTACTTAAATCCTAAGGATCACATGTTCCTTGTATGGATGTTTGTGTATTCATTCATACAAATTTAATGTGAAAGTGATATAGCTTTTGTATTTAATGGGTGATTGCTAATGAATTTGTAATTAGGACCATGCAAGAAAGGCATGATATTGTCAAAAAATGTAAAGTATGATTAATACTTAAGATATTGTGCTATAAGAAGGAATCAAATGGAATATGTGTTTCAAGGAATCAAAAGGACATATGGAATGATGATAAATGTGAAAAGTATCATACATATGAGATCTTGTATCAAAAGAATGTGCATTTGACCTATAGATTATGGTAGGGAAGATGCATGGTATATGAAAATCGGATTTGATAAACTACTTGTGGAGGGAATAAGGTTAACTATGGAAGGATAAGGACGAGCTTATGGTGAGTATAAGGTTAACTTAAGAGTCACAATGAGGTTTATTTATTTTTCCTTATCTTGATATTATATGTATGATATGATGAAATTATGGTATAGATAATTAAGTATGTTTGAATGATGGCACTAATAAGTACAAGTGATGTTAATGAATTATGATAAAAATAAAAATGATTTTTCTATGTGCCCTTGATATAGTAATTGCTTAGAAAAATCATAATTAGGATCTAAGAATGTGTATGCATATGTTGTATTTTTTTTATAGATAGGTTGAATTGTTGTGCACTCCTTTCCTTTCCTTATAAAGGTATAAGGTATGATAATTTATTTTGAGAATATTTCTAAAGGTTTTTTTCCTTGAATCTAAGTTTGATTTTTCATATTCAATTATAAATATTTAAATTTAGTAATTTCTTATTAATTGATGCTTACTCCCTAAGTTTCCAAGGAAACATACCCGTTTCTTTCCTTTAATTGTCTTTCTTGGGAATCTTTCATTTAAGTGTTCAATTGTCATTGAATGAAATGAAAGTAGGCTCTCTTAAAAACTTTAGTGCCAAGATAAATATTGGGATAGTTGGAATAAATATGCATAATATTTTTTTAATATAAATTATAATTAAATTTTAAAACTCTTGCACTTTTTGAAATCATAACATGCTAGCATATGAAATATTACATTAAATACATTATAGGAAGGACCGGTAACTTAGTGCCCATCATGACTTCCTAAATTGGTCAAGTGCCTTAAGGATGGGTCGTAACATATTCTATTTAATCTTTAGCTTAATTTTTATTTGATTTCTTGAATATAGGCTATTATAGGACATTAGAGAAATTTTGATGGATTATTTTTTAGGTTGAGAAATGGTAATTTTTACAATGGATCTAATTATTGTTAAGTATTTTTAACAAAATTTTTAATGGTTCAGTCAAGAAGTTAAGGTTATAAATGAGATCTAGGGGAATCCATTAGATAAATAGTAAAATTTAAGATAAATTTATAAAAATTAATAGGCGAATTGGTTCATAAATCAATTCATCAAGCCTAGAAATTATTTCTAGATAACTTGAATTGATTTAATTAGAATTCAATGAAGGAATCAATTTCCAATCAATTTAAGGAGCTCTAAATGCTCTCTATAAGGCTAATATATGCTCTTTGTAATGTTAAAATTAATTCCTCAATTGATTTAGCCTATACAGAAAGCATCTATATGACCTAAATCATTTCCTCAATCAGTTTACCTTTCCCTATTCAAAATTTTACAAAAGCCTATTGTTGATGAATGATGCTATTGAGCAATGAATGGTTATGATTTGGACTTAGTGTACTTGTAAGGCCTAATTTTCTCATGAATTATTAAGTTACGCTTATATGTGTAGTATAGATGAGATGTGGTGATGATATAGATGACTTATAATATTGTTATGATCAATACACTGAATTCATATGCTTATTTGTGACAGGATAACGTAGTCCTTGAGGAATAAGGATATAATTTGTGAAAGGATAGGAATGACTAGAAGACATAAAAAGGATCATTTAATTTTTTTTTTTTACCTATTGATATAAGCATTATGAAATTGATCCTTGCAATGCTCTGTACATTTTTTATAACCTTATATATTAAGTATTCCCTATGGATGGTTTGTGTAAATACCTCTTAACAAGATTAAACTTGTAGTATAAAGTCCAATTATTCTATAAAAGGTAATCAACTGAGAAAACATTTGTTGTATTCCCTTAAAGAAAGTTTACTCAGGCGCCAATTACCTTTGTGATTAAGGTGTTAAATAAATATCAGAACTTAATTTACAAATTTATTTATTTTAGATAGAATATTATTTCATTAAGCTCACAAACTTGCTTTTCCATGGTAAGCATTTTTAGATACTTCGACTAAGGTTTTTCCACCACCACCTCCACAGTAAGTAGGATTGCTATAGTATAAATCCTTTATTCTTTAGTGGACTAGACAACATTTATTTTGAATGTAACTAATTATATAATATTTCATCCAAACTTTCCATCATAGGGCCATGGTTGTAAATAGGTAGAGTATTGAATATTTCATTGAAGGCTATAGTTAGGCCAACTTATTTCCTATTAGTTCTCAGATTCATAAATTAGTCTAACTTCCCTCTTGGATAGCCTAGATGTAATTTACATTTTAATTAAATGGTAATGGATATATTTCTTATTTCTTAAGCTATGTTTAAAGTAATTAGAAGATCTTAAAAATTCTTATTTTTCTTAAATATTATCAAATTAGCATTTAGATAAGAAAAGCTTGCAGGATTATTGATCATAGTTCTATACTGGTCACAACTATAAGAGAGTTGTGAGATAATAATACTTAACTAAGGATATTTAAGAATAGTATTAACTATTCTAAGGGCAAATATCATATTCATTTAGTATTATACAGATACAATATTAAACATAATAATTGAAATGCCCTTGTATATAAATAAAAATATAATACAATGTATCCTAATACAATCATCCTATGGTCAACTTCTAAAGTATACATTAACAACATCATCTAGCTTTCAACCTTACATTTTTTGAGAAAATTATTCTAGATTCCTAAGCATTTATTCTTTAACTAGACCATTCTTCATATTATTTAGGAACCCAACACAAATTAGTTGCTTTTATTATATTTTCTCTTGAAAAAAAATCATTATATCATCCATGACCATTAAATGAGAAATAGCTAGGTTATTTCTTAATAACTTCACACCTATTAATAAGCTTATCACCTTTTTCTTTTACCAGCAATTTATAACATATCTCTAAACACAAAATAAATAAATAGAGCAATAGAAGCTCCCCCTATCAAATCCATTTTGTTGGTAAAAATGTTTAAGTGGACTTCCATTTAGGAAAACTAGGAAAAAGATCATCAAAATGCATTGCTCCACCTATGGCACACATGTAGAATAAAACCTAAAAAGTTCCAAAATTATAAGCATAAAACTTCATTCAACCATGTCATATGCTTTTTGCTTATCTAATTTCAAGCCCATAAGCCCCTTACAACCTTTTTTCTTTGAAAATGTATGAAAATTTTCTTTTACTAAAATCTTTTTTTTTTTTGTTATCCATGATCTAGGCATAAAGGTATATTGAATAAGCAATATTAATCTAGGCAAAACTCTCCTTATCCAATTACCCAGAATTTTAGAAATTATCTTATAACTAGATTTCACAAACTAATCGACCAAAAATCACCCAAAAAAAGTAAGCCCCCGTCACTTTAGGAATAAATATAATAAAAGTTTGGCTTAACTCTCTTAACCCATAATGAAAGAAATTTTGCAAAATAAGGATCATTTGAAGTCCTACTATCCTCTAACACATTTTGAAAAATATAACCATCACACCTTCCAAGCTTAAGGCCTTAAGATCAACATTTCATTAAAGATATCCTAAACCTTTAGCTCAGTTGAATTTAATATAACAAAGTATTTTCCTTGTTAATAACCTCTTCCTGAACAATGCCTTTCAAATCATTATTATAACTCTCCTAAAAGTTAAAGTAGTTTTGAAATTATTTTCAAGTGAAGATAGTAAAATTCATACAAGGAAGCATGAAATAAAATTTTAGGTAAATAACATTGAATTGTTTAAATAGGTTTAAAATGAGGAATTTATGTAATTGAGTTAAGAAAAAAAAAGATAAAATAAGATGTTTAATGGTTATAATAGTGTTCATATGTGAGTATGAAGTATGGTGTAGATCTATGGCATAATTTCTAAAATGCCCTAAGCTTATTTTTTAAAAAAACTTTAACACCCTATGGGTACTTTCATACTAGATGAGTGAGCATCTTAACTCCAATTTAAAGTTTAAGTAGAAAATTGTGGTTTATTAATGTTTCAGGATTTCGAATGATTATGTATGAAATACGTTGATTCATGATGATTAAGTTAAGTTTAAAGTTGAAAATAACATGAATACAATGTTATAAATGTGCATTGATGGTTTAGTGAAGATTGGTTGTGTAATAAATGAGTTGAAATGGCATTAATGATACATAAATAATGAACTTTGAGAGAAATCTACAAAATTCATAGTGTAGTCAACTACATAGTCAACATGTCCTAAGGATTTTCCTTTTAGAAGATCATAATTAACTACAGAGTTAACTACCTAGGAATGACTTTAGCCTTATGAGGATTATAGTTAACCACATAGTTCATTATAGCAAGAGACTTTACTTTTGAAATGGCCATAGTTAAGTTTATACTTGACTATCTTAAATAGATCTCACTTCTTGAGGTTCATAGTTGACTATATAGTCAACTATGACCTACTTTCTGTAGGCCTATAGTCCATTATATAGTCAACTATGACTAGTTTCCAAAAAATGAATAGTCAAGTGTATAGTCAATTATAGCCTATGTATATTTAATAATAGGTTCTTATACATATGACACGATCTAATATGAGTACTGAGACATTATATTATACTTGTTTAAGAATTCATATTACAATGGTTAAGAAATGTGACCATGCAATAAGGCATGGTGTGATGAGCATACACATTATGAAACCAGTCAATTGTAAATTATGATAATTGAACTGGATAAGTGATATTGAATGAAGAAATGCATATGGAGGCATGTTGATGGAGGAAAATTATGAATTGAACCAAATCTAGCAATCATTTATGAAAGGATAAGATAAACCTTGGAGGAATAAGGTTGGCTTTGTGAAAGGATAAAGATGATTAGGAATCATAAGAAAGTTTATTTGCTTTTATGTACTAATTAATTGAAATTGCTACTAGCATGTGATAGTATAACAATGCATTGAATGTTTCACTTTGAATTATAGCTATGTAGGCCTATGAATCTTATTCCTGATTAACATCAAGTAATGATTATTTGATATGTTTAAAGTGCATTGTTGTGAATGAAGAAGGGTAATTCTAGGTTATTAAGGATTATGCTAATCCTCACCTTCTTAAACTTTACATATATATGTATATATATTTCTCACTAAGCCCCAGACTTAGTCCTTCATGTTTTTATTTGCAAATACTTAAGTTGAGTCTTTTCTACCACCACCTTAAAATTGAACTTCCTAGAAACTCACCACTTTGGCTAGTCGTAGCATGGGATATTTTGATAAAATTAGTGATTTTAGGCCTTGTTCTCTATATGTGAAGGGTATAGGAATATAAATGTAATACCCAATAGAAACCTAATAGAATAAAATTATTAGAATTTAATTAAAGTATACTTATTAATGGTAATTAGAAGAGAGACCTATTAATTTTAATAGAATAAAAATCCATTAAATATTATTTTGAAAAAATTAGAATATTTAAAGTAGTATTTAGAACTAAAGGTTAGCAGCACCCTAGAGTAATCTAAGAATTCTATTTAGAACAACCCTATAAAAACCTAAGATTGTCAAAGTATGAATTTTAGGAATTTTAAGGAAGCTTGCAAGGTTCCAATAGGGAGCTAAAAGAGGGAATTTTCAAATTCAAAAACTAATGTTATAAACAGTAAGAAATTAACTAATGTACTATGCTAGTATAATATGAAAAGAGTTGACAACCTATTAAAGCCAAATCTAAAGATTTTCCTAGGATTTTATCTAAGATCCTAGTGGGTTTATTACTTTAAAAAAGATTAGTTTAATTTGGTTTTTAATAAAGGAACGGTAATACTCACAATACTACTTAAGTGAGCTTAATACTCACCAAAATTAAAAAAAGCATTATGGATTTAAGAAATTGTAATTTTATCATGAAAAATTAAGATATCATTTTAATATTAATTTTATGAATTTTAATTTAATTTTTCCAACATTAATTATTATTTCAAAGAAATAATTTGATTCTATAAAATGGTCTTAAAGTGTTTTTTCATTAATTTTATTGGAAAATTATATTGTGACTTGAAAAGTTTAATTTTGGAAGAAACCCATTATTTTAATATGTGAAAGACACATGCTTAATTAGGGAGCAAGTAACTAGCTTAAGCTTATGTTAGAAGCTAATAATGAGAAGCCTTCTAGCACATGGTTAATTAATGTGAGAATATGTGCTAGATATGAAAGAAAAAGTGAAGATCTAAGTAAGATTTTCCTCCCATTTAATAGTAGGCCATGAGACTTACTTAGGAGCTAGGAAAATGACATATTTCTTATTCAATAGTTATGTCATTGTAGCTTAAATAAGAAATTAGTTTTTGCTATGAAAAAGCTTGCTCCTTTGTTAATTTTGCATACCAAAATTAGAGAAAGAGAAAAAAAAAGCATGTTAGAGAGAATGTGTGTGAGTGAGGAATCGTTGTTCTTCCATTTTCTCATATTTTCAAGTGTTCTTCATCCTTTCTCTTTAATTCCTAAAAGCAAGATTTGCTTTTTGATCTTCCAAGGGAAAATTATATTTTTATATTTAATTAACTTCATTTTATAATTTCTTCAGGAGTTCATTCATTAACTTTTGTTTCATTTGTTGGAAAAAAAATACATCTTGAATCTATAGGTGCTTAATCAAGAATCAAAGCTTTAAAAATATTAAGTTGACATCTACACTTTTTCTTTTTGATTTTCTTTGACAAAATCTTACATGTATGGTATATGTGTGTGTGTATACATACTATGTATATGTTCATGTTTTAATGGTGAGTTGAAGATTTAATTTGATGATGAAATTTGACTTTTTTGGACTTGGAAAAGTGTTTTCTTTAAGAACAACACAAGTTGTTATTTGGAAACCTAAAAGGTGTGAATTTTGGAAAAGAATTTTTTGACTTCCAATTTTGGAAAAGAAAGTGTTTTGAAAAGCTTTTAATTTTTAGAAAATATTTTATGATTTTGAAAAGTAGTAGTGCATGTTAGAACTTTTAAAATATTAAATGGTCAAATAGTGTATTATGACTTGAAATATGAATATGGAAAAGAAAGTATTGGTGAATAGGGTAAACTTTATATTGTATGCTATCGGGAAAGTAACCATTAAGTATATGGTAGTTCATAAGTTTATAAGATTTGGGGCTTGTAAGTTAGGGAATGGACATAAGTTGACTTATGGGTATTTTGAGACTTTAATAAGAGACACATCTAAAGATGCATAAGTGGTAACCAATAACATAAACATAATGAAAGGGGTTAGTGCAAGAAAATTTAATTAGTTGCACCTGATTGATTTTAAATTTAATCCAAAGTTATGATGAGATGCAATAGGTCATGAGAGTTTGGGCATAATTGGAAAGTAAAGGGTTTATTTACACAAATTATGGAAATGAAGATTTGTGATTTGAATTATTCAACTTTATGTATTCATTAAAGAGTAAATTGTAACCACTACATTCGTACAATTTAATTTGTAATTGAAGAAGTTATAAGACTTATAAATCTTACAAACAAAGTAAGTGAACCTTTTTAATTAATTCCAAACTAGATAAAAAGAAGTAAGTTATGTGAATTAGACCTTTTGATGTGAATCTAACTGATAAATTGTCCTAAATTTAGCAAATCAAAATGAAAATAGAAGGATATTTATGACACATCCCGGAATAGTAAAGAAAAGGAGTGATAAGTGATAATGACCATGCCATAAAGAAAGAGTTTCCTTTGATAAATGAAAAGAGACACCACAAAAGTTGAATCTTTGATAAGCTTCAAAGTTTTGTTATGAACCAAGGAGACAAAATGTTCTCACTTAAAGGCATAAGCCAAATCTCAATTCATCAAATCTGATTGTTATATAAGGAACAAGTCTCTTTATATAGCTTAATAGAAAACCCTAACAGAAATGAGATTAAATAGGTCCAGATAGGCTTAAAACTAAACTCTAATATAAACTTAATAAAAATGCTTGTAAAAGACTCAAAGTAACATTACAAATATTTAAAGGAAAATGAGCTAAAATATATTCAACCTAAATTAAAATCCAAAATACTTTAAAATAACTTAATATATAAAATAACACAAAGCCTAAAATGTTATAAAAGGCTAGAAATAGAAAATGACATCAAATTATTAGGTCATGGGCTAATTGTATGGTCTTTATGATCTTTTGACACATTTTCATCATTCCCCCTCTCTTCAAAAGATTTTTCCTCAAATCTTCAAGATCTACATCAAAGGAAGAAAGATTATAAATATTGAGAAAAGAGTACTCATGCTATACTCACCATGAAAGTTCAACTTGGAGGTAATGCCATAGATTTTTACAAGCACTTGGAATAGGTCATCTCCTATTAGATGCAACTTTGACCTTCTTTGAAACATTTATTCTCTTATATGTAACCAAAACTAAATCCCAGGGTCAAACATAAAAGAAGAATCTACAATTTCATGAAGGCACACATGTTTACCAATAATAAATTTATTGAAGAAGGCATATAACACATTTGTTTATAATTTTTCCACCAAAACTAGATAAACTATAAAAACTCTTAACCTTACTAGCAAGTTTAGGTGGATGCCATTCCTTGATTAACTTCACTTTTTCTACCTCTATTACTTTACCACACATGACATATGCCCAAAATATAATTCTTTTCATGCAAAATGAACATTTGTCAAGATTTGTTAGTGACTTTTCATTTCTCCAAACTTACAAAACAAATTTCAAATGCTCAACATGTTCATATATGTTTTTTTTTTTCCAAACACATGAATGTTATCAAGATGTGGCAAGCAATCTTTCTAATTCTTTAAACTCTCAATTAATAACAAAATCCATCCTTTAAGCTCAAGGAAAACAAACAATAACAATTTGTCAATGGAAGCATACAAAACATAATTCATTAAATTCATGAATATACTTAGTGCATTAAATAAACTAAGTATCAAAGTCAACCACTTATATAAATTATACTTTGTTTTGAAAATAATTTTCCATATATCACATTTTCTAAAGCAAACAAGATGATATCCCCTTTTCAAACCTTGCTTAAAAAATACACAAGGATCATGAAGCTCATAAAGCATATCTTTTAAAGTTTTCCTAATACTAAAATACTTTACCAAATTACCCTTTTCTATTAAGCTATAGTTATGATCTTTTTTGGCAATAACTTATTTAGAAAACCTTTAAGCATAAACAATTTATTTTTTCCACACAAAAATCTATCATGCCTAAAAATATTTCCAAAAACCATTTCTTCACAATCATTAACATTTGGAACAAAAACAACATGTAGAAGAATAACAAGATCATGTGTAGGGGTAACAAAACCATAATCATTTACATACAAATTCTCAGTGCACTCAAAACCTAATAATTTTATATGCAAAATATCTTCATTATGTTCAAAACCTAACAATTTATAATGCAAAGTAAGAATGAGAGTATACCTTCAAGCTAACACATCAATCATCATAATATTTTTACTTTACTCTCCTTGATGTTCTTTTCCTCTAAAAACAGTAATTCTCTTGAAGGCACATTTTGAAATTTTTATTTAAAAAAAATTAAAATCATTTGGTAAAACAAACTTAACTTTGTTAGTATTTTCATAGGCTACCTTGTATAAGATAATTAGCCTAGAAATATATAACGTATCCCTCACAATATTTGTTTTTACTATCACACTCAAATTTTCTATTCCTTCTTGTTGCTCTTTTCTCAATTCTATTTTTTTTCTTTTTTTATCCACAAGCACACTTCATTTTATTAAAGTTTTTATTCATTTCACTTAACTTTAATTTTCTTTTTTTTTCTTTACAAGTACTCTCTTTATTTTCATGACTCTCACTCTTATATTATCTTTATTTTCCTCCTTTTCTCTTTTTCTTTTCCTCTTCTTTTCTTTTCTTTTTTTTTGGATTATCAATTGATCCCTATACACTTATTGTGATGACAAAAGGTTAAAAGTCACTTTTCTTTCATTCGTTTCAAAGCTATATTTAAGTTACTTTTCTATCAACTTGTCATAGTCTCCTAAGCAATAAATAGCAAGCATTCATAGAGCAACATCACATAGCACCTTCTGTTGGTATCTACTAATTGAAAATGAAACCAATACTTGCTTTGTCACCTTTACTTCAACATTATCATTTAACCATTGCAATTTGTATGAGGTAGGATGTTTCAAAGTAGGCAAGTTTAATTTCTCTATCATATAGGTACTAGCAACATTGACATAAATATCACTATCAATAATGATTGCAAACATTTTCCTTCACCTTGTACCTCATATTGAAGATGTTCTCTTTTTGCATTTCACTCTTTTCTTTAGGTTGATCTCCTAAAACTTTTTGAATCTTCAAAGCTTTCTTAATTAGACAATCAATAGTATGATGACCATATTTCAAACACTTGAAGAACTTGTCATAAGTATACTTTTGATGTTTTTTAATTTTGCCTTTACTCTTTTCTTTGATATAAGGCATTGATATTTTGCTATTGGAACAACTTGTGGACTCATCTTTACATTTACCATTGATCTTGTCATTTTTCTTCTCTACCTTCATCTCCCAAGGCTCCTATAAAGAACTAAAATTGTTTTTATATCTAGAAGAACTCTTTTTCTTAAGTAGCCTTTCAACCTTCTTAGTCATGTACACCAAATCCCTTAATTCCATATAATGTTATAGTTTTACCATCTTAGCAATGTCTGCATGTAGCTTATGAAGAAATCTAGCCCTCTTGATCTTTATTCACATTGGCTCTCCTCAAAGCATTTTTCATCTTGTAGTACTTTTTAACTCTTTTTTATCCTTGAGTGAAGCTTTCCAATTTTTGATGCAAACCTCTTCGATAGTGGCTAGGAATGAATCTTTTCCTCATGATAATCTTCAAATCGTCTAAAGTTCTAATAAGTCTTTCATGATTTTTTTGAACATTGTTGTAAGTTAATTACACTAAGTATTAGCATAATCAATGAATCTGTAAATGGCAAGCCTTACTTTCTTTTCTTTGGAATAGTTGTGACCATTAATGATTAGCTCTCAATCTTTCTTTCCTATCTAGACAAGCTTCTAAATCATTCTTTCCTTGAAATAAAAGAATTCTCATTTTTTATGTTTTCAAGGCTTAAGTCAACTCTATCTCTTCCTTTCCTATCACCTCTTCTTATCTTATTCCTTGTATCATTTCTTCTTTCATCACCTCCTAACATCCTAAAAGAAATACCTACTAAAAAGGGTTAGATAGAAAAAAGGATCTCATCAATATCACACTTCTCACTTGATTTAAAGGCACTCATTCTTGTGTTTGGACTCTAATTATGGCCTTTACCCTCAAATGATCTCACTTTTTTACTTTTTTTCACTCTTAATTTTCCCTTTTACGGTTCTTTTGGAACTAGGAAGTTTCAATCAATAAAATTTAACAATTGTGATAATTAATATCACCAATCATGATTCACACAATTGAAAGGATCTAACAAGAAAATTAGAGAATTAATAAATGAGAATTTCAAGAAAGACTAATAAGACTCAATAAGCAAAACTTCAAAGTAAGGGTACTGACTAGAACTCACAAATTTAAAATTGAGCAATTACGGAAAGGAGATAAACAAGAATCAAATTAAGTACTTAAGATTATGACAAGATTGACTCAAGAATTCAAGACAACCAAATAAGGACTTAAAAAGTCTAAGATTGGGATAGAATAGACTCAAAGATGAGAACTAGAAAGAAACAAGGATTATGACAAAAGAAAGAAACTCAAGCATTCTTAGAACAATGAAAAATAACTTGAAATAAAAATTTCCAACTTTGAAATTGAGCATTCAATGAGTAGTAACTTCTTTTATTTTTCACTTCACAAATAACCTTTTTTTTAAATCAAAATTTTGCTTTTCTCCTCAACAATATTTTTTGACTCATTTATATTTCTTTTCACTTCTTTTATTCTTTTGAATTTCACTTCTTTTATTCTTTTGGATCACTCTTTTTTTTTTAATACCAACCAATGCTTTTTATTCTCTCTCTCTCTCTCTCTCTCTTACAATACTACTTTTTTTGTTCTTGCTCTTTCTCTTTTGCATTTTTTCCCCTCAAGTAAACACAACAAGATGTGAGACAATAACAATATCGTGAAAGTAGTGGAATAGCAACACAAAAATAACTTATTGCTTTGCTTGGATGAAAAAATAAGGAGAGAAAAAATTAGAAGAGAAAGAAAATACAAAAGAAGATTTTTTTTTGTTGTATTTAGTTGCAAAGAAAATGAAGCAAGAAGAAAATTGAAAAGATAGCTCTTTGGCATTTTGTTGAATAGAAAAGTGAGCAGAAAGAAAATTTAATATATTCAAATAATAATACATTTTAATTGTGTTCAATGAAAACTCTTACAATAGTATTACTCCATTTTCTATATTTTAAATATTGTCACATCTTCATTTATAAAAATAAAAATAGCTTTATCTCTACACATAAATAATAATATTTATGAAATTAAAAATATATATAAAGTAAATTCAACAAACTCATAAATACATTTTAGACATTATGACATTTTCGGTTACCATAAATTATATAACATCTTATATTGACCTATTACTTTTGATATATAAACAATGTTCAATTTTTTTATTATAAAATTACAAAAGATAAGTACATTACGAAAACGTAACAACATGAACATGTTTTACAAAACAATTTATGAAAAAGTGAAGGTTAGGGTAAAAAAATGGAAAAGGACGAAGAACAAAAATAGTCTTTTCATGCAAATTTTGGGTATAAAATGGAAAAAATATATTGTATGATATTATAATTCTCTTTCTTTCCTATCTTCTCTCTGGTTGTGGGAAGAATAAATTTTTGGTGATCCCGCCAAAAATTTCATCCCAATCTTCTTTCTCCCCTCTTTTCTTCAGCTAACAAAACAAAAGATCCTGTCTTCTCTCTTTCTCTTGTCTAATGTCTTTCCAAAGCATTTTCTCTGCAATCAAACACAGGCTTAAACAAGGTTGTCAAAATCGCAATCCAACTCATGGGATCGGACGATTCTACGATTCAAGCTCTCCTTTCCGTGATGACTCGGTAGCTGTCACAGAAGAAGCTTGTATCGCCGAGCTGGAAGAGGAGAATCGCTGGGATCGCTGGGATCGTGCGATCCTACCAAGTCAGCCGATCCTCTGAAGATGGAGATGATGGACTGGGCTTTCATGGGCTGAATGGATTTTTTCTTTTTTAACTTCCAGAAATCAATTAAGCCCAAAAAATCCCTTACCTTATTGCTGAAAGCCTCCATCAGTTGCATCCATCTGCACTGAAAGTGAGTCCCGAACGATTACAGCAACTTAGGTTTCGCAGTGAGAGAGTGACGAGCTGTTGCTGACGCCGACTGCAACTTCCACCACCGATTATAGTTGCTGTGTTCTTGCTGCTTGGAAGTTGGAACCGATGCAGTGGTGTGTCAATACCTGAGATAGAAGTTGTGATTGGAGCTGCGAATTCTGGGTTTTGTTCGAACTTCGAAGACTTGCAAAAATAGAGTGAAGGAGACCGAAACAGAGGGAGAAGTTAGAAAATGGAATAAGCTAGAAAATGAAGTGAAGGAGATCGAAACAGAGGGAGAAGCTAGAAAACAGAGTGACAGAACACTAATTGGCGCGTAGAGACTAAGAAAGAGGAGAAATTATAAATGGAGGCTTCAAGCTTTATTTTAACCGGAAAGTGAAGACAGATAACCGAAGACTAGCTGACCAGGTAACTTCATTCACTGGCTGACTTGAAGACCAGCTGACCGGGTAACATTCACCTACTGACCAGCCTAGTTTAGTGTTTAATTCAATTAAATGGCTTCTTCCACTTCAAGGCTAAATGTGAAATGAAAAATTTTTCCTGGAAATAGGAGTGATGAAGGTTGGGAACATTGTTTTGAAGTTGATGGAAATCCAAGAAAAGTCAGATGTAAATATTGTGAAAAAACAATGAGTGGTAGTGTTTATAGATTAAAACATCATCTAGTTGGCAGTCACATGGACACAGGTTCTTGCCCAAATGTGCCAGATGATGTTAAAAATAAAATGATAGAACATGTTTCTAAATCCATGGATTTTTCAGCTAAGAAAAAGCAAGGATTCTTTGATAATGACAGTGATGATGTTGATGTGAGTAATGCTTCAGCTGGGGGGAGTAATGAAAGTGTTCAACTTCAACCTAAAAAGGGGTCTATAGAATCAATGTTGAAAAAACCCATTCCTAGTGCTAGAAGAACCCAATCTACAATCAATCAAATGTTCAAAAAGGATTTAAGGGAGGAAGTATGTCAACAAATATCTAATTTTTTTTATACTAGTGCCATTTCATTCAATTGTGTGAAAAATCCAGAATTTGTGAAGATGTGCCAATTGATTGGAAAATATGGTATTGGATTGAAGCCTCCTTCCTACCATGAAATTAGGGAAAAATATTTGAATCAAGAGGTTGCCCGCACCAAGAAGTTGGTTGAAGAACATAGAGAGCAATGGAAAATAGTAAGTTGTTCTATTATGTCAGATGGTTGGACGGATAAAAAGAGACGGTCTATATATAATTTTCTGGTTAATAGCCCAAGAGGAACAATCTTTTTATCTTCAATTGATACATCTGAGTTTTCAAAGACAACTGATAAGGTGTTTGAGATGCTAGATAGCATTGTTGAGCAAGTGGGTGAAGAAAATGTTGTGTAAGTGATCACTGACAATGCTGCCAATTACAAGGCAGCAGGAGAAATGCTAATGGAGAAAAGAAAGACTATTTTTTGGACACCATGTGCTGCTTATTGTATTGACTTGATGTTGGAGGATTTTGAGAAAAAATTGAAAATCCATCGGTTGACAATTGCTAAAGCTAGAAAGATCACAACATATATTTATAGAAGGACCATGGTTATTGGAATGTTGAGGCACTTTACAAAAGGCAAGGATTTAATTAGGCCAGTTGTCACTCGCTTTGCTACATCCTATTTAACTTTAGGGTGCCTTAACAACAACAAGGGTGCATTGATGAACATGTTTAATTCAAGAACATGGAAATCTAGCAAATTTACTGGTACAAATGATGGAAGGATTGTCCAATCCTTGGTTATGGATAGCATATTTTGGAAGAATGTCACTAATTGTCTTAAAGCTGCATATCCTCTTATCAAGGCCCTTCGATTGGTTGATTCAGAAGAAAAGCCAGCCATGGGTTTCATTTATGAAGAAATGGATCGTGCAAAAGAAAAGATCCAAAGTAATTTTCAAAATGTCAAGAAAAGGTTAATAATTTAAATTTTATCATTTATTAATTTAATGTTATAATTTATAGAGAACTATGAACTACAATCTTATTTATTGTTATTCAACTTGTTTGTAGCTATGAGCCTATTTGGGAAATTATTGATTCAAGATGGGAGTCTCAACTACATAGGCCTTTGCATGCAGCAGCATATTATTTGAATCCCCAATTTCATTATAGTCCTAATTTTAAAGCTGATTTTGAAGTTACAAAAGGACTATTTGAATGTTTAGAAAGAATGATACTTGATAAACATGAAAGGGCTAAGATTCATGTGCAACTTGATGAATTTAAGGTTAGAAAGGGGTTGTTTGGTTCTGAAGTTGCTTTGATGACAAAGGACATTAAAGCTCTAGCTATGTGGTGGGACTCTTATGGAGTTGAATTTCCTGAACTACAAAAGTTTGCTATTTGAATATTAAGCTTGACTTGTAGCTCTTCTGGATGTGAACGTAATTGGAGTGCTTTTGAGATGGTAAGATTATTTTTATGAAGCTGCAATCATTCATTCAAATGTTCCTTATTATTTTTTGTCTTTGTTTTCATTACTAATGATGCATTTTAAAAAAAAATAGGTTCATACAAAACGAAGAAATCGTTTACATCAAAAGAAGATGAATGACTTGGTCTTTGTGATGTACAACTTAAAGTTAAAAGATAGACAAGTAAAAAAATCCATTGAGATGGATAGCTTTGAAGATGTGCCCTCTGATGATGAATGGATAGCTAGTGAATGGACAAGTTGCAATGAGGACATATATGAAGGTGAAGGTGAAGGTGAAGGTGAAGGTGATGATGGAGAAGGTGATTTTGTGCTTGAAAATGAAGATGAAGGTGTTGATGAAGGAGGTGAGGGTGATGATGAAGATGATGGAGGCATGCATTTAGAGGAAGTACCATTGGATGAAGATGAGGATGAGGATGAGGATGAGGATGGAGATGAAAAGGAGGCTACTCCACATGTTGAAGATCATGAATTTTATTAGATTGTTGTCAAATCATGACTCTTTAATATTGTTCTTGTTTGTTTTTGTCATGTTGGATGCTTAACTACTTGATGTGTTACTGTTTTTTGTTTATAATCTATGACAATGAATGTGTTTTAATTATATATGCATATTTAAAAATTATGAAAGTGTATTTCTTCTCATAAAAAATTCACTAGGAATACATAAAATACATAAGGGGGCCTTGAGGTAGGATCTTACGATCCCGTTACGATCCTACGATTTACGATCCTAGCCCCCCTTTCCGATCCTAGGTAGGATCGCGATTCTGACAACCTTGGGCTTAAAGACTATATATATCTACACACATATATATACACACACACACACACACACACATATATTAATTTTTACATAAGTCTAGGTTATGCCAAGTGAACCTAACCCTAAACATGCTATGAGAGCTCTAATAATCTTATTTTGGAATACAATTATGAAACAATCAAATAAAAACATGCAATAACGTTAATTATTAAAATGTTCCAAGTGATGCCATTGCTTTTTTTTCTTTTAATAAGAAAGAGAAATAAATGTATACTCAAAGAGAATTGTTTAATAAGTTTATGAGTTTAGCGCAAACATTATTAAAATAGAGAGGAAGAATAAAAAAATGACGTACGATTTTAAGAGTTGTAACATTTTCGAAATAATTGTCAAGTTTCTAACATATTCTAAATAATTGTCAAGTTTCTGGCTAGATGGCTCATGATTTTTTTGTCAACAGAACCAAACCAGAATCCAACCAAAAGATGGCTCATGATTTTTTTGTCAACAGAACCAAACCAGAATCCAACCAAAAGAAACCAAAATGGGTAGAATGGTCACATGCTTAATTTTCAATTGGGAGAAAACAAATACCACTCGATTCTTGTACTGTGCTGTACAACGCCATACGAAAAGCATATTTACATGCAATCTGTAGTGTCAAAAATCAAACTCAAAAATTTAACCAAGAAAACCTGACAATCAACAACATTTCTCTATCACATAGAACAGTATCCTGGATTCACCAATAGTCTAGCAATGCAAACTTCACTTGCAATCCAATCTTACCACCATCGGTCACTAGCTTAGCAGCAGTTACCAACCAATGCCCAGGAGCATCATGGGGACCTCGGAGAACCTCAGCTGTCTCCACATATTTCAGCAGTTTGCCAGTACGCACGGGCACAGGAGGACCATTTGGATATACACCAGAATTGAGTACAGTTGGAGACTGTTTTTTAGGACCAGCCATACTCTGCTGGGTGAATGTAAATGTCGTGCTCAGATTCGTGAGAAAAGATGATTTCCGGGAGGCCTCAGGTGCAGTAGCCCACTCTAATTTCCGGATACTGCAATTGGGTATATGGGTATAAAGAAGACGCAGATGAAGGACAGTCCTTGGCCAACCCCCTTTGATAAAGAGTTGTGCACCAGTTACAATAAAAACACCACTTGAATCTTTCAACCAATTAGAATCATGCTTAACCACAGATGTGCACACATTTGAGAATCTCTTCCATCTAACTGGCTCCAAAAATTCATGACTCAATTCATGATCATCAGATCCTCGCCACATAGATGGTTTGCTACTCGAAGAGAGGCTCATAGTATTTGGAAGGCTTGAAAGATGCTGTACATGTAACGCGAGTCTATTGCATTTCCTGCCCTCCAAGTACAGGCGGAGGCCAACCACAGGTTTTTGTTCGGTTAATACCTGATATTGTTGTATAAAATACGGCAACTATGAGAAATAGTGTCAATTATAAGAATAAAAGGCTTGACATAGCTGCCAAGGCGAAGACAAGGGAAGCAAAACAAAACCGGAGACACAAATCCCCAGAAATCTCTACATCAAAAATGAAGATAAAATGAATGAATAAACTCAAAGTTTAGTAAGGTTGCTGAACCTAGAATTCCAGGAATATGAAATGCTAGGCATCAATCATTCAGGATCAGTCTCACCTCAAAACTTTAATAATACAACAACAACAATAACAACAAAGCTTATCCCCACTAACAATATTCTGGTCATTGATAGATCCTAATGGCATCATGCGATCAACCTCAAAATTATCAGATGTACCCAAAAGTTCACCAAGAATGTTGTTAAAATCTTAATAGAAGATATCTTTAAATAATTCAAAAGCCAACTGTGTCTTAGGAGCAAATTTGGAATTTTCTAAATGCTCATCTTCAACGTTGCCTACCACTTTAAAAGAAGGTATGCATCCCATTTTGTTCCCCTAGATTCATGTATCATGAGACATGCACTTGAAATGAGCTAGTTGTGAAGAGTTGTAGATCTTTCAAATTGGGATGTCTGCAGACAAGCTTCAACACAAACTGCTAGGTCTATGTTGGATTGTCCAGGTATAGGGGCATTTCTAGAAGAGAGGGGGAAGGCTTCATAGCATTTCAAGAATTTAAATGCATTTTAAATCCATGCATGATGAAATAACAGAACTAGAAACTTCTGAAGTCCTTGAGCAAAAATTGAAGTAACCTAATAGTTTAAAAAACTTGATTAAATGCTAATAGGGGGCTCTCATACCAACACAAGATGATTTTGAGCTATAAACATGGAAGGTGACAAAACCATCTAATGGAAAAGGCTTTGTTATTATAACTTAATAATGTAATGTATAAACTTTCAGCTTTTGAGTACGTGCTTATGCACTTGAAATAGGCTTGCTGTGAAGAGTTGTAGATTTTCCAAGTTGGGATGTCTGCAGTCAAACTTTAACACAGCCTGCTGGGGTCTGTGTTGGATTGTCCAAGTGCAGGGCATTTCTATAGGAAAAAATAAAAAAGAAAAGAAAAAGAAAAGTCTTCATAGCATTTCAAGGATATGAAACTAATGTAAATTAGACCAATGGTATAACTTGTCCAACTTAAGTTAGCCCAACCAGCTTCAAACTTGACAAGTTCCACTATTCATTTTGAATCTATCTCAAGTTATTTGAAATCAGAGTCAAACCAAGACTAAATACCTGGGGTTGGTTGGGCATTGCACCCCTAATGTACTTATTTACAAATACACATATCTTACATATATACATATACATCCCCCGTCTCCCCACCCTCTAAAAAGAAACTAAGCTTTCATTGTAATTCTTGGTTCAGGAGCCAATGATAAGTTGTTGGAGAGCTATATGGTTCTTTAATAGTAAAACATCTATTTTTCTCCCTCACTAGTTTAATTGAAATCAATTTAGTCCTCCAATTATTCAATTCTACTCAATCAATTTCCTTAGTGAACTTTAGTATCAAATTAGTTCTTGAATTATTCAATTACATGCAAGCATGGTAGTTTAATATCAATTTACTCCTCCAATTATTCAATTCTACTCAATCAATTTCCTAAGTGAATTTTAGTATCAAATTAGTTCTTGAGTTATTCAATTACATGCAAGCAAGGCCCCCTGTCAGTCTATCATTAGAACAACTAATAGAATTTTTGACACACTAACTAGTTTGCTGGTCAGACAATGATAAAATGAGACTAGATAAGCACCATACCATTTCTTTGTCAGTGAATCAGTTCACACATTAGAAGTTTAAATAAAGGTTCCATAGATAAACTTACAAAGGAACTTAATTGGGTGTAATTGAATAATTCAACAACTAAATTGACATCAACATTCTTTGAGAGATCAAATGATATAAACTAAAACAGTGATGAGCCAAAATATGTGCTTACAGGAAGCTCAACCTCTTAGAAGATTGAGTTTTCCATCATTGGACTATCTTTTTCTGTTAGTAGATGATTAGTAAAAGATATAAGCTTATGGGCCTAAATGAGTTTAGACCTATTGTAATTTATATTTTATTATAAATAGATGTGCATGCCCCATTGTTCAGTATGGCACCAAAAATTATTTTCTTTTAATATCGTATCTAGAGCCTCTATCTAGATATCTTTCTTCTACTCGAATCAAAACAAAACAAACACAATAAGAAGAAAAAAAAAGAAAGAGAGAGAGAACCTTAACCTCTTCTTCTTCCCCTCCCCCTCTTTTTTTTTTTTTTTTCTTTTCAATTTTTCGATGCACGACAAAGGAGATGATGGCGAATTAGGATTACTGGATTACAAAACACAGATCTGATTTTTTTTTAAAACAACAAAGAGTGTGCAATATTGCAAGATGAAGAAGCTGTTTGTTTTGATTAAAGGCAATTCAGGAGGTTTTTTGGAAATCTAGGGTGACGAAATACTAGATCAGCAACTAGCAACCTCACCAAACTGGCACATGAGCAACATGCGCAGCATCTGCACAGGCACGTGAACACCACACACAATAGTTTCTCCCAGCGCGTGACATCTCCTCTGGCGGTGGTACTTCTCCGGCGATCTTCTGGGAAGATTCTGCACCCCTCTATGTGGTTGGATTTATGATTCGAGCACTCTAATTACAACTTTTTCAACCTTCAGCATATTTTGTTGCTGTTTTTTTTTTTTAGTTGTTTTTTGTTGTAATGGTGGATTCCTCTAATTTGGGCGAGAAAATTATACACAATGATGACAACAAATTTTTTTTCGCCAAGGCTATGGATTTACTTCCAATTAGTAAAAAGATAATTGATCGAAAGTCGGATATGGAAGGGCAACGTTTTATTATAAGTATGTCTGAAAGTGAATACATTCAATACTTACAATTTCAAGTTTCAACCCACTGCAACTTTAATTCAGACAGGTAATCCCACTACATGTCTTTCCGATTCCCAATCTAGATAGGTAATTGATTCTAAAGCTACTGATTATATAATGAGTTACAAAGGTATCTTGTCTTCTTTCAAAACTTCTTCTCCTTCTTGTGTTACTATTGCAAACAGATCTATTACTTCAATTATTGAGAGTGGTACAGTAAATATTACCCCTGATATTTTCTTGTCTAATGTTGTGTCTTTCTAAATTCCTCTTCAACTTACTTTTTGTTAGTCAAATAACATGAACCTATAATTATGATGCTTTCTTCTTTTCTAATTATTGTGTTTTTCAGAATCTTCTAATGAAGAAGATTTTTGGTAGAAAATACGAATCTAGTGGCTTATACGTGCTTGATGAAAAAGTTCCCCAACTCATTGCTACTACTATTACCATCATTCCATATCAATTACATTGTCATCCATATCAAGTCGTTTGGGTCATCCTCCCTTAGCATCTTTAAAGAAATTATTTCCTAATGTAAGTTCTATTTCATATTTTAATTGTAAATCATGTCACTTTGCTAAACAACATCGTCCATCTTGTGTTCCTAGAGTTAATAAACATGTTGCATCTCCTTTTGAGTTAATGAATTCTAATATTTGCGGTTCATGTCCAATGGTCACTAAACTTGGTTATTGGTACTTTGTTACTTTTATTGATGATTATCCAAGAGTCATTTGACTTTATTTCATGAAAAATACGTCAAAGTTATTTAGTATTTTTAGAGCCTTTCATATTGAAATTATAAATCAATTCTATATTTCTATACAAAATTTGCAAAGTGACAATGCTAAAGAATATCTTTCTACCCAATTTTCTTCATATTTATCTAAGTATGATATTATTCATCAATCTTCCTATCCAACTACTCCATAGCAAAATGAAGTAGTTAAAAGAAAAAATCATCATTTGATGGAGGTTTCTCTTGCACTCTTATTCCAAATGGAAGTGTCTAAAATGTTTTGGGCAGAAGTAATTTGCATTGCTTGTTTTCTAATAAATCGAATGTCATCCACCATTTTTTACAATCAGGTACTTTACTCTATTTTATTTCCTTCTAAACCTTTATTTTCTCACTCCACATATTTTCAATTGTATTTGTTTTGTTCAGGATCAGCATCCTCAAATCTCTAAACTCAACCCACGGTCCTTAAAATGTATCTTCCTTAGGTTATTCTTGAACACAAAAAAAAGTATTAATGTTATTCTCCCAATTTGAATCATTATTTTGTATCTTTTGATATCACATTTTTTGAGTCCACATCATATTTTGGCTCTTCTAAATCTCCTTCTACCATACTTGAGTCTGATTCCCTTAACAAATATTTTCTCATATACTCTACCTCTCTGGATTCTCAACCCCCTCCCCCCAAAAAAAACTTGGATCCATCCTCCTATTAAACATATTTATTCTCACAAAGTACAAGTACCAGTAATAGCACCTTCATCTGACAACATCGAGACATCTAATACAACACCAATTATTGAATCACCATCAGTTTCATCTCATCTACCAACTGCTTCATCACCAAATCCTCCTCCTCCTCTACAATCTAATCTTGATATTTTATTGACCATCAAAAAAGTACTCATAATTGCAATCAAAAAATGACAATAACAATAAAGTCTTATCCTCCTCCTCCTCTACCCTCTACACTCAGAGAGGTAACATTAATCACCCCTATCCTATCTCTACATATATATCTTATTCCTCACTGCCTGTCTCCTCACAATAATTTATTGCCTCATTAGATTCTATTACTGTTCCTAAGTGTGTTGCAAAAGCACTCTCTCATCCTGAGTGACATGCTGCTATAAAAGAAGAAATGGTGGCCCTTGGCGCACATCATACTTAGGATATTATCCTTACTAAATGGTAAAAATTCTATTGAGTGCAAGTGGGTATTTACTATGAAAGTTAACCTAAATGGCACTATTGCTCGGTCGAAAGCTCGTTTAATGACAAAAAGGGTATGCACAAACCTATGGTGTAAATTATTCTGAAATATTCTCTCCAATTGCAAAACTTACTTCTGTTCGCTTATTTATCTCCCTTACTGCATCTTATGGCTAGTCCCTCTATCAACTTAATGTTAAAAATGTCTTCTTGTATAGTAATTTACTTGAAGAAATGTATATGGAACAACTACCCAAGTTTATTACTCAAAGGGAGTATGGCCAAGTTTATCGATTAAAAAAATCTTTGTATGGCTTGAAGTAGTCTCCTCAAGTTTGGTTTGAGAGATTTAGTGACGGGGTGACAGAATTTGAAATCAAAAAAAGTGACCATGATCATTCAATATTTTATAAATAATCAAACTCTGGTTGTATTATTCTGGCTGTCTATGTGGATGACATTATGATTATTGATAGCGATAAATTGAGTATTCCAAAATTGAAAAATTTTCTTTAAACCAAATTTGAAACCAAAGATTTAGGAGCACTTCGGTATTTTTTGGGAAATGAAATTACTCAAAGAAAGAAAAGAATCTTCTTATCTCAAAGAAAATATGTTCTTGATCTCTTAAAAGAAATAAGGATGCTTGGTTCTAAACCCTGTGATACTCTTCTGGTTCTAAATGTTAAACTTGGTTTGGAAGATAGGGAGTTACTAAAAGATCCAAAATAGTATAGACAACTAGCAGGTAAATTAAACTACCTTATCATAACTAAATCTGATATTGTCTTTCTAATAAGCGTAGTAAGTCAATTTATGAACTTTCAAAAACTTCTCATTGGGATGCAATCATGCACATTCTAAAATATCTCAAGAAAGCACCTAGTCATGGAATTTTGTATAAAAATCATGATCATTGCAAAATAGATGATTTTTCTAATGCAGATTGGGCCAAATATCCTATAAATAAAAGGTCCACTTTTGGTCATTGTATGTTTGTTGATGGAAATCTTGTGTCTTGGAAAAGTAAGAAACAAGTAGTGGTGTCTCATTCAAGTATAGAATTTAAGTATCGAGCTATGACTCATACTACATCAGAACTTGTGTGAATTTCCTACCTTCTTCGTGAACTTGGAATTAAGCCTTATGAAATCATGCAGTTATGGTACGATAATCGGATGGCTACTCATATTGCTACAAATCCATTTTTTCATAAACATACAAAACATGTATAAGTTGATTGTCATTTTATTAGATATAAACATCAAGAAGGGATTACTGGACTTGGATATATTAGAATTAGGGAACAATTAACTGATTTATTTACTAAAACTCTTCAAAAAAAATAGGTCAATGATATTTATAACAAGTTAGGCATATTTGATATCTATACTCTATCTTAAAAGGGAGTGTTAGTAGATGATTAGTATAAGATATGGACTTATGAGCCTAAATGAGTTTAGACCTATTGTAATTTATATTCTAAATAGATGTGCTTGCCTTATTGTTAAGTATGGCACCAAGAATTATTCTCTTTTAATAGTTTCCAAATCTCAAATTGATGGTTTTAAAAAAAAACATAGAACTCATTGCAAAAAAGGCAATCCTAAAGTTAAAACACTCAACCTCTTGAGAGGTTGAGCTTCTCATTAGTTACCCTTAGTCTAATAACAAAGAAAGAAATTGTTTTGTGCAATAATTTAGCAATTACAAATTCTAATTTTGAATAAAAGGGGTGATAAACCTTGGGATTTACAGCCAAATTAACCAGGGTTACACATCACAAACAAAGCACAGTAAAAATGGGATGAAAAATGAATATTTCTTGATTAGCTTGCAAGATAAATGAACCAAATCGATCATGATATATGTTTTTACATTTTCAAGAGAATAGTAAAATGAGAAATTTTTCCGATTATTATATTCTCCACAAGCCCTTAGGTGAGTTGTCTTTAAAGATGAACTGTAGAAAAAAAGTTTGTCAGCTAATCAAGCCCCAAAACAAATGAATAAATCCAACCTCCTAGTGTAAAACTTCATATATACACTTAAGACTGCCCCTCCCCAAAAATAGTTTGGGACACTAGTCACACAACTTACGATAGAAAATCTGAGTAAACCATAAACCCAAGAAGGATAAGATGCAAATGAACCACAACTCAGACACGGGACAGTGCAGTTGAAAGCAGAAAGAATCACAGACTACAGGTTTGGAAAGAAAACTGATGAACAAACTTGATAACTAAAACTATTAACAACCAACTCTTTGGCATGGTGTAATACACAATTCTGAATAGTGAATCAGAAATGAATTCCTTAAATTATCACAGAAGGGCCATTTTATATTATAAGTTGTCATCATCAGGAAAGGTAAATGCTGTGTACAGGACAAATTAAGACAAATAAGAATGGCTCCAAAGTATTAGTAGTAAGTTAGAAGCATAATAAAAACCTAATATTGTGATAAGATGCAATGAAATAGGAATAAGAAAGGGAATAGAATAAATATTCCATATTTACATTTGGTACAGTTCAGAACAGAAAGGGTATTTCATTCCATTTTCATGTTTGGTACATTAAAATAATGTAAGAATTGAATGAAGAATAAGTAGTTAATGAAAGTAATATCCTTATTACAAAAATAATAAATATCTATTCAATTTAATAATTCTAATTGAATATCTTATTAAATAATTTAATATATGATATGATCTATTATAAAAAATTCCCATACTGTAAATTCTATTATCAATGCTATAATTAACAAAAAAATTATAGTAAAAGCATAAAAATTCAAATTTACTAAATTTTTCATGTTAAACATTTTTTATAAATAAAAGAAAAAATCCTATTTTAAATTTTATTATTAAAAATATAATCGTCAAAATATTTTTATAGTAAAAGTATTAGAAAACTGATATTCTTTTATTATTTATTAATAAAGGATAACATTAGAATATGTAAAAGATGTAAGAAATAAAAAATGTCAAAAGATTATTCCATAAATAATAGAATGACCATTACCTCACTTTTACTATGGAATGGAGATTCCTTCATTTGATGAAATAATCATTTCCTAGGGTAACCCATTCCCATTTCATTCCATATACTAAATGCAACATAAGTTTTAGCAAAGAATCAAAATGCCATTATAAATAAAATATCAACAAAATCTCACTCACACAGTCCAACCTTAACTTCGTCATATGCATCAATTAACTCAGCAGATTATATAAATGACTCACTGAGACAATTCACGAAAAAATGATAAAGACAGTAAAACAAATAAATAGTTTGGCAAATATAATTTTTTTACAAAAGAAGAAATTTTAAAATGAAGAGAAAACAGAAATACAGAAAGCAACAAGAACAAAAATATTTTGGACCATCCTAACACCATTTAAGAAAGAACTTTATCAAACTTGAATATAAAACTGCAAAATGAAGTCCAAAAGATGCAATAAATGCCTGCTGAAAAAGGATGGTTTGGTTTACAATACCTGTGCAGAGCTGATATGAAGCTTTGGACCCATGAAGCTAAATTGCAATTTAGGGCAAGCAGTCTTTCTCCATTGATGCCTGAGAGGCAGCTCACAGAACATAGGTGCCCATTGCCTGGGAATTTGAAACTCCAAGAAGTACTGTAAATCTTCAGGAGAAGGCTTGTCTGTAAACAGTACATGAATCAAAGAAGTGTTGCATAACTTGTCAGGAAAATAAAAAAAATAATACCATACAAGGGATGATGTAGAAACTTCATGTATAAAAAGGTAAAGCATGTCAAGGCAACAGCAGTAAAAGCTGTAAATTGGATACAAAGAAAATTTGCAGTTTATAGTAATGTTTGATCACAGGATATGAGCTTACATCGTAAGTACAAATTGATTGCATGGCTAAGATAGCCACTTCCCAGAATTCCTGACAGAAGCGAAGAAATAGGGACAAACTTGAAGAGGATAGCTTCAGGATTCAAAGGCACTGTCTGGAGCCAATTCGAGTGATTCTGCTTGAAGATATCTCCCCCTCTTTTTGAGTAAATGATAGTAAGGCCCTGTTCCAAGATAAGATATTAAGAATCTAGAATTTTTATAATTTTTGAATGTTAGATATGCCCCTTTTTATTGGCTTACATCTTTGCTTGACGTTTCTGAAATAGTGGTGAACTGCATTGTGCTTGATTGCATCACACGGTTAAAGACCTCAGGAACCTACATACAAGAATAGAGATATAGCATCAACAGACATGTAACCAAATATGTTAGAATAGAAGATATGATGCATTATACTTTCTGTTTTGCATCTGCTGTCTTCCTCTGCAGCAGAGAAGGACTTATTGTATCTGAAAACAAGAAATCTCCAAGATCCTCTAAATGTCTTCTAAGGTCTCCGGGCTGTATCTTTGACGTATTTTTTTGTTTGACACAAATTACATCTTGACCTCCAACAGCCATGCCCACAATTATATGTGTTCCATATGTCCGGATGAACCTGCCTACCAAAATTGATCAGCATCATCACACTCATCAACCAAAACCATGAAGCATATCCTATCCCATAATGCTGTCAACATTGTAGAGGGCATCTCATTTATAAAATATTTAAAAAAATAATAATAATACAGCATTTTATATCGCCTGCTTGCTAGTGGGAACAACATTACAATATACTGTTAAGCATTAAGCTGAAGGAAAGAAATTATGAAGCACTTCAGTCAATGAGTTCCTTATTGTCTGTTAGCTAAAATTTGTAAGTGTAGAAATGGATAATAATATTTTTTCTTTTTTTGGTTTATACCCTAAGTAACCCCACACCTTTTCAGCAGGATATGAGACTAATTCCTATTCAGAGTAGGAGCTAGATAGTAAATCCCTCCCAAAAAAGACGCCCCCAAGGATCAAACTAAGGACCCTTTACTAGCCTCAAAGCACGTCAGGACTCAATCTGCTTCCACTGAACCAACTAATTGTTGGTAGGGTTTACTATCTAGTGCTATTGCTCCAAACAGGGATTAGTCCCATAGCGGGTAAAAAAGGTGTGGGTCTACCCTAGGTGTAAACCCAAAAATAATCGTAAGTGTAATCATAATGATAGGAGCAACAAATGCAGCATGAATTTGTAAAATCCAATTTCATCAGAAGTTAATGGAATTGCTAATAAGGCATTGAACAGGCACATAAAGATTTCTTCTTTTGGATAAAAAATACATTGGGGGGGGGGGGGGGGTTTTGTGTGTGTGTGTAAACAAGCATAATTTGTGCACATAGATTTAATTATTAGTCTACTCATCAATGATTGTGGTGGTAATCTGTTCACCTGGACAATAAAGCAGGATCCCATTGGGCTGGAACAGAATTCTTTATTTCCTCTTGCAATATTAGTGGAGAAGCTGTCAGGTGCAAATAGTACAGTGAAATGAAATAACCATCAAAAGCTAGATATTTGGTGTCAGTAGCATCACGAAACCAATCCCCACTTAAATCAAACATAGCATTAAAATAGCCTGAAGGGATTTTTCCTTGTACCGATGATTTCTGATTAAGCAATTCAGACATCTGCAAGGGTGAAAGAATGACAAAATAAACTGTTATACAAAAATCTTAAAAATCAAAGTGATATCAATCCTAAAACAAGTTTCAATGACCATCACCATTATCATTTTCCTTTTTTGATAAAAGAAGAAATAATTATAAAAAAGAAGGCAGCAGAATACATGTTAAAAGGATAACCAATCCTCAAAAGAAAGAAAAACATTTAAAAAACTAAAACAATCTACATAAAAAAAACCAAGAAAAGCACCCAATCAAAGTTCTAGAACAAATCCCAATCTTTTTGCAAATCAGTAAAAATTATCCCTTGAAAAAGCCAATGAGCTTCAAGCCAATCTTGTCCCATACCAAGAACATAGGCTGAAATTGCTATTTAAAATTTCAAGCATTAGGCTCCAACCATATATACCATAAAACAATAAGCCATGCAATTTCCCAGAGTGCACTATTTTCCTTGTTATTTTCAAAACCATACCATCTTGTAACATACCATTAGTATTGATCTTGTTCAAAACAAGAGTTTAAGCAAAAACTTTAACCATACAGGGAGTCTAAATCTTCCAAAAAGAATTAAGAAAAGATAAATTAACACAAACAGGGTCCTGGTCAAAAATATAAAAATAAAAAATTACAGGTGAACGTGCCAGAGGAATCTAGAGATCAAACACTATTACTACAGTCTTTCCTTTTAACCATTCCAAGAAAGCCCTACTCTTTTTAATTTGTTATCTTTAATATAACATTGCTATATTTTATCAAGCATTACGTGGATTTATAAATGCTTTCCACTAAAATTAAATTAATCTCTAAAATATCTTATTACTTAAACCTCGTCAACATCAGTTTCATGCAGATATAGGCCATCAAATTTACTAGGTTTCTCACTAGCATGTGATAAAATTAATTGGTTATAGGGATAAAAGAGATTACATGACAAATCAGAGGCTAATAGATCTAATTGCATGACATATAAGAGATTGTGGCATCCAAGCTTAACAATTTTTTTATAAGAGTTTACCCATTCAGATTCAATCTATTCTGCCACTCTCCTTCTGCAGTCTAATCAGCATCCACCTATTCTTGCATCTTTATCTCAGGATAATTGTTTATGAATCTGTAAAAGACAGCTGCTTCATCCCCATAGTTGGTCAACTGTTGTAACAATGGCCTCTAGAACATAACCAACTTATGGCTTACCTTCTTGTACCTACTAGTCAACTCATATTGCCAGGTTGGCTGTGGGTACTAAATTTTTTTTATACAACAACAACAAAGCCTTATCCCATTAAGTGAGGTCGGCTACATGGTTCATATGACGCCATTGGGCTTTATTAGAAATCAAATTTTTATTGATATTATTCACCAAAAGATCCTTTGTTATAACTTCTTCTAATGTCCTTTTTAACCTCCCTCTACACTTTTTCACCAGGTTAAATCAACTCTTCTCACTGGTGCTTCCAATGACTTTCTTTGCACATGACCAAACCACCTTAATCGATTTTCTGTCATCTTCTTCTCAATAGGTGATACGCCAATATGCTCTCGTATGCAATCATTTCGTGTCTTACCCTTTCTTATATGACACTACATCCATCTTAACATTTTCATTTCTGTTACCCCTATTTGTTATTCTTATTATCCCTTTAGAACCCAACATCCACTACCATAAAGTATAACTAGTTGTATAACAGTCCGATAAAACTTCCCTTTAAACTTAGTAGGTACTTTACGATCACAAATTACTCCAAATGCCTTTTTCCATTCTAACTATTCAGCTTGTATCCTATGTATGACATCTCCGTCAATTTCCCCATCACTTTATAAAATAAATCCAAAGTACTTAAATTTAGATATTTGCGGTATGATATACTCTCTAATTCTTATCTCCAAATTATTTCTATCTTACTTCTTATGAAATTTGCAATGTATATACTCCGTTTTACTCTTACTCAAGCAAAAATCATTTGATTCTAAAGCCTGTCTCCAAGGCTCCAGTTTATAATTGATCTCTTCCCACAATTCCTCAATCAAGACTATATCATCCGCAAATAGCATACATTTAGAGATAGTTTCTTGTATGTCATTGGTAAGAACATCTAAGATTAGATTAAATAAACAAAGACTCAAAGCTAGACCCTGATGTAGACCTATCCTTATAGTAAAGTCTTCTATCTCTCTTTCGAGAATCCTTACACTTGTAGTTACTCCATCATACATATCCTGTATAGCCCGAATATATGCAACACGAACTCCTTTCTTCTCCAAAGCCTTCCACAACACTTCTCTTGGTACCCGATCATAGGTTTTTTCTAGGTCAATGAAAATCATATGTAAATCTCTTTCTCTACTTCGATACCTTTCCATTAACCTTTATAAAAGATAAATAGCCTCTATTGTAGACCTTCTTGGCATAAATCGAAATTGGTTCTCTACAATCCTAATCTCGTCTCTTAATCTGTGCTCAATTACTTTTTCCCATAACTTCATAGTATGACTCATAAGTTTTATCCCTCGATAGTTTGCACAATTCTAAATATCTCATTTATTTTTGTATATAGGCACCAAAATGCTCCTCCTTTACTCATTTGGCATTTTTTTAAATCTCGAAATCTCGTTAAATAACTTAATCTCCTAAACATTTCCAAACTTCAATAGAAATACCATCAGGACCAACAACTTTATCATTATTCATCCTCTTAAGAGCTTCTTTCACCTCCCTAACTCGAATGCTGCAATAATAAGCCAAATTTTATTCATCCTCTTGAGTTTCTAATCCTTCCATATCCTTAGGCACTCCTTGTTCGTCATTGAAACTAAATTTTTTTTCATAGAAAAAGAAAATTTATTAAAAGAAGGAGATGGATACAAAATAAAGAGGACAAGAGGTCCTCAAATACGATGGAGAAAAGCTAAAAGATTCTAAAGAAACCGCCTATCACCAATCTAAGATTGGTTTCCAATTCCTTTGCAGAATCTGTCAAACTTATCCCTTGAAACAAACAATGAGCTTTAAGCCAAAGTGAGATAACAAACAAAATCTTATCCCACACCAACACTATTAGCTGATATAGCTGTTTAAAAATTCTAGCATTCCTTCCCAACCATAAGCACCATAAAACAGCAAATCTTGCAATGTCCCTCTTTTCCTTATTGCTCTCCGACCCGCAGGGGGGGGGGGGACTTAACTCATAACTGCCAAGCCATTTCACAATGCAAAAACAATAGCTGTTGATCTCTGGATTTTTAAAACAAACAGTTTATTTTTTCTCTAATAATGCAAACTATTTCTAGTACTTTTTATTTTGACATGTAACTTTCTTCTAACCATGGCTTTGTTGAATGCAAAAGAATAAGAGGATGTTTTCTGACTTGTCAAAGTACAAGATAAAATATTACCTACTTTCTTAGTACTACAGTAGGACTAGAATTTTATTCTTAGTGCTGTAAAAGAAGAGGTATCTTCATGAGATTCAAGACAATCAAATGAAACCTAAATAGTGCCACAATCAGATAATCAAATTCATACAATTGATTCCTTGCAGAAAGGATGACAACACCTGCCAATTGCATCAACATAATCCACAATAGCCATACAAGATATTGCTACGAACTTCCACTGTATCCAAGAATGCATTTTGCGACTTGCAAATTCAGTTCTTCCTTCGGAAAATGTTGTCAAACAAAAGTTGAAAAGAGATAACTCAAGAAGACAGCCCCTCTAATCAAGCATGTCTCAACAAGCAGGGAAAACTGTACAGAACTCAATCTGATATTGCCTACCTCTCAGAATTTCAGTGTCACTATCCATTCTCAAAAATGACTATTCCAATAGGTAAAAAATTGCCCTTTTATGAAGTTCAAATTCAGTATTCTAACAGTTTTTCAGTCAATTTGTTTTCACTTTTTTTGGTTTCTCCGAGTACTGCTTCTCAACTAGTACTATTCTGATATAAACCTCGAAGAGTAAAATTCTATCCTGCCAATCTAAAAAGGTCTTTCTTTTTATTACATGCATAAATGAGGAAGCCAACGCACTTGCCAGATACACTGGGTATAAGAAAGCCAATGCAATTTCCAGAGATACTTGGCCACTAAAGACACAAAAACAGAAGTTAAGTTGCTAAGAGTGCTCATAGAAAACTTTTTGGCACCAGGAAAAACAAGTAAGCTGAAAAATATATATATCTACACCCTAACCGAGGCACAAACACAAAAATAACAGCCAGAAAGATATTTGATATACGAAAACCCAAAAGGAAAAAGAGAGAGAGAGAGAGAATGGAACAAGCTAGAAGGGGAAAAACCTCACCTGGTTGAATTCAAGAACATCTGACTTGAAGCGGATTCGATCCCCTTTATCACACCTGATATCCTCAGAAACCCCTCTAATGGTAGTACCTCCAGGAATCAAAATGTCCCTCTTGTTCTCTTCATCCAGTGCCACCAACCTCTTATCCCCAATTCCCTTAGCAAATTTCAACCTAAAATCACTTGTCAAATCAAACCCTTTTCCCAAGCACTCCAAGGCCCTCAATTCAATTGGCAATTGTGTACTTCCCTCCATCACCGATTCCATAAAACGAAAGGGAAAAAAAAAAAAAAAAGGCGATCCACAAGCGAAAACAACAATCAGAGACAAAGACAAGTTCTGCTATGAGTCAAGACTTGATTTATATGCCCGAAAACAATGGTCTAAACCTTCTGACAAGTTTTCTGACCAAACGGGTCGCCATATGTGACGGCAATGATACAGCAACATTAGCTATTTGGCTTGGTTTGTGGGTCTTTGTAATTTTTTACCGTGGAAGAACAAGACAAGGATAATGAACCAATACTTAAAATTGAAGATATTTATTCAAATGAACCGAATCCTATGAAGGTTCGAGGAAGGAGAAATGATGAGAGGGATAGAGACTAATAATAAATAAATTAATTGAAAGAAGGAACGGCTGAGGGAGGGTTTAGACAAAGGCAAGCCGAAGGGGGAACTGAAAGTCCAAGCTGTTGACTGTGTCCGCGAGAACAGAATATGATTTTCATTTTGAAAAATAAAACGGTCAACTTTGAATTGATTAGCCTTGAATACCTACTACCCCATAACAAGGAAGAAATTGGGACCCAGCACCCGTAACATTCATAATTCCCATTCACGAGCAATGATAACCGCGCAAGATGCTAACGCTCCCCGTATTTTCCGCTTCGATTAATTCCTCCCTGTGCGATGAATTTTGACCCTGAGTATTGCCAAAGGATAATTCGACGCTACTTACAAATGCTTTTTCTGTCATTTTCTTTTAGTGTAATGAAATTTTTTTAAAAAAATAATTTTTATTATTAAATCGCTTTCTTATTGATATTTAAATTTTTCATTTGGCTAATTTTTTTAAATTTTAAAAAAATAATAATTTTATTATAAAAACACTTAATCTTTTAAACACATAAATTCCCATCAAATTAGCTTTTTTTTGTTTGTTTTTGTTTTCTTTTTTTGCTAATCTCTTTACGCGTATTTCTGTGGGCAGTAAGAGGCATTTTTTTTATTTAATGAAAATTATGCTTTACTGAAAAGTAGTAATTACTTACTTTAAACATTACTTTGTTCTTATACACATTATTGTCGTGAGCTTTACTTATACATAAAGTATAAATATATATAATATATAATAAAAATAAAATTTTAATGCTACAAATTATTTAATCATTACAACCTCTGAAAAGAATGAAAATGTTTAGCAATTGACTGTTTGGGTAATTTTTGGCTGGTTTAATCAAAATCAACTAATTAATTTGTTAAAAGTTAATTTTGTTGTTTGGTATTAGTTGATTAAATTAGCTAATTGTCTTTCATAAAGTTATTTTGAAAATATTGATGATACCAACATCTTCAATTGATTGTTAGTTGATTGACTTGTAAAAAAATTAAATTACCTCAAATTAATTTTGGTATTTTCAACTTTTATCCTTCCTTAAAAAAAATCTAAAACTACTCATATTAATTTTTTAAATGAAAATTTAATAACTATAAAAATTATATTAATTTAATTTAAAAAATTTTAATATATAATAAATTATAATAATATATTATTTATATAAATTTACAATAAATAGATAAATCAAGTCTCATTAACAACTAAACTGTTAAAAAATAATATGTTACTATTTAATTTTCAAATAATAACATCAATTGAAATTTCAAAATAAATGGACAAATATATTTTCATTAATAACAAGAATACCAAAGAATAATATGTTATTATTTGTGGATCAAATAGTAACATAGTTATTATTTAATCTTTAAATAAAAATATTAATTAAAAATTTTAAATAAATAAATAAATCAAATCTTATTAATAATCAAACAGTTAACGAACAACTTATTACTATTTAGTCTCCAGACATTAACATCAACCAAAAATTCAAAATAAATGAACAAATATATTTTTATTAACAACAAATCTGTGAAAGAACAATATATTACTATTTGTGAATCAAATAGTAATATATTATTGTTTAATCTCCAAACAGTAATATATTATTGTAACATCAACTAAAAATTTAAAATAAATGAATAAATCAAGTCTCATTAATAATTAAATTGTCAAAAAAATAACATGTTACTATTTGATCTTCAAATAGTAATATGAATTAAAAACTTAAAATAAATAGACAAATTAAATCTCATTAACAACTAAGTTGTTAAAGAATACTATGTTACTGTAATATCATGTTATTGTTTAATTTTCAAATAGTAACATAAATCAAAAACTTAAAATAAATGAATAAATATATTCTCATTAGCAATAACACTGTTAAAAAATAATATGTTAATATTTGCAGACCAAATAGTAATATTGATAAAAATTTAAAATAAATGAATAAATCAAATCTCATTAAAAATCAAATTGTCAAAGAACACTATATTACTATTTTTTTGCCAAACAATAACATGAACAAAAAATTTAAAATAAATAGATAAATATATTCTCATTAACAACAAAATTGACAAAGAACAACATGTTACTATTTGGTCATGTTACTATTTGTGGACCAAATAGTAACATATTATTATTTGATCTCCAAACAATAACGTTGATTAAAAATCTTAAATAAATGAATAAATTAAGTTTCATTAAGAATCAAATACTAAAAAATACTATGTTACTATTTGATCTTCAAATAGTAATATGAACTAAAAAATTAAAATAAATAGATAAATGTATTCTCATTAATAATGAAACTGTCAAAAAATAATATATTACTATTTACAGACTTAAATAGTAAAATTAAATAGTAATATATTACTGTTTGATCTCCAAAATTAAGTCTTTTTAATAACTAAACTATCAAAGAATACCATGTTATTATTTGGCTCCAGTAACATCAATCAAAAATTCAAAATAATTAGACAAATATATTCTCATTAACATTCAAATATTATTTTTTATATACTATTAGTTGTGTTTAATAATAAAATTAGAAAATGAATTGATAATGATGTAAAATTATCTAAAAAATTATTTAATTAATAAACCTAACAAAAAACTAATTTGATTCACAGTAGGTGTTAAATATTCTATATTTTTAATGAATGAAAAGAAAATACATAATAAAAAATTAAGGATTTTTAATAATAATAAAAGAATTTTTGTAATTTTTATTGACATGTTAACACATAAATAAATGATAGTGTCAAATTAATTTATGTTAAAATTAAATCAAATTTATATGTTATGAAAATTTTCATATTTTAAGAGATTCAGTATTTTATTATTATATTTCTTAAATTGTTAAATGAATAAATTAATAGTAAAAAATTAAATTTTAATATATTAAAATTTAATGATAAAAATATTTAATTTTTAAAAAAAATAGAAGTCCAAATAGCATTATTTAAAAAACTACAAGATGAAGTTGTAAGTTATTAAATGGTAGTGTGTCGTTTTGATTTTTTGAGTTTTGTGGTAAATTGCTATTTACGCATGAACTTAATTGGAAGAAAGTAAACTTGTAATGCTTTATTGTAATAAATTGCAACAAATAATATTAGCCTAATTTTAAAAAAATTATTAAAATAAAAAAATACTTAAATAACTCATAAAATATACTCATATCTTTACTTGTTATTTTATATACAAATAACTAATTATAAATAGCTAATTTTACTAAATATTTTTATTCAAATAGTTAATATCATCAGTTGATCAAATTAGTTAATACAATTAGCTATCAATTAATAACTAAATTGATAAAGAACAAGAACAATAAATTATCACATGGGAAAGAATATGGTATCAATAGGAGAAGTAATATTTAAAAGGTGTATAATATTATTTTCATAACTAAGAGAGTTTAAATATGATTTATTATTTTTGATGTAAAATATTTTTCATCATTAATGAATAAAAATATATTATTAAAAAATAATAATTAATAAATTTTAATAAAAAAATTTAATAATTTTTTATTAATATGAGAGTGCATAAGTGGATGAAAAATATTACGATAAGAGTAAAAATATTTTTAAGTAAATAATAATGTAAAATTGATTTAAATAAAAAACTTGTATAGTATTAAATTTTATAATTGACAGAGAAAGCTACAACACAATTCCCCTCACGGTTATACTTACATTTGGACAATTTTTTTACTGTGCTTGCATTTTGTAAAAAGTCAGGATAATAATCAAAGAAACAATTATACATCGGTAAGTGTTATCATTTCATATTTTTTTGTGAAAGTAAGTGTCGTCATTTCATTACCCAAAAAAAAAAAAAACATGTGTTATCATTTGACATTTTTTGGGAAGTAAATCTTACTAACTGATATCCATAAAAGGATTTCTTCTTTATTTTCTCTACAAATATTTATTACGTTAAAATATGTACTAAATCTTCTGATAATATTATAAGGAAATCTATTTCTTGGAATATGAGAGATTAAAATATTATAAGGAAATCTATTTCTTGAAATATGAGAGATTAAGTATTTTATTATTAAATAATTTTTTAATTTCAAAATAAATAAATTAAATTTAAAATTAGATATAAGAGATTGAATATTTCTTATTGAATTATTTTTTTAATATGAATTAAAATTAGAAGTATAAATTTCAAAGTATTAAAAATAATTTAATGATAAAAACATTTGGCTTATTAAGATGCAGAGTTTTTCATAGTATCATCCTAGTACAAACAATGAATAGCACACACCAAAAAATTATTTAAAAGCAGTTTTGTTAATCATAAAATTAGAATTGTATAGAATTAAAAAATATCAATATATATAACCGACACTAACCTTCTAATTGATCTTGATAATTACTAAACGAGCAGGCATTGACACAGACCTGGCTTTTGGCCATACTCAACATGCATGGTTACATTTATAAACAGCTATTCTTTCACAATTATTAGCTATCAAATATCCATACTTGTACAACTTGCGCCACCCAATTGACTATTGATTTAGACATTAAAATATACTTAATCTCTAATGTCTTTTGTGATTGATCTTCGTTTCTGTAAGATATTGGTTACATTTATATTAGTGTTTATGATTGATCTTTCTCCGATCCAAAAAATGATATGAATGTGGCAAAAAAAAATTAATAGAATGAGTTTAATGTTTATAGTAAACAATTATTACTTTAGGATGATTAAAGTATAATTCTCATTAAATAAAAAAAAATCAAATACATTCTCCAGTCAAGAATTTCTTTGATTATCGATGCAACATTTATTTCAATCATGCATAAAATACGCTCCGTTCATTTAATCTATGAAAAAACATATTTCAAGTATTCGATCTAACGAGACTCAAAAAATAAATCGTATTGACATTTTGATAGATTACTATTTATAAAATGACCATAAACAATATATAAACTAAGATAGAATATGCATATTAGCTAATATAGTAATTAATTTATAACTCTAGACATAAATTTTGTGTTATTTTCTTTTATTTGTTTCCACATTCAAGGTTTTTTATTTGTTTAATTTGTTTCCAAATTCAAGGTTTCTCGCTTGGATGCAAAGTCTTCTTTCCCAGTTTCAAACACTAATTCGTGGTTGTATTCCAATAAACCAAGAGTGTAATAAAGTAATTACTTGTGAAACTGAAAAATTGGCATTAAAAGAAACGGATTTTAATCAATAAATTCATACCAAAAGTAGTACGTTTCAGATCAATATACACGTGAAAATTTTAAAATTTTTTATACTCATCAATAGATTATTGTGAAAGAAATATAGATCAATGTTGAGATTTATAACTTTGTAGCATAAATCAAACTTGCAACAAAAGAATTCAATTCAAATCAATCATGTTGCATCTAAATTCATGAACACAAATACAATGTTGATTATGCTCTTGACAAATATCCAAACATGCTAACCTTTTAATGAATCACAATCTCATAACAATTCATCAAATGAACAAATTTAATCAAGAACACATGATTTAACACCATTCAAAAGGGCAACATCTCTAATATGAGTAGTCAAAAATTTCGATCAAATCACATAGAGTCAATCTCAAATCAATGCAATGCTAGTTGCAAAGTCTTTCTGATTTTTAGGATTGCTCCAGAAAGACTTTCATAATCAACTCTCAATGTTATGTAACTAATAGGAGAAAAATAAGGTTTCTTGGTATTAGCTAGATTTTTGCCTCACTAATTGATTGATTAATATTAGTCATATTTTTTACTATAATTGATTGGTTTATCTCACATATAAAATTTACCATGATTTTTAAATAGGATTACCTTAAGAAAAAAGTTAATTAGGTTTTGATTATTGTGAGCTCAATAATGATATTGGTTAACAATCTACTCATCATTAGTTTTAGTTAAGTAAGGCCTAATCATCTTGCACCACTACTCAATGAAACCTAATTATATTAGGCTTATTACAATTATGAGTTTTAGTTTGACAAAGGGTTTCTAATTATACCATGATCTCAATATTTGACTCACTCTTTGTGTACAACTTTATAAGTTCTCATAATATTGGCAATGATCCTAAAATCCTCTTTTAATATCACAAACAATGAATGGTATCTAATAATACATAATTACCACTCAAGTAATGAGAATGTTAGTGATCCAACATAAACTTTTGCCTATGTCCAATGTTTTATGTAGTTTAGTGCTCTTTGTTTAGATATTCAAATTAAGCTCAAGACATGGAATATGTTATCTTTTTTATAGTTTAATCTATGTGTTTCTTGATTCTTGAATATATTAACTAAAAGCAAATGAATCTATATCATATATCAATTCATCTAAGCATGGCTATGCACTTTGTAGTCTCACTCAATTAAGGGACCTATAAATATCATTTTTCTAATATAAGGAAGACAAAATCTCATCTAGATCATTCATATCCCTTTGTATAATTCAAGGTATACCCAATCACCGTCTTTTAGGCTAACCTGTATCATAGGTGATATTAAATGACATCAAAGTATATAACTCCTCATATAAGAAGTTGTAGTAATTTAAGGTTAAAAGACCTTGCATATTATTGTCACTATATGAATTATTTATGACACTTACTTAACAATCCATATAACATTATCATTGTGGCTCTGTCTAGTACATTCTTTCTCCAACATGTATCTATGTGTTGACTTAATATCTTATATCCATGACTAACAAGATTTGGTCATTAACTAATATACATACTAGTTCATGCATTATTATTATCTTATTTACAATAATACTTGATTAAGGACATTGAAGAATAGTATTAACCATTCTAGGAACAAATATCATATTTATTTATGTTAAACAGATATAATATTAAACAAAATAATTAAAATGTCTTGATATATTGTCACAATCCACATGGTAGTGAGTAGCACGACACTTATTTTTTAGTTTTTTACAACCCTAATTAATCTTACTTTGGTACCATTACATAGAACTCTAGAAAACAAGGATGTTTTTATAACTATTTTCCAAAAATAACTACAATTAAAGTTTATATAAATGAAAATATGTGTAAAACTATTTTCAAAGCCCTAAATTGTTTCTAGTTGCATTTTATATTGATTATGGTTATTCACAATAATACTTTAAGAAAGTTTATACTCCTTAGCTGTAGGTGGAAGTAAAGAGACTCTTGCAAGCATATTTATAAAGCATTTTAAATAAATATAGTGAGTCAAAAACTTAGTAAATAGATAATCTACTTAATAAATATAATTCTTGCCATAAGCATTCCTAATTAATTATTCTAGTTGTCATTCCCGACCATATTCTTTCATATTGTAAAACATATTATTATCAACAATGATATCAAAGAATAGTAATAATATTAAGAATAATAAATCAAGAAAATAATTAAATCATAAACATAGTAAATAATTAAATCATCTTATGATTCTTCTCATCCTTAACCATTCATAAACTTAACCTTTTTCCTCCAATCACTTTAGCCATTCACAAATTATTTTCAATTTCTATACTATTTCACAATATTTCTATAATAATCCCTCCATTTCACATTACTATTCCATAATATATCCTTATTTCACAATTCATTCAAAACACATCCCCACTTGCGAATTTTATCATCAATAATCATAAACATTATCATTTATATGCAAAACATACTATACTAAGACTACATATGCAATTATAAAAGCTACACAAGCATACATTAACTCATATTATCATAAAATAACTAAAATAGGCATATAAAATGTGTGATGCTCGAGTATAGAGGTCCAAAGATGAATTTTGGCCTTCACAATTGAGTATATACTTGTGTATGATTGTCTAAAAGCAATTTTAGATGTCATACCTAAGTAGGACTATCCAAAGAGCAATTTTTCATGAATTCTCAAGTATGTACTCAAGTATAGGCATCTTGAAGTGAATTATGGTGCCATACTTGAATATCATTTGCAAAAATTAGATTTTTTATGAAAAATATTGTAATTCTTTCTTATTCTAACCTACATACTTCCATAACATAGGCTTTCAACATAAATCCATCATCAATACTAATTTTACAATTATTCAAACAAACCCATCATATTATAACACATCCTATTACCTTAAAAATCCTTAACTTTCTAACAAGAAAACATAAGATTCAAAATAAGTAAAAGGAATACAAAATCATTTAAGTAAATTATCTATTTACTAATTAATGGAGTGGATGATAGGAGCTTGGTGGAAGGTTAGTTTACTTCAAACAATACCAAATCAATGAGGTTTTAGTTAAAATCCCTAAACTCTCTTCACAATAGAATCCAAAAAGATTTCTCCACCCAAAGCTAAAGCTATAAGAAATTACCTTAAATAAAGAAAGGTAGGTGATGTTTCTTGAAATTTCTTAACTTAACTTGTTAAAAGTTGATGAAGTTGGAGTGGAAAATTTTAGATATAATTAAGGAATGGAGCTTAACTGGTTTCCTCTGGGGAAATGGAAATGTGCTAAATGGTTTAGGAGTTATAAGGGTAGGTTTGAATTTTTTTAGGGAATTTTAGTGGTTTTGTAGGGCTTTAAGGGTAAAATTGAAAAATCATTCCCTAAATCTCTTTCATACACACTTATTTAATTTTTATTACACACTACATTCAATTTAATTTAATTTTCCCATAGTTACTATCAAACCTTATTTTTCTCAATTTAATTCTTATCCTAAATGCATCTACAATAATTAACTAACTACTGCATTTTTAAAGGTAGTAATAAAAAAAATAAAAATAAATCCTAACTTACTAAGAGATGCAACATATATATAAAAAAAATATAATACAATATATAGTAATACAATTATCCCTAATTAGCCTCTTGAGCATACACTAACAAAAAGGATTATGAAAATGTGAATGGAAATAATAATAGTGTGAAAAAGAAAATAATTAAATGAATATAATAAAAGAAAAGTGGTATCTTACCTTATGCTTTGGCGGGGAAGATGTAGGAATGCATTTACTTCAAAATTTAGCAAATATGACAATATATAAAAAGAATACAATTGAAAAAATAGACAAGAGAAAGATTAAAGAATGCAAAAAAAATTATAATATTTGATTTCCATTAAATAAAAATAAAAATAAAAAAGTGTGTTAGAACATATGAAAATGTCACAAACAAATGTTAGTGATTTTAAGTTTCCATGTTATAATTTCCAATAAGATTGTATCATCACTAACATGTTAAAACTAAGAACTGAATGAAGTTATTAATAAGCATCGTTATAATCTAGGTATGAGATCTTAATGTTATGTATTTGCTAGTTGGACTTATTACCATTGATGTTTATAGCTACATTCACATTCATGGTTTTTTTAGAGGTTGTAAAGTCAAAATATATAAATTACGAATTAAGTTAAATGCAAAGAGCTTGAGATCACTTTAAACAAAATTGAAGTTGAGATAAAACTAAAAGAAAAAAATTGAAGGACATAATAAGAAAGAAAGATATAGAAAACAAATAGAAATGGAATGAGAATATGGGAATGGATAATTAGTAGGAAGTTATAGGGTTAAGTTTATAAAACTATCATTTATGGATAATGTGAAGTTAATTGAGTTAGTTTATAAAATCATCATTTGTAGTAAAAGTAACATGACTTACTTGTCCTTGAATTATTTAAAAGTTTTATTTTAATATTAGTATAGATAAGTTGATTACAATCTTTTAAAATTGGCTAAAAAAAAACATTGTAAAAGATATGAGAATATGACACATTCTACATAATATATATATACATTTCTACTTATTTCTTTTATAATCTTTTAATTACCATTTGTTAAATAACATTTAATTTAAATTACTATTTTAAATTCATTTTTTGAAAATATTACTAATATACAATAATTTCTTACCAACTTTTTCATATTATACAAATCACTTAATGAATAATTTAACTTTTTTCTAAATAAATATCATTAATGGAAGTAAATTCGTAATATCATATAACTTGATAAATAGAATATAAAAGAATTTTGTATACATAAAAACATTACTTTATAAAATTTTGAGTTAAAATTCATTATTAATTGAGAAAATAATATAAACAAATATTTGCCTAAGAATGGTATACTTATCCATATAAAAAAATTATTAAAATACTATGTCACTAACCAATGCTAAGCATAACTTTTCACATTCAACACTCTTAGCATATTCATATCAATATTCTTTCTTTTTTTCATCTTACTCAAAAAATAATTACATAGGTGTTAATAGAGCAAGGAGATATATACCTAAACTATAATATCCTGCTAAAAACTATATTTAAGACCTTTAGACAAACTAATAGGTTCTACTTGAAGTGTTAAAAGTAGTAGAAGGAACAATAAGGCAAGGTGGTTGTTTGGAATCACATGACCATAGGTCTGACAAAGTACTAGGATTTAGATTAGAACGAAATTATTGATTACCTGAAGATTGGACATGAAACACATTAGCCTGGGAACAAAGTGTTATGGTTGATTGTAGGGTGGGATGAACATGAGAAGTAAGGTGGTTTTATGAGTCCCTTTTTGGAACCATTACATTACTTGGAATATTTCTTATACACTAGCCTTTAGGGTTGAATCGATTCTGAGAAGGTCTTGTGGTATTGAATAACATGCTTAACTTTTCTCACTTTTTTAAAAAATTTAATTTATGCAAACCTTTTACTTCACCATTAGTGCATTATTGGATTAAGAAGCAAGTGGTGATTCTATAACAATTGTGGCAAAATTGCTATCTATGAACTTTCATCAAAAGAAGGAAGTTGTTAGACTAGATATTCAAAAACTAACAAGATTAATCTTAAATTCCAACCTTTAGGGTGTGACATGGTAATCTTTAACTTAGGATTACTATCAACAGGGGTCCTAGATTATCATGTGAATGAGTTCCCTTAGGACTTTAAAAGTAAAAAGGACATTGTTAGAGATTATGAGTAAAATTTTCATTGTTAGTAATGTTGACAAATTGGTGGTTACCACATCTAATCTAATTGTATTTAGAACAAACTTTTAAGATCTTTTCCTTCCTTAACATGATTTGTTGAATATGACTTAAAGTAGAGTGAATAAAAGTTACAAATCATTAGCAAAAACAAGTTTATCTAATTTTGTACCAAAATGTTTGCATTAACAACCAATAACTTTATTTGTTATTGTCGTTGTTGTCACTTCAAAGAGGCTAAATACCTTTTAAGATATAATTTTTTATTTCCAACCTTTTAATCTACTCATTTAACTTATGAATTTCATTTTGCAACTTTCCATAAAGTTTAATGCTTAAGCCTTATTTTCCAATTCAATATTTCTAAAAGTAAGTTTATCTTAACTAACCTTTGATTCTCTAAGCATCCTTTATTGGTACCTTTTTTTTAAAACATTATCCAAAATGTTGCTAACCTCAATAATAAAAGATGAATACACTTTTCTTGAAGACATCACTTAAGAAAGTTCTTCAAAATAATCAATCTCAAATTTTCCAATTATATAGAGAATTTATGCCATTCCCACTTTACATTTAAGGATTCAAATAATGTAAAATCATCAATACAAGATTGTTTCAACTGTTTTTCCTTTTACAAATAATCGATCTTAACATTTGCACTACTAGAAGAAGGGCTGTTATCCTTAATTAATACTTGCATGTCATGATCCAATTTGACTATAACTAGCATAGAATTATTCTCACATAATCCTATCAACCTATATCATAAACAGTAGTAAACATAACAAGGTAACTATTCATATTTGCACCCATGCTTTAAGAAAATATTTAAATATGCATTCATTTCTGAAATATCCATTATATGATGAACAATTTGCTAAAAGAATAATTATATTAACTTATTGTTAGAAAAGAAGAAAGATTTATGAGGCTATATTCTCAACTAAGGAAGGCAATGTCTACTTAAAATAAAAATATAAGGTTATAAGAAATAGGTTCAAGCCTATGTATCTTAGCATATGAGAAATTGTTAAGCTTATATCACTAGCACTCCCCCTCAAACTTGAGCATAGATATAAAACATGCCTAACTTGTTAAAAATATCATTAACTTATTTTTCTAAAAGAGCCTTGGTAAATAAATCAACAAGTTGTTCCCTAGTTCTTATATGTCTAAAATCGATAACACCTTCCTGAAGTTTCTACTTAATGAAATGACAATCAATTTCTACATGCTTGATCCATTCATGGAACATAAGCTTCATTGTAATATGAATTGCTACTCAATTATCACACCATAATTGCATAGCTTTAGATGAAGTAATTTCAAGTTAACTAAGAAGATAAAATAGCTACACCAGTTTAATAGTAACATGAGTCATGACTTGATGCTCAAACTTTACACTATATCGAGATACCACTGCTTATTTCTTACTTTTTCAAGATATAAGATTTCCATCGACAAACAAAGAATAGCTTGAGGTAAACTTTCTATCCATAGGACACCCTACTCAATTAGCATTAGAAAAGCCTTTAATTCTACAATGACCATGATCTTAATATAATATTCCATACCTTGGTTCCTTTTTTAGATATTTTAGATATTTTAAGATATGTACAATTATATCCCAATGAGAAGTACTTGAAGAATTCATGAACTAACTTACTACGCTCACTGAAAAAGTAATGTTAGGTCTTATGATAGGAAGTTAGTTTAATTTGTCCACTAACCTTCTCTAATGTTCTAAACCTTCTAATAATTCTATCTCTTCCAATCTAAGCTTAACATTTGAGATCATACGGGTGTCATATAGTTTTGAACTAAGCAAACCAGTTTCCTTTAAGAGATTAAGAACATATTTTCTTTGTGAAATAGAAATTCCCTTCTTACTTTGGATAATCTCAACATCAAGAAAATATCGAAGTGGTCTTAAGTTCTCAGTCTAAAACTTAGACTAAAGAAAGTTCTTTAATTCTAAAATTTTCACCTCATCACTACTGGTAATTACAATGTCATCAACATAAACAACAAGAAGTATACACCCAAGTTTAGAATATTTGTAGAACACAAAATGATCATAATCACTCTTCTTCATGCTAAACTATGTTATAACATCATTGAATCTACCAAACAATGCTTGAGGAGGTCGCTTAAAACTATATAAAGACTTTCTTAATTAACACACTTTTCCTTTCACCTTCTAAGCAACATAACTAGGAGGTTGCTCCATATAAACTTCTTCATGTAAATTTTCATGAAGAAAAATATTTTTTAATATTAGGTTAGTAAAGAGGCTAGTGCTGAGAGGTAGCTAGATAAAGAAATAGGTGAACAGATATTATCTTAGTAATAGGAGAAAAAATCTTAAAGTAATCAATACCATAAGATTGCGTATATCCCTTAGCCATTAATTAAGTTTTCAATCGAGCAATAGAACCATCTAGGTTAACTTTGATTATGTATACCCACTTGCAACCAATAGGCTTTTTACCATTTGGTAAGGGTGTAAGTCCCCATGTATTGTTATCCTTAAGAGCTTCCATCTCTTCATTCATAGCAACACGCTACTCATCATGAGAAAAAACCTCTGAAATAGTTCTAGGAACAATAATATGATCTAGAAAAGTAATAAAAGAATAGGAATACATAGGTAAGGTGGAATATGACATAAAATTAAAGATAGAATGAGACATGTTTAGGTTTTAAAATGTTATTTAAGCTTTGATACCATGTTAGAAGAGAAGAAAGATTTGTAAGACCATATCCTTAATTGAAGAAAGCAATGTCTATTTATAATAAAAATACAAGATTACAAGAAATAAGCCCAGACCTATATATCTTAGCATACAAGAAACTATTAAACTTAGTTCGCTAACATTTATGAACCTCATGAGTAGAGCATAACTTATTCTAACTACATAAAAGTAAGTTTTACTATTTATATTCTACTTAACAAAAGAGATTTGGCCCGTTATATTACTTAACTCCATTATTTTAGATTTAGAAGTACACCAAATGATGTTTCATTATAACAAATTAGCACTTATACCATGAATTATGCCATGAAAATTGAAAAATCATGGCAATTTTACCACTTGCCACAAGAATAAAAAAATTCAAATAAATATCCAAAAAATTTAAAAATTTATGCCACAAGAAAACTTCTATGGTAAAATATCACTTATGTCATGAACAAAGCTACGAGAATACAATCTCTGTGATAAAATATCACTTGTCCCACAAAATTAAGCTATAGAAACACATTCTTCATGGTAAGGTATCACTTGTATTATAGAAAAACTTTACTCATGGTAAAGTATCACTTATGTCATAAATTAAGTCATGAGAACACATTCTCTATAACAAAGTATTACTTGTGTCATAAATTAAATTATAAGTATGTATTTCTTACAACATAGTATTACTTATTCTATCATATAAGTTAAAAAAAATTTATCTATAGCAAATATTACTTATGTTATGAATTAATTTTATGAATAAAATTATAGTTAAATATATTATTTTTTATAATTATACATATAAAAAAATATTATTTATAATAAGTGCAACGTGTTGTAATATGGTAGAAAATAAAAAAATATCAATATTTATATATTATGGATATTTAACAAATTACTAATTCATTAATTGATTAACTGTTAGCCCTATCAATCAAAATAAAAAAGTTATAGAACTTAATATTTTCAATTAGTTGATTCATAAAATATATGTAAAAAGATAAAACTATTCATAAATTGTATAGTTATGTACTTTTATTATTTTTCTTAAAATAATTGAAATAGGAGTTGAATCTCAAACCTTAAGATATGAAAGAAAGAATTCAATTGTTAAGCTCCTAAGTATTTTTATTTACATATGTACTAAATTTAATATTTATTAGAATGTAACTATTTTTCATAAATAATAAATAATTATTTAACTTTTCATCAACTAAATTTATATCATAAAATTAAAATACATCAATAAAATAAATATTATAATATATTAAAGATTGTATTATGTAATTATTCAATGAATTTAAATTCTATATATACTAAAATTAAAAATTAATAGGATTTACATATACATATATATAATACACACGTATATAATTTAATTTGTTATTCAATCCAATTTTTAAAATATCAATTAAACTAAAAAATATTCAAGGTATAAAATATTATAAAAATTTATTTTTTTTGCATCACGTTATTCTTAAAAAAATTGTTAACAAAGAATATATATATTATGAAAATACTAAAATTATTATCTTATTTATAAATAGTATAATTTATGAAATAAGTTATAATAAATTTTATTATAGAAATATGTAATAATAAATTTTATATTCGTCATTGTAATATTAACAAAACATTCATTAAAAAATGAAAATAATAGTTATTTAAAATTATGTATAATTTAATAATAATAATAAAATTATTATATTAAAAAATTTTAAGCATATTATATTTAAGGGAGTGATATATATAAAATAGTCTAAATTTTCATTTTCATCATTTATTAATTCTAATTATGTTAATTTCATTTCTCACATATATTTTGTGTTAATTTTTTTCCTTCTAAATAATAATTTAATTAATTCAGTCTATTTATTTATAATTTTATTGATAGGTTAATAACTTGATAAATAGAAAAATAAAAATTAAATATAAATAATATATGAGAGAAGATATTAATATAAAAAATCTATGAATGTTCGAATGATTTAACTTATATTTATGAATGACAAAAATATGTATTATTAATAAAAATTAAAGTAAATAATTTATAATAATTTTAATTTTAATTTATAACTAAATTTTAAATATACATAATAGTTCAAAGTTATAATTTGTATGGATATTTATTACATATAATTCAACCTTTATTGAAGAAATTTTAGAAAATAATAAAAAATTACTTGAAAGATGTGAAAATTTTACTTTTATTTTTTAATAACTTAATTAATAATAATTAATGAAAAATATTAATAAAATAAAAAATTAACTAATTAATTATTTATAAGAGATAAATTTAATATAAGATATTTGTAAAAGATAAATTTGATATAAGCAAAATTAGTAATGAAATAAATAGGAATTTAATTTATAAAAAATTAATTTTAAAATAAAATCATAAAATATTTTAGTATTAAGATATTTTTATTATATGTATTTATGTAATATTTTTTATTATATAATTAGTATCACATAAGTGTAGTTTTATTTTTGAAATTAATCGATTAATTAAAATTTTATATAAAATATATTGTATTAAAATATTAAAGAAGCAAATTAGTGCAATGGTAAGGTATAACATTCCTCAGCTTGGAGATTCAGGTTCAATTCCTGGTAAATACAATTTATAATTTCTAAATAGATAGAGTTTCA